>MU224482.1:2800466-2849890 GCA_018584345.1 Thuja plicata | reverse complement strand
CAATCAATTATTAATTAAGAATAATAATTTAATAATTTAATATTAAATATTAAATGTCATATGATTAATAATAATATAACATATATATTATATTATTATTAATCAACATATATTATATGTATTCTAGCGATCATACGACTGAAGATACAACATTAACACTTTTCATGATCCGCAGAGAGTCCACGTCACCCTGTGCAAGCGGCAATCCGGAAGAAGTGGTTCCGGGGTGGACTTCTGCCAATGGCTGTGTGAGTTCTGCCAGAAGTGCAAGGAGAATGGCATTTGTTTCTCTTTCCTCTTGCAACTTCTAGCCATGTTTGAGGTACCTGGCTTCTATCGCCTTGGTGGCTTCTTTCAGCAAGTCCAATTCGCCTTGCTTATCCCACTTCCCCAATTCTACCTCTGCTATACTATAGTCTTTGGGCCTCACGGCCGCTGCATCTGCATCAAGAGGGGGTGTTGCGATGGTCGCAACAGTCTTACCAGTGGGACCAGTCCGGAGAGTATGGACTTCCCGCGCTTTCTTGGGTTTCTTAGCCTCTGTACTTCTGGCCATCATTTTAGCCAACAAGAGTGGAGCGCTTATGGCCACCATTGGGGCTTTCCTCTTCTTGGATTCTACCAGCCATTGGGAAGGCTGGGGTGGCTTTGCTACTAAGACTTGTTCATTATGATTCCCTTCAGAATCCGGTGGCACATTCCTAGAATGTACATTATCTTCGGGCTCTTTTTCCAGCTCTCGTTCTGGTTCTTCCTATTCTTGTTCTATGGAACCTTCAACATTTTCCACCATATTGGCGTCTTCTATTGTATTATCCGGAGCCTTTTCTTCGATCTCATTCTCTTCTGTATTTTCAGGGACTTTGTCCCTCCTGCTGTCATTTGTTTCTTCATTTTCTTTATCCGGGACTTCCTGGTCTGTTTGCTATTGTTGCTCCTGGGCCACATTGGCTTCATCTATTGGAGCGTTCTCTTCCACTAGAACATCCTCCAAAGGTGGGTGAGGTCTCTAGCCAAAATTTAGCAAGGCGATCGCCGTTACTACTTCACCGAAAGTGCTCTAGGGTGCTTGGTCACCTAGAGTTATCAAAGGCGCTTAGAGCGTGACGATCGGGGGCACGGTTGATCCCGCAGGTCCGGGTTCCTCGATCGTCGGTTGCTCAACTATGTGTTGCCTTGGCATATCCCTGGTCTCCTGGACCGGTATCCTCTCTTGCTCAGGTCTCGTCTGTACTTCTTCCTGAGCCTCTTTCTCTGATGTATATTTCTCTTCTGGGATTTCTTTCTCTATGGGGTTGTCTTCCTTGTCCTGAGTCACAATCTCCTCCACCGCATGACCTATGCCCCATTGAATCTCTAGGAGCTCCTCCACCGAGAAGGTGTCGTTAAAATTGTCATGTGGAGGTGAGGAGTCTGAAATATCTTCCAGTTCAGGAGAGTCCAAACTTACATCCACTGGGGGCATCTCTGGCATACTGGGGGCGGCTGCTGCACGTGGTGTGGGGGTCACCATTGTTTTCTTCTTTCTTATAAGTGAAGCCTCGGTATCCAAAATGCTAGTAGACTCCGCCTCAGTGAAAGTCTGTCTGCTCATCATGGCTGTCAACGATGGGGATCCCACCGGGCGAGCAGATGCTATTGGAGTTATAGGGAGATCGACAGATAACTGCATACTTAGCTGCTGGGTGGTCAGCTTTGCCAACTCCATTTGTTGATGTAGTTGAGCCATCAGAAGGGTGGGGATCTGGGGAGGTGCCTTGAGAACTGGGGCACCCTCTTTTTCTTTCCCTCTACTCGTGCTTGCTTCATCGGTCGCGGAAGATGAAGAAGATCCGACGTTGGCTGAAGAGGGAGTGGTCTTCTTGACTGTTGATTTCTTCCAGGTGCTTTTGGGACACACCTGAGAGAAGTACTGGTGACTTGCCTCTATAATGGGGCAGCATACCCCTTCAATTGTTAGATCCTCCGAGATGAACCAATCCACCAAAGGAAGATCTTGTTTATCCAGCCCTTGTCCTTTGTATGCTGGATCTTCCAGCGGCCCGTCATTTTTAAATCCCTTCGAAAAGGTCCAAAGGTCCAGCATTTTCATGAGCCCTTTGCTCATCCTTGTGTTCTGTCAGGCTTGGAGATCAAAACTGTCCTGGTAGTCTGCCCATAAGTCTTCAATATCCTCTTCATGTGGTTCGGACGCCCGAGGTAGTGTTGTGGAAATCTTGCCGCGGGGATCATAATTTTTCCGGGCGTGGTAGAATTCCACTAGCCCCAAGCTCTTCAGTTCATTGTCTGCCTCCCAGGATGCGGCGAGGCTGCATGTATAATCCCTACAATAAAATGGGAATGGAATGTTGATGACCTTCTTTAACGTGAAGAAGGCGTGTAGGTCCATGATCTGCCTGTCAAACACTAAAAGAATAATCTTGTCCCCGCAATACCGGGGAAGAAGATAGGGCTTCCCATTGAAGCCTGTCACCCTAATGTAGGTGTGATGTCAGAACTGAATAAAATACTGGTCGTAGGAGCTAACCAAAGTCATCACCGCCTATGATAATCTGTACCTGAAATTCTGGGTAAGGGTTAAGATATTATGGTAAATAAACGTGTCATTTACCCAGCAGAAGTTCAGGAAACTGAGCTCCCACTACAACTGGGGATAGTGATCCCATGGTGTGACCTGCCTTGGCCCATTCTCGAGTTCCCCAGCTGTTCCCAAACCTAGAAAAGTCAGTCTTTGTTGTGCTAATTCCCACAGCACATACGATGTCATGTAAAATTGGGAATTCTGGACAACAGTCCTCATTTACGTATCTACGTGATTAGCTATAATAGCTGCCCAGTTGAAGGTCCAGTTGTGGGTAGTGATGCAGTATAGAAAATAGTACATCCACACCGAGAATTCTTGAGCATGGGGCCATCCAAAAACCCTGCATAAAAAGATTATACCTGCCTGGATGGGCTCTTTGAAATACTCGCGGGGAATTTCCAGCTTCATTCATTTGTGGTCTTGCTTTGGAGACTTCAGCCACTGACTATTGAGGTGTTGCCGGGAAATGCCTTCGGCCTCGCCAAATTCCTTTAGTGAGTCGACCCAGGTGACAATAGTGGACCCTTTGAACTGAGGAATCCCCAACCCGGAAGCAAAAGTTGGAGCGTCCAAGGTGACGATTGTGGTGGGGTATTATAGCAACCGGGGATCCGGAAGTAGAATTGTGCGAGTAGGTGCAATGTATAGCATTGTTAGCTGCCTTATTAATTTTGGTGACTGCACCAAACATGGAAAGTTTGCAGCCTTTATGATGTCGGAGGCGGCCAAGCAAGTGGCCATTTTGTCTCCTTCGGCCTTTAACCTGTAAATGGTCTGGATCAGACCTTGCAATTCGGCCCAAGTTTCGGGGTCTGTATCTGTTATTTCCTGGACTTTGGAGTTCACCTTGGACCCTGCAATAGCTCCCTCTGGATATTTGGAGGTTAAAGGTAGCTTTGCTAACATTCTCTCCATTTTGGACTTTGTAGTTGCCCGAGTGGAAGTGGTAGGTAGTTCCGGACTATCAGGAGGGGCAATAACATCAGACATCTTCGATCAACCTATCCGCAACCTACAAGACCAGAAAACTGTTAGAACATGATGCATAAATAAAGAACACTAAAGTTTTGGAACATCGCCACCTTGTTGTACCTGTCTAACAAATGTTATGTTTATCAAAATAATCTCAGAATACTTGAAATAATCGTGAGTTAAATCTCGGGGTGTCTGGATCTACTAACAGGAGGAAATACAAGACAGGGGGCAACATAGGCCTAGAGTCCAGACAAAATGGTCGTTGTTGTGCTGATGTGATTGATGGGAAACCTAATTCGGCTAACGTGGGTTGGTACGTAATCACATGGTAGGCACCATAAAGGCATTGAAAGCATTAATTAAGACAAGTGGCAACATGGGGGAATTAAATGCCAGATGAGACATGGTTTGAATGCCCACTCATGGGAAATTAATCCTGCCATTAAGATGATGAGACAGAGGAGAGAGAAAGTCATCATGACTCGAACCAGTAAGGTGCCAAGTTCGAACCATGGCGACTCTGTCTCAACGAGCTCGGTCTCATGGGGTGAAAATGTAGGGTAGAGAACGAGGAACTCACGAGCTCAAAAGGATATACAAAACATATACATATAGAATACAGGAGGGCCGAGGGCCAAAATAGATATACACAAAATATACATTATTTACAAATATTTACAGGGACACAAGGACTATCCCAAGGCACTATACATTATTTACATTAATCTACGACTGTGTAGAGGGCGAACAAGCCTCTAGCGGTGCCAACCCACCAATGCGAGGCAGACTAAGCAAACGAAACCAACAGGACAAAAAAAAATGAAAATAGAAACAGAGAACAAAAGAAGAAACAACAAGAAAAATGCGGAAACGGCAAAGAACCAGAGAACCTACCTGGCAATCCGCAAAAGAGTGGGGGAAGAGAACACCAGGGGCACCTCTGTAATGAGCTCTACCTCCAAATGACCATGAACAAGCACCTTGAAGAAATAGATAACAACACATTAAGTGCAGTTTAATCATCGTTTAGTCGCTTGAGGATCACTCTGAGCACAAGTGTTTTAATTGTGGTAATTGTAAAAGTGGCCAGTAATTTCCATTTATACTTGTGGTAAAAGCAAGTTACCCTTTTCCCCACAAACTCTGGAACAAGCAAACCTCTAGACTCCGGGCCCGGGGATTCTGCACGACCATGCCTCCTTACAAGAAGAAGACATCATGGCGGAGAATCTCGGAGTCCAGAATCTGGCTCTGGAAAAGAAACAACCAACTCCGAGACCAGGTCCCGGAGACACGAAAGACAAAAAGCAAAAGAAAACAAACCTCACAGGAGGGAAAACCCGGAGAAGAAACAAGAGAAAAACAAGGAAACAAGGCAAGAGCCAAAGCAAAAAAAGGGGACCCAACATTTTGCACACAAAATGTAGGGACGGGTATGCAGGGCATAACACTACTGCTTGCTGATTACTGAGTTCATGACTTTGAAATAAAAGTAATATAATGCTTATAAAACCATAACATCAAAACATTAAATAATTGAACTCATAACACCATGATTTGGTAACACAAAAATCCTTGGTTAGAGGATAAAATTGCAGTGGGGATGACACCCACAACCTTCACTAACTACAGCATAAAGGGTGCTCGATTAGAGCTACAAAGTTTAGCTATTTCTGATAGCTTACCCAGTTAAGAATATATATAAGACTTGTTAGGTCTACCAGGTTAAAGGATTTTTACAAAAACTACACTTAGAGATGTACCATGTTAAAGGATTTACAAATATAAGATCGATTAAGATCTACCTAGTATTGGGATTTAAATCTCTTAATATAATAGTATCAAATAACTTAACAATATCTGTAAAATTGCATCAAATGTAAATGTTGTTCAAACTCTATGTGCTCTGATTTGTGTTACTGTTAGAAACATAAAATAAAATGGAAAGAGATAAGGAAAGATTCCAAGAGAATGTGCAAAAGGAAGAGTTTTACCAAATACAGAGAGAGAGAGAGAGAGAGAGAGAGAGAGAGAGAGAGAGAGAGAGAGAGAGAGATTCTCCTTTAATAGATCAAACACTCAAACACCAAGTTCACCAAAATGCTCCAAGACCAAGAAAATAACACAATAATTTTGAAAGGGTAAAAAACAAGAAAAAACCCTTATGTATAATATGAATGAGGCACAAATCCTAAAGAAGAAGAGATAATGAGAGCTATAAGCTCATTACAATAATGAGAGCAAGTTTGAGAATGTGAGGAGAAGTGAGAAAATAAAGAAGATTGTTGAGCAAGTGTGTGTAGAGGCATCTCTTAAATAGAGATGAGTGGAGGAGTTTTCATGTAACTCCCATCTTCTATGAATGCCACTTTCCCATTGTGTGTGTGTCAAATGTGAGATTCCTCTTAAGGAGGAATATCTAATTTCCTTATTAAAGAAATTACAAAAATGTGACATGTCCTCCTACTTGGACTAGAGGACAAATACAAATAAGGATCCCTTGGCTTATCCTTTAATTATATAGTTCACCAAGGAAATATTAATTTCTAACACCCCCCTTTGATATTTATTTGGGGTGTTTAAAACAAGGGGTATGAAACGCTTTTTTTTTTTACAAAAATCTGCAACTTGATCTTCAATATAAAGAAGAAATTATATTGTCTCCAAGTTTTCAAGTGGCCTTCTAGAAAGGTGATGTACAAGCATCTTTGGTAGAGCCAAGAGAAGTAGACAGGTCCTTTAAATGTGTTCAAGTGGAAGTATATGCACATCTACAAGTAGTCTTGTGATTCATAGGACATGTGTAAAAGAATTTATGTCTTTGGAAAGGTCCGTGATATATCACCTGAATCAAAGAATAGAAAAATCACAAGTAGATTTCCCACAGTTGGGATCTACCCTTGATCCAAATCAGTACACCTTTGAAAAGAAACTCATAATATGTATCATAAAAGAATTCAACTTTAGAGATTTTTTGAAAACTTTAGAATGAGATAAGCATGAGCTATCATAAAAATGTGCAATGTAGCTAACATGATACCAAGATAAACCATATGCTCAAAGTTTCAAAAAGAACAAGTTAGGTACAAAAGTATTTATCAATGCTCTCATGAAATAATTATACTAAAACATAAATGACCACAGACACGGTCAACTAATGAAACCTACATCAATAATGTGACAATCACATGGATATAGACAGTCCACTAATGAATCATCTCACTGCAAGAAAATGGGTGATCAATCCACAACCTACATGACTCATGATCTAAGCAATGAAGAATGCAGTTCATTATCACATTAGTATATTAATCAAAGAAATATGAGAGAGACAGTGATAAATTAGAAGAACATGAGACTCAAGCACCAAAATAATGTAAGATCTTGATTTTCTAAGCATGTTTACCATTGTGAACCACAAGACAAGATTATGAGGAGTAATAACATATTGCCTACCAGAGATATCCAACAAAATTCAAGAAGGATTTCAAGAACAACATCCTCACCAATAGAAAAACAAGCAGTGGAGCAAGTTGATAAACATCAACTGGAGTAAGTGTAGCCTAGTGCAACTTACAAGTGGAACAAGTTGATAAACATCAACTAAAGTAAGTGCAATCTAGTGCAACTTACAAGTGGAACAAGTTGATAAACATCAACTGAAGTAAGTGCAACCCAGTGCAAATTACAAGTGGAGGAAGATGAACCCATAAAAGATGCAACTAAGTGCATAACAATAGATCATATAACACTTATAGTAATTAATGCTTAAACAATAATAATAATAATAATACTCATGAAGGAAATATCGTAATATAACTCATAATACTTGAACAAATAATAATTAAACATTATCAATGAGTTAAAGTGCATTAAATCAATCATATGTCACACACACACACATTGTGTTCCTTAAAAATAAGAGTTAGATCAAAGACAATCTACCATGAAGAAAATTTGGCATAATAAAAACATGAACAAAAGACTAGCTAAAAAAAATGTTTACCCCTTTTGTTTAATGAACATAGTCTCCTTTCTTACGAATAATAATCAAAACGAAATATTTCCATACCAAATTGTTAGAACCATTTAATTTAATCTCGAGAACCAATGTAGGCATGATTACTTAAGAAAAATGATTTGAATAACTTACACAAAGTGCAATACAATGAATATATACTAATCAAGATCAAGAAAAATAAATTTAACTTAATGTAATTCACAATTGAATGGAAAAATAATGATATGATTTTTATTTTTTTTAATTTAGTTAAATGAAAGAACAAATTTTAATTACAATGAATTAATGAAACAACAATTGAATTTGGTTAGAATTGATACAAATAATGTAGGGTTCAAGCGAGATGAAGTAATATTAAGCGGAAAAAATGTATTGATGTTTAAACTATTTTGATTAAAAAAAGGTTTGATAATTAAACTGAATAACGGATTTGAAATTTGAATGAAGATGAGTAATTACCGATAGACAAATTAGATGAGCAAATTGAAATAAACAAATGAGATAATGATAATGTTAATGAAGAAATTAATAAAATAATATACTTAGAAATAAAATGAGTCAAAGTTGAGTTCAAACTAAAACTAAGAATATATTAATAAACCAGAAATGATAAAGTGTTTAGAGAAAAACTCCTTGCAAGAATAATATGTTGGCGCACAATAATATCTGTTGTTAGAATAAAATCTGCAATATACTATGTGTTACACCAGGCTTCCTTCAGTATACCAAACACAAAACATGCTAAATATAGAGCAGATGGAGCTACAAAAGGCAGATAAAAAATGATACAAAGCAGTCAAAAAAGAAATTTTTATATTAAAAAAGAGACCAGCTGGTTGTGAAAGGGAGGGGAAGAGTCTTGGAAGCTACGAGAGAGCTGCCCCATACAGTGTCATCTCCAGAGGAGCAACACGCCACTGACGTTTTGAAGGAAAAGACCATGCAAGCGAGCTTCAACGTCATGCAAATAGTGAAGTCTAAGCTTTTATCACACAAGGTTCCCATTTCATTACATTGTTATTATGTTTGGTTCAAGTACAAAATGATTTTAAGAAATGAGAAATATTAGGCGTCACATATGCTTGGAATTAAAAAACTTTCAACACTGTTATACATATTTTGTCATAACATTTTTTCAATCATAGATATTTTTAAAATTAAAATAACAACGCTGATGCTTTTTAACATTTACAAAATGTTTAGAAATCATATTCTTAAAAAAAAATTAAAAAATCGCTACATCTTAAAATACAAAAATGAATAATAATAAAACTGCGCATGGCAGTGATGGTGAATTGCATGGTGGGGAGGCTCATGCATCACTTTCAACAGACAGAGTAGTGACAACCCATCTAAATTTTTTTGAATTTTTAAAATAAATTGAAGTGATAGTTAAGAAAATCTAACCATTAAAATTTTTTGTCTGATCATATAGATTTCTTGTTTTGCTTGATCATATTGACAGCAGCCAAAGAGCAACTCCTCTGATAAACTAAGGAGATCTTGTTGATGAACTGCTATAAACAAAGGAATACTGGAAATAATGGAATGTTGTGCTAAGGGAGATGCAGGATGAAATAGCAAGGGAAAAAAATGTTTTTGACAGCAAGGCTGCCCTAAAAAGAGGTCAAGGCTACGCCAAGGCAGAAGAGCAGCTGGAAGACTATGCTGGAAGTCAAAGACCAAGAAGACAATGAACAAATACAAAGTTGCTAATGTAATGTTGCGCAAAACAAAGACAAGTCTAAAATGCTAAACAATATATAATGTTGCAACGTGGGAGAGGGAGAAACCAAGAGATATAATGCAGAATAAGAGCTGAGATAGTTGAACCAACATTGTGGAAAAGATAAATAACAATAGAATAAAATATGCTGCGATACAAACAACCAACAAAAATAATTTTCTGAGATTAATACAGAGATAAAACAATGATGGATAAGACACAATAAAAATCTATAGATTTAGTATAAACCCGCAGAGGAAAAAAGTTAGAAATTAGATAAACTCTGATAAATCTACAGAGATATATATTAAAAATAAAGATTAAAAAATAGACGAATATGAGATCTTAAGTTAATCATGCAATAAAAAAGTTAGATATACAGATTTTAGAAAAGCTTTAAAGGAAGGGAATATGTTAGAACGCTGAAATATATAAATCTGTAAATAGGATAGTTAGAGAAATGGATGAAAATGCATGAAAGAGAAAACCCTTGCGGTTGCCCGACAAAGGGTGAATTAGATCTATTAAAATTTTGAAAATAGAATAATAAACTTAGATTTGCAAAAAAAAATGAAAGAAAATCCTGCAAATAAGAGTTAGATCAACAAAAATCTGATTTCTTCTCCTCAACCGAGTTATCTTTCAACTATTCCTGCATGCAACACTCAAAACAAGGATTAAACATAAATTTGATACCATTTTAGAAACATAAAAGAAAATGGAAAGAGATAAGGAAAGAATCCAAGAGAATGTGAAAAATTAAGGGTTTTACCAAATGCAGAGAGAGAGAGAGAGAGAGAGAGAGAGAGAGAGAGAGAGAGAGATCAAACACCAAGTTCACCAAAATGCTCCAAGACCAAGACAAGAACAAAAGAATTTTGAAAGGGGAAAAAATTAAAAAAACCCTTGTGTATAATATGAATGAGGCACAAAGCCTAAAGAAGAAGAGAGAATGAGAGCTATAAGCTCATTATAATAATGAGAGCAAGTTTGAGAATGTGAGGAGAAGTGAGAAAATAGAGAAAATTGTTGAGAAAGTGTGTGTAGAGGCATCTCTTAAATAGAGATGAGTGGAGGAGTTTTCATGTAACTCCCACTATCTATGAATGCCACATTCACATTGTGTGTGTGCCAGATGTGAGATTCCTCTTAAGGAGGAATATCCAATTTTCTTATCAAAGGAATTAAAAAAATATGACATGTCCTCCTATGTGTACTAGAGGACAAATACAAATAAGGATACCTTGGTTTATCTTTTAATTACATAGTTCCCCAAGGAAAGTTTAATTTCTAACAGTTACCTCAATCTCAAACTATAACACTGTTATGTTATGGTCTACTGTAACTAAATTTCTGCTCGGTGCTCTATGTTATTCAATAACTCCTTTAACTTTCTAAACAATAACAAATAATAGCTCTCTGTCCTCTTCTTTATATATCTCTCACTTACAAATTCATTCAATATATAAATGAGATTATGCCTCCTAATCTTATGTGTTAGGTAAAATATGAATTTCTTTTGACTGTTAGATCTTCTTTCCAGCTCAGTGACCATGTCACTTTTACCTCGGTACTTGTTATTTTTCTTAGAAATGACAAACTTTCTTTTTGTCATTTGATATATGCCTTATATCTTCATTCTGATTTATTTAAATAGTTGATCATGTAACAAACTGTTATAAATGCTTGTAGATGCTTAATTAATGCTCTAACAATCATTAAATGTGATTTGATTGCATTTTTAATTAACTATCTAACTCAGTTGAGTAACTCTGTAATTCTCGGTTAAATGATCTTCATCACTTAGTGTACTATCAACTCGATGTACTATATGCGCTTAATGTAGTGAGTCACTCGGTAATTGTAGGTGTTTGGTACATTGTTAACTTTGTTACTTTACCAACAAGCTTGGTGTGCATTATCGACTCACCTTATACTTGACTATCTCCTTTTATCGATTGATTCTCCTTGACTCCATGACTTTGACTAAACTAATGACAACAAAATATATTGTAGAGATAACAATCTCCCCCTTTAGCATTAGTTGGGCATTTTTGACAAAAAAAGCTCCAAATCCATCAAATTTTTGTAACTCCCCCTCAGATGTTACTCTCTACACATATCTTTTTTTTCATTTTCCACATTTATACTTTTTGGTGTGTTTCTCATGTATGTCTATCCCTTTTTTTTTTGGTGTTTCCTGACTAAGATATCTATCCCCCTTTTTTGACAAAAAGTGCCAAAAGTAAAAATTATTAATCAAAAAGATGTTTATACCTCTATTGTACACTTGAAAGTGCAGTCTCCCATGTGTCTCAGAGATTTTGAAGTATAACAATGTGCTCTGTGATATCTGCAGATAATCCAACTATAGTGTCCAGTGTGCTGACATCTGAAAAACTTGCTAGCTCTTTGGATTTCTTCAAGTGTATCTGCATCGATTGCATGTGGGGAATTAGCAATGCTTCCAATTCAAGCAATTCCAACCAGAGCTTATCCTCCTCACGTCTCAATGAAAGATGAACTCAAGTTCTTGAATCTTAGAATAGTAAGTCTGGAATGCTCCAAGATTGATGATTAATTGCTTAAGCTTCTTAGTTAGGTCTTTTTCAATGTCTGCCTCCTTCTTCTTGATTTCAATAGTAAAGTTTAAAAGAATACAATTTTTTTGAAATAATGAAATGATGGATGTCAATTGAGTTTCAATTTCTGAACATAACTCAGAAAGAGTTACCTTCTCTATATCAATTGCTTTCAGCAAATCTTCCATCAACTTATTCTTCATTCTCTCCCTGTGAATCTTCAACATATATTCAATTATATCCTTATTTGGTCCTTTAATTTTTTGGGCTAAATCACCAACTTGGTCTAGAAGGGGTCCAAATTCATCAATGGTAGCTTCGGGAACAATGTCCTAGAATATTTCCTTTACATTCTCTAATATGTCAACCTTCTTCTTCTTTGCCAATAAACTATCTTATTCAACCTTTTGAGCTACTATCTCAACATATATATAACCAATTATTTAGGCTTCATCACATTAGGGTTGCCTTTCGATATGATGATCGATTTTCTCAAATCAATGATTTTCTTCCTTTTTGTTGTTGTTGTTCTTCTTCTCAATCAATCTGCTCTCACTAGTAGAGCATTTTGAAAATGATACCTTAGTTGCATCTGGTAACTCAGTATGTGTACCGACTATTCTTTCTTCTTCTTTCTCTTCATCCTTCTATTTATCTTCATGCTTCTCCTTAAGATTTGATTCATGCAACATTTCACTTTTAGTATCTTGTGTCTTTTGTACATTCTGATATGTTGCTATGTTGGTAGGTGGAATATCTTATTTACCATCACTGTCGCTTGGGGGTTCCAACTAGGTGTTCTTTTTTTGTTTTGTCTCGGTGGCCTTAAGGTTTTTCAACCTTTTCCTTATTTGTATCAATAGGTGTCTCGGTCGCCATGTCAGGTGTGTCTTGTACAAACTCAGTATAATAGTGTCATCAATTGTATAGCTTTGTACTTATGTCATGATTGGATCTTTTCTTAGCAAGGGTGCATTATCAACATCCATACACTCGGTATCATTTACTTGTGTGTCCATGACATCTTTATCTTTTGACAATTATTTTACAACATCCTCTTCCTCAAGTATATCTTCAATAATTATCTCTGCATTAATAGTAGTTAGATCAATAAGATCTATTTGCTTTGTGTTATCCTTTATCTTATCAGTAATGGCTACATCTTGTTCCTTTTATGCTTCATGATACTCGGTATCATCTATGTGAAATATGTCTTTCCATTTTGTAGCTACTTCCTTCTCTATAGATTGTACATCTCCATTCATTATTCTTAGGGCTCTTCCCTTGACTATAAATTTGCTTGAATTCTTCATGAATTTCAGATGGTGCAAGGTCAAGAATAGTATGTACTAGAGACCTCTCTCTCATTTCCTTTTTTGCATTGATTGCATACTTCCATCTTGCATCAATTTTGTTGTATAGTTCCTCTAGTAACTTGTTTGTAAGTTCAGTAGGTGTCAATTTGTATCTTAGCAAAGTCACCATAATAGCTTCTTCAAATTTCTTTTTATCTTCTTCATTCATTTTCTCATATTTTGCTTTCTTGAAACCTCCAAATCCTCCTGATTTCTTTAGTCCTTCCTGAAAATCATCAAGACTTTGTGGACCTCATGAAAGGTCTGCAACTGGTATAGGCTTGTTTGCCTCATCAAAATTTGTTTCACTTTCATTACCAAGTAATAGTTTTCTTCTTGTTCATGCAAGTTTTTTCCTTCCTCTAGATCTGACATAAGTCTTTCCTCTCGATTGTAATACCTCTGCAACTTTATTTTCTCTTGTTTGTACTGAATATCTGGTGTTCCTTCCAATACCTCTTATTCTTGGTGATGACAGTTATACATTTTTCTTGTCAAACACTACAATGGCTTGTTTTTTGTCAGTATCCTCATCCAATGTATCATCAACTCCAAGAGTTGTTGATAAAACATCACTCATCTTTCCTGGTTTCTTGATTGACTTAGGTACCAATATACCTTTCTTGATTTTATCTTTTACTTCCTCATAGGTGTCATGCCTCTTTTCATTAGGATCATTGGTTTAGCTAATAAAGCTTCTATATATTTTGAACCAATATCAATATCCATCTCATATCCCATCAGTTGAATCCATTGAACTCTCGGTTCAACAACCTTGATTATACAAACATAACTATCTACCTCAAAACATATATTATCCTAATATTTAGCAATTCGTTGAGGTGAAACTATGTATCTCTTATGCATTCTAGCTTGGAATTTCAAAAAAGTAATCAGACATGATTTCATCAAAGATGTCTCCTAGACTTTGTATATACTCATTTATCTGATAGATGATTAGCCTATCAGCTTTCCATACTACATCTCTAATAGAGGGAAATGAATTATGGTAGTAAAAGAAAATACATACCAATAATGAACCAATTTTCAAAGTGTTCATCTTCTCCTTTCTGATTGTATTCACGTTGACATTTATCTGCTTCAACAGAAATTCACAAAGATCTATCTGAAGTCCTTTCTTCACTATCTTAAATGTCAGTTCTACTGCTCCACATGGTACACTATCCACTTGAGATGAATGAAACACTCGGTAAGATATGATATTGCATGTATAGCTTAACTCAGGATCCTCAACAGTAGATATCCTCATTCCTCTGCCATCCCATTCTACCTTGGTTAGCTCAGTGAGCTTACCGTTGTCAATTTGCTTAATTGTCTTAGTTTTGTCTCCAATAGGGAATTTGGTGATGATGTGAAAAACATCCTTCCTTATCTCAATCGGTTCATCCAACCA
The DNA here is from genome assembly GCA_018584345.1 of Thuja plicata. Lineage (NCBI taxonomy): Eukaryota > Viridiplantae > Streptophyta > Pinopsida > Cupressales > Cupressaceae > Thuja > Thuja plicata. The sequence goes on along the minus strand of MU224482.1, from coordinate 2,835,233 downwards.
CATAACTAGTCATGTACTCGGTTGAGTACCATCCTTACCCATTCGGGATTGAATACCGTCGATAAATGTATTGCATGAATTAATACTTTTGCTTCTAGATGTGTGTGCTCATCCCTAAATCTTCCATTCATGCACATCTTATTTAATGAGACATCAATCTATGCTCCACACAAATCTTTGATCTCGCAATGAATAAACATGCGAACATCTTCAATCAAAAGTACTCACGATGGGATTAAAGATAATGCTCCTGTCGTGTCAATTTGTGCAGCTATAGTTGGGGGAAACTTGTATTTAGGGTTCACCAGTTTGACATTCTTCACTAGTACTGGTCTTTGCATCCTCAGTGCCATGATTACCTCCAAATGTATTCAATGAACAAACTAGGGCACGCTTGATAAAATACGGCTTTGTAAACACAACTCGGTATAACTAGTTATCACATAAATGTCTCTCAATCCTTTTAAAAAGATTCAGAAATACCTCATGTTAGGAATGTAATTTTTTTGGCATAGATGGTATCCTCATGGAATTTACAAAAGTGTTATAGGACTGGTTCTAATGTCTTGTGTGTCCTTAAGCCCTAGAAACCCTTGAAAACTATAAAAACAAAAAACCCTAAACGCTCATGGCCTTGTTATAATTTGATGTTACTTTTTCAAGTAACTTAAGTCTTTAAAGTCATGTGTTTTATGTCTCGTGTCTTGATGGGGCCCCTTTTATTCCCCTAAGTCATGTTGCCTAGCGGGGTGAACTTCAATATTTCCTATTTTCCTAAGTCCCGACATGTCGTATTCTTTTTATCTATCGAGCAACTTTTTTTCAATCGAACGATCAATGTTATGACTCAAGCGAGAGATGCAGTTACTTTAACCTTCAATTCAAAGTGCTTGTTTGTCACGTGTCCTATCGGGCTGAATATTCTCAAGTGATTTGGCGACTTGGTGAGCCTCTTATCTCTTAATCTATGAACCAGATTGAATATGCTATTATAATTCTGAGATTAAGTCATGGTCATGGATGTTGTTTTGATTTGAGGGTTCATGCTAGATCTTGTTATTTAAGCTGGGTCAAGTAAAGTATTGGGAGATTCAGAGATACCTTTATCTCTGAATCTCGAGATCTAACCAGAGTCAAGTAGGGGTTTGCATTTTTCCTTGTCATTGAATCTCCAAATAGACTCGGGGTTAAGTTATTTGTTTAGAGACTCGGTGAGGGTCGTCAATCTTCTCTCAGATGAGAGGCCGGTGTTAGATCTCCAAATTATGGTCAAAGTCAAGTTTCTATTTAGTGTTTTAGCGAGGGCCTTTAATCGGGTTCTTTTCTTGTTCGATCGTGTGTCCTACGCCAAGTCTCCAAATAAACTCAGGGGTCAAGACATGTTTCAACGACTTGGAGCTTTATTTATCTCTGAATCTCCAGATTTAACCATGTTTAGACCAAGTCAGGCGAAGTTTTGTTCAATGATTTCAAGATAAAGGGAATTGAGTTACTCAGAGTTAATGTCAAGGGTTTCATATGTGAGTTAGATTTGACGGCCATCATTTTCCCTTGATCATGAAAATGAAGTTCTTTATTCATCAAGGTATTGCACCCTTGCACCATGTGTTCCAAGTGGGTCTGGATCAACGACAAGGTAATAAGGTTAAAGGTCAGACAAGTTTGAGAAGATCTAGTGGTCGACGTTATGCCTTAAAAGAAAGATAATCAAGTTTTAGCCATTAAGGCATCACTCCTGCCTGCCACGTCATAGGTCATTTTTGGTAAGCACTGAAGGATAACATAAAAGTAAAATAAGTTTATTTTGATTGAATGAATGACACATTACCTTAATCTAAAGATGATCGTCAGTTAGGGTTTGAAGCATTACGCGAATGTGACACATGGATAGATGATGGGACTCAGCCGGAAGTAAAGAAGGATAAAAGGTTGTCAGTTTTTAAGGGATCTAATGGTCATCGCAAAGCCTTTTGAAAAAGATGCAAATAGATTAACCTTCAAGGCATTACACTTGGTTGACGCATGGTACTTCTGACATCATGTTTCCAGAGGTTGCTAAGGTGGATAAAGGAAAATGAAGTTTAAAAAGATCATGTGGCAGGTGTTAAGCCTTAAAGGATAAGTGATCAATAGCTAATGATAGAGTCATTACGCTTGTGCGACACTTGGCAGGATCTGGTCAGAGGCCCGGGTAACTTAAAGTTGATCCACGGCTGCATTTTAAAGTCGGAGAAAGTCTTGATCTCAGTTGTTGATAAGAGCTTCACTCCAGGGAGGTAGTTGTTATAAATTTCAAATTTTCAAATGCTTTTTGAGGGTTTCTGACCGTGGTTGCATGTTGTAGACTTGCCTGGGAGTGGCTTGAGGTCTTTCTTGTCCTTGGATCAACTTTAATGGCACCGTTTGAGTGGCTGGGGATGTTTTCTATGGTCCTGGTAGCTTTTAATCCTACATGGTGGTATTGTATGGTTCCTGGTCTACTTGTTATTTTAGGGTTTCTCTGCCCATGTCGTGACTGTTCTGCATTTATTTGTTTGATCATTTCTTGTGACATGATGGGTGATGTGTTAGATCAAATCTTTTCATGATCTTTTGGAGAAAGATCAACAAGAAGGGAAGGACTACATTTAATTGCTGAGAAGGATAGTTGTCAGTAACCCTCTTCTAGGGTTTCCTTTTCCTATAAGTCTCTTTCCTCTCTCGATGTTAAGGGTTCCATAATTTTTGACCCCAAGTGTTGGCTCAAGATTTTTAGTTCCAAGGGTATAGCAGATTCATGTTAGAATATATTGAAGATAGATAAAAAGTTATTATAATATTTTTCACATTATTGAATGACATTTATTTCAGTCATATTGATTCAGAAATTTGACTAATTATACTTAAAATAAGTTTTTCTCAGTTTCAAGTCTCTCCTTTGTGTTCACCTTATGAGTTTTGGATCTTCTGGTTCATTGCATAGAAGTATATGTGCACATGTTCTATTCCATAGTTTTGATCTAGGATCAAATTGAATATGCTTTAGGTGTAGCATAAATTCATTGGGTGTATCTATAGAAGGATTCTATAAGAAGTGTGTGACCTGAGATGCTTATGTTTATGGATATGAGTCTTTGCTAATAGGTTATTTTTTGTTCTCAGTATTTGTATTGAAGTGTTGCCCAATGGATAAGGCGCTGATCAAGAACTAGTATATCTATTTGTTGATATATGTTTGATCTAGTTTGGTTATATTCTGCAAGTTTACATCAAAATCGTATCCAAGTTCCCTTTTATTTGTGGCTGTTGATTGTATGCCCCAAATAGTAATGGAGATTCGATGAATGTTTGGTTATCATTTAGTACTTTCTTACTATTATTTTTTGTTTGAATCCAGAAGTATGAGTTATTATAAAGAGTTGAGTTTTATCTGGATTAGGTGTACCCACCTTGGCTTTGTACAGATAGAAGTGTAGAGGGCATTCCTGTCCCTATAGTTGGTCCAGTTACATTGCAGATCTCTCACACTTGGAACTAACCATTCCTAATATCAGTCTTAAGGTATATTGGTTGCTTTTCATAGCGTAACAATTTCAAACACCAACAAAATGGTGACTCCGATGGGGTTAGAGATGTAACAGTCTTGATAAACCTATCAAAGAATCTCTAGTGTTTTATTGTTCATATCATTTGAACCATCCGAGTCACCAACAAAATGGCAACTCTACTGGGGAGTGAGTAGTATATTGTTGTAAGTGACCAGTAAGTTGACTATTTGAAGCATAGAGTTATCTTGTTGTTGTCATTGTCTTGTGAGTTTCCTTAGTTTCTGTATTCATCTTGGTTAGTTTTGTATTTTCCCAACTTGTTAGGTGACGACTCTGAGTTTTCTTTGTAGCAGTGCTAAATAACATATTTCATTTTATACACACTTTCTCAACACGAGTTAAAGAAATACTAGAGCTTGGGTGAAAATACATCCTGAAGATAGATTAGAAGGTGAGTTACCAACTACTTCTAAGGGTAATCATCCAAGGAAAGGAAGGAAGAATAGGACTGCCCCTTAAAAAAGAGACAAGAGGAGAACATAAGACAAGAAAAGCCAATCCAACATAGTCATGAAGATAATGTATCAGAATATGAAGAGGCTATAGATTTGGGATTGGGTGCATATGAAGACTATCTTTCTCCTAGTGAAAAAGATGTTTCAAAGTCTGATACTACTCTCCCAGATTCTGACAACGTTGCTGAAGAAATTGCTGAAATAGATAGGAGAATACAAGAAAAATTGTCATCGGACAACAAAGAAATAAGGATAAATAAAATAAGATAAGACAAAGTCAGATCATGCTTGAACAAAAGAAGAGGCAATTGCTAAACTTGGAGGCAATGAACTATGTTGAATAACTTGAACAAGTTGAAGAGGAACCTGTCATCCAACAAGTTCTTGTTATTCAAGATCCTAAGAACAAAGGGAAGGAAAAGCTGACAAAAGTTCAAATAAATGAACCTGTGAATCCTAAGGTTCCCTTAGATCAAATGTCTAAATTGGACATTGATATTGAAAGGGCTAGATTGGAGAAAGAAACAATAGCTAAGGAGCTTGAGAAGGTAGAGTTGGAGGTTGTTGCTTTGGAAATGAAGAAGAAGGTGGATTTTCTTAGACAAACTTCTAGGCCTTCTCATGCTAGTGTTGAGGCAGCTACGACATCAAATGTCAGGGCATCTACTTCTCAAATTGACACCCCTTTTTAAAGGAGACCGACCCATGTAGAAAGGTACAAAAAAAATTCTTTCCTTGATATTCCTGGTTACCCTAATGTAGTCCCTAATGAAATTAGAGATAAACTCCCCAAGTTTGCTGGAAATAATGTTATTACTTGTGAAGAGCATCTAAAAAAATTTATTGATATGATGGATGACTATGAGATTGTACATGAGGATGTGTTAATGAAGCTCTTTATTCAGTCTTTGGTTGAGGATGCTAGGGATTGGTTCAGAGGGTTACCTTATGGGTTCGTTGGGTCTATGGATGAATTAAATGGTTGTTTTAAAGAACAATATGGTGATAAGACAAACGAGGGATTTTTGCTGAATGAATTCAATAATATAAAAAAGAATCAGAACGAGGATGTTGTTGAGTTCAATACAAGATTTCAGAGAGTTGTGCATAAACTTTTCCAAGTTATGAGGCTTGATGATAAGGTTTTTCTTTCCACCTATCTAAATACCTTTGATTCCAAATTGGGGTACCTCCTAAGAGACAAGAATCCTAGAAATCTCAGAGATGCCTATAAGACAACAGTGAATATTGAGACTAATAGGAGAGTGTCAGGGAAGTCGGGTAGAAGAGAGGATTGGAAGCCTTCTAGAAGGAATCAGATAGGTCTTCTGCTGCTAAGCCTAAAGATGAGGTCAATATGAAGCAGATTGTAAGTGTCATTAAGGATTTGAAGCCTGAAGAAAACGAGAATGTTAGGGCTCCAAGTAATGACAGACCATTCATAAATAACTTCAATAGGCAGCCAAGAATGTAGAATTATCCATATGCTACTCAGTGGAAAGATGGGAAGCCTATCCTTCCATGAAGAAAAGACAATCTCGATGACAAGACCCCTGGACCTTTGCAAAGAAACTCTGTAAATATGTATGATGATGTTTCTTGGTGCATGACTTGTCAATCTCCACATAATCCCAATTATTGTGTAGTTGTCCTAAATATATCTACAAATGAGGCACAACAAGAGAGGGGAGATGAGGATAAAATGTATGATGATAGTGATTGTACAATGACTTGTGCACATTTTAGGAGTGAAAAGAATCTGATGATGATAATGAAAGCCAATATCACATTTCATCTGATGAGGAGGAAGAAGAAATTGGTAACATAAGGTGTAATGTCACAAGGGGTAAGGAGCCTTTTGTGGTAAGAAGACCTTCAGATGAAGAAATTGCACAAATTAGTGCAGACATGGTTACTCAAGCAATGAGTAACTACAATTTGAGAAATAGGATAGTTGGCAAAACAGATGGCAGGTTAGCTAGTTTTTTTATCAGTGAAGCAATAACAAACACTAAGCAAACACAAGGAAAAGAAAAGCCTGTTGAGAGTGTCAAAAGAATAAAAATTAGAAAAGAAGAAAAGCCTAATAGTCCAAATGTTGTCCACAAGGTAAAAACAAAAATGCCAGAGATAAATCTTTCCTATTCCTAAAGGGATAACAAAAGAAATGAGCCTAGTTTGGCCAATCAAGTTGAAGATGGAAATGTTGTCACTTTGGGAGAAAACATCCCTGATATAAAATACACCCCTGTTGATGTGGGGTAGTTGTTGTCACAAATTATTGTCAAGGTCCCACTTTTGGAGATGATGAGGATTGAAGAACATAACGAAAAGACTTTGACATGGGTGAATAGCATTACTTCTTCAAGGACTCAGAAGCAAGAAATGAGTGAGAAAATGAGAAATGAAAGAGATAAATCTGACTACAAGGGAAAGGAATCAGAAGAGATTATCTCCAAAATCCCTTAGGTTTTCTTAAATACAAATCATGTGAACACTCTTTTGGGGGCTTTGGATTCCTTCTTCTTAACTCTAGTTATAAATGGTAAAAAGATGAAAAATTGCATGATAGATTCAGGAGCATCAAATATTGTCATGTCTGCAGAGATAATGAAATCAATGGGATTGCATGTTGATTATCCTCATGGAAGATGTCAATAAATGGACTCTAGAGAGGTTCCTATTATAGGTACAATCAAAGGTTTGCCTTATAGATTAGTTGCATGTCCAGACAAGATACTAGCAATGAGTGTCTTAGTTGTGGATATTGCTCCTTAGTATGGGATGCTATTGTCAAGAAAGTGGAGTGCTTCAATGGGAGGAAGTATTCAATGTGACATGTCCTTTGCAACCTTTGATATTGCTAGTGAAAATGTTAAGGTATCTAGAGAAACTAGAACTCCTCGCATGATTGAGGAAAATGAAGATGATAACATGAACTATTTCTTAGATGCTGACATTGGATCCTTTCAAGTCCAAGATAGGAAGGTTGAAGGAGAAAGTTAGCATATGTTATTATTTAAGGAGAAGGATACCTTGAAAGACAACAATGACTTGTGGACAATTTACTTTGGTGGTGCGAGCTCAAAAGAAGGAGCTAGTGCAGGAGTTTTGTTAATAGCTCCTAATGGTAAGACCTTCAAGTTCTCATTCACTTTGTTGTTCACATGCACTAATAATATTGCAGAGTATGAGGCTTTACTAATTGGATTTAGGTTAGCTTCAAGACAAAATATAAAATATCTCAGAGTGATTGGTGATTCTGAGTTAGTAATTTCTCATATACGATCTAAATATGCTTCAAAGAATCAAAGATTAAAGCAGTATAGAAACGTTGTTTGGGATGAAGTTGAAAACTTTTATGCTTTTGGAATTGATTGGATGGTGTAGACACCTAAATCTGATTAACCTAATTCAATCATATTTAGTGCCTTTTGGGACATATCAACTAAGTAATTAAGAATTACCTAATTGACCTATGTCATCCCCTTGCCGTAATTAATTCAATTAATTGGCTATAGTCCTAATTAATTATAAAAAACAACCAATAGCTTAATAATTAATTAAAACCCTATTCCCCTATTATTGAATTAATGTTATCTATGTAATTCAATTCATTAATATTCCCTTTAACCCCTAACCTAACCTATCTCAACCACCTAACCCTGAGTTCAAACTAATCCCAACCTCTTCACCCATCCTAATCCTAATCCTAACCCTCATCCAAATGCATTTAATGCTCTTACAGCCTCGTCAATGCCTCTTACACTCCTCATCAAGGCTCTTACACCCTCATTAATAACCTTATCTTCTAGAGTCTTCTTGGCTCTCTTCCCTAAATGGTCACCTTCCTCCCTCTTTTCAACCCAATCATATTGTGACACTTGTCACAATATGATGCACTTGAAGAAGTACAATCCATGTGCTCTCTTCTAGGTGCATCTGGGCCTCTCCTCAGGATTGCATCATGACCCTTGATTCCTCACCCATTTTCTATAAAATAAACCTCATTCCTTCACAATTTCATCCACCTTCCATGTAGAGTTATATTTCTATTTTGAGAGCAAATCATAAATCTATCTTTTAGAGAAGAGTTATAATGCTAGCTTGAGATCACAGATTGAAGCTTGAAGCACATCCATGAGCACAAATCCACAAAAAATGGACAAATCCAATGAACAGAATGGAGTTTGAATGAGCTTGTAGGAGGTTTGCACTTTCTTCATTTAGCTTATTTCAAGTATTCGTTTTATGTATTAGTGTGTATGTAGTTTAGATTATTAGTTTTTGAGTGTTTTGATTCATTATTATGCTCCTTTACACCTAATTTTCATAGCTCACAGATGGACATAGGTCAAAAGAAAATGGTAGACTTGCTGGCCAATATTGCATTAAGACCAGAAGATATTAATTTTGTAGGAATCTCTAAAATAGGGGTTCAATCTAGGTCATCCATTCCAGACAATGTTGAGAGTTGGCAGGTCTTTGAAGATGATTTGGATATCATGAGATTCACGTATGGCGAATCAAATTTTGAGAATAAAGAGATGGATTTTAGCGGGTCTGTAGAGAATGTGGATGGTAGAGATACTGTTTTTCGGTAAAGATGTCTTGCATCTAAAATCAAACAAGGTTCCTAAAGGATTGGTTGTGCTTGAGAAAGCCTTTGACAATAAGGACAAGCCTTTTTCTACAAGGACTGTGAACAAGCCCAAGGACTTGGAAGAAGTGACTTAGGGACAAATGAATCCCCAAAGAAGGTATATATTGGTAAAAGGTTGTCTCCTAAACTCAGAGGGTTGTTAGTTGATCTTCTCAAAAAGTATAAACATGTCAAGTTGCATGGTCTTATGATGATTTAAAGGCATACAGAGAAGATCTCTTCCAACACGAGATTCCTTTGAAGGAAGGCACAAGGCCTTTAAGACATAAATTAAGACCTGTCAATCCCGCCCTAGCACCCAAGATGCAAGAAGAATTGAAGAAGATGAGGGATGTTGGAATAATCAAGCCAATAAGACATTCAACATGGGTATCAAATTTGGTACCAGTAAGAAAGAAAAATGGTGGTATTAGACTTTGTGTAGACTTCAAGAACTTGAAAATTAATTCATTAAAGGACAACTATGGGTTACCTAACAAGGACGTTATGCTACAAAGAGTCACTAAATCAGAGTTGATATCCATGTTGGATGGATTTTTAGGATACAATTAGGTCATGGTCAAGGAATCAAAGCAATTCAAGACTGCATTCACCACACCCTGGGGAACTTATGTGTATGTTAGAATGCCTTTTGGCTTGACAAATGTTGGGGCAACTTTTCAAAGAGCCATGAATGTGGCATTTGAATATTTCATAAATAAGTTCATAGTAGTCTATCAAGATGATCTCATTGCTTATTCAGCAAAAGAAGATCAACATTGTGGTCATCTTGAGAAGATCTTTGTGAGAGCATTGAAGTATGGGGTTTCTTTTAACCCAAAGAAGTGTGTGTTCAGGGTGAGAGAGGGAAATTTTTTAGGGCATATTTTATCTAAGGATGGAGTTAGAATTGACCCTAAAAGGGTATATGCAATTGACAAGATCCCTCAGCCCAAAAATGTTAAAGGTATTCAGTCCTTCTTTGGGTAGGTAAACTTCTTGAGGAGATTTATTACTAACTTTGCAGAAACCAGTATTCCAATCTCAAGGATGATGAAAAAAGGAGCAAAAGTAGAGTGTAATCAAGAAGCATGCAAGGTTTCTTCTGATATCAAGTAGGTTATCAAAGATGCTCCCATTTTAGGAAAATTGGATTATGGTAAGCCTTTGTAAATATTTTCATTTGCTGAACATACAATATTGTTGTTGCAGTATTGTTACAAAAGAATTCAAAGGGCTTTGAGAAACCTATTTCTTTTTTCAGTAGGTCTTTACAAGCAGTAGAGCTGAAATATGATATCATGGAGAAGCAGGCCTATGCTTTGGTCAAAGTTGTCAAAGCTTTTAGGTTCTATTTGGTAGGAGCAACTGTGGTTGCTTATGTGCCTAATGTTGTTGTAAAAGACATTTTATTCCAACAAGATGTTTCAGGGAGGAGATGTAGATGGATATACATGATCCAAGAATTAAATATTGATATTCATATTACAAAATTGGTCAGAGGCCTAGGACCAGAAAAACTTATGGCTCAGAGAAATTTGGATGCAAATCATATAGATGTGCTAGAGGAAAATCAAAGGCCTTATATCTATGATATGGACTGCTATGAATGGTATAAGGATATTGTTGGATACTTGCAGAAGATGATACTACCCACTAACATGGATGAAAACAGAAGAAGAACAGTCAAGTTGCATGATGTAAATAATGTTATAATTCAAGGTCAATTGTGGTGGAGGAGCAATGAAGGAGTATTGCTCAAATGTGTAGATTTTGAAAAATCTAGATGCTTGTTGGAGGAGATGCATGATGGTGCATGTGGAGGACATTACATGACTAAGACTATTATGCACAAGATTATAAGATCTGGCTTTTGGTGACCAACCATCTTCAAGGATGCCCACAACTATGTTAAAAGATTTTATGCCTTCCAAAGATTTGCAAGTAAGCTTAAATTCAATAAAAATTTACCTCTAACGCCTATTGTAGTTGAGGCACCCTTTTAGAAATGGGGAATCAATTTCATTGGAGAGATCCCAAACAAGTCTAGAAGGGGTCATTCATGGATCTTAGTAGCAACTGATTACTTTACCAAGTGGGTTGAGGCAATCCCCACTAAAAGAGCTACTAGTAAGGTTGTGATTGATTTCATGTTGCAGAATATATTAACTAGATTTGGTTGTCCAAAGACTATTGTGGTAGACAATGCAATGTGTTTTAGATCAAAATAATTTAATGCTTTATGCCAGCAATATGGGATCCAAGTCTCTTACTCATCCCTATATCATCCACAAGGGAATGGTCAAGATGAATCAAGTAGTGGGAGTCTGATTAAAATTACAAAAAGAGTGTTGGATAAGAATAAGAAGGCCTGGGACTCAAAGTTATAACATGCACTATGGGTTGATAGAGTGATAGTCAAGAAGGCCATCGGTTGTGCACCCTTTGACTTGGTATATGGTATTCATGCTAGGTTGCCCCAAAATAATTTATTGCAGATTTACAAATTTGTCCAGGAATACGATGATGACTTAGATGATGAGATGAAAATCTGAATGGATGATTTGAAACAACTAGATAAATCAAGAACGGATGCACATGATAGAAATTTTAAGTTATAGTTGCAATGTAAGAACTTGTTTGACAAGAGAACCATTGTTAGAGGTTTTGAAGCTAAGGATTTGGTCCTGATGTGGAATGTCAGACATGAAGACAAAGGGAAACATGGTAATTTTGATCCTATCTAGCTGGGACCATATATAATTGATAGAAAATGGGGTTCATATTCTTACATTCTCAAATATTTGGCTGCAAATACTCTGGAACTACTAGTTCACAGACAGTTTTTGAGGTTCTACTTCTCTTGAAGTCTCAAATCCATGAACAATAGGTTGTAAATAATTTTTGTGTAGTTTAGGGTGTGTGTTTTAGGTTAGTTTTTTTTCTGGTTGGTGGTCTGCTTTTTCCTAGGGATTCTGATCATGTCTACAAAAGATGTACCTCCCGTGTTAGAGCCACTATTAGGACTGTAATTATTTTTGGCATAGATGGTATCCTCATGGCGTTTACAAAAGTGTTCTAGGAATAGTTCTAATGTCTTGCGTTTCCTGAAGCCCTAGAAACCCTTGAAATCTATAAAAACCCTAAACCCTCATGGTCTTGTTATAATTTGAAGTTACTTTTTCAAGTAACTTAAGTCTTTAAAGTCATGTGTTTTTATGTCTTGTGTCTTGGCGGGGCCCCTTTTATTCCCCTAAGTCATGTTGCCTAGCGGGGTGAACTTTAATATTTACTATTTTCCTAAGTCCGGACATGTCTTATTCTTTTTATCTATCGAGCAACCTATTTTCAATCGAACGATCAACGTTATGACTCAATCCATAGATGCAATTACTTTAACTTTCAAGGCAAAGTGCCTATTCACCACATGTCATGTCGGATCGAATGTTCTCAAGTGATCTAGCGACTTGGCAGGCCTATTATCTCTTAATCTCTGAACCAAATCAAATATGCTCTTAGGATTGCGAGATTAAGTCATGGCCATGGATTTTGTTTTGATCGGAGGGTTTGTGCTAGATCTCATGATTTAAGCCTAGTCAAGTAAAGTATTGGGAGATTCAGAGATACCCTTATCTATGAATCTCGTGATCTAACCAGAGTCAAGCAGGGGTTTGCATTTTGCCTCGTCGCTGAATCTCCAAATAGAATTGGGGTTAAGTTATTTGTTTAGAGACTTGGCGAGGGTCGTCAATCTTCTCTCAAATGAGCGGCTGGCACTAGATCTCCAGATTTTGGTCAAAGTCAAGTTTCTATTTAGCGTTTCAGCAAGGGTCGTTAATCGGGTTCTTTTCTTGTTTGATTGTGTGGCCTGCACCAAGTCTCCAGATAAACTTAGGGGTTAAGAAATGTTTTAGACCAAGTCAGGTGAAGTTTTGTTCAACGATTCCGAGATAAAGGGAATTGAGTTACTCAGAGTTAAAGGCAAGTTAAGGTCAGGGTTTTAGATGCGAGTTAGATCCGACGGTCGACGTTTTCCCTTGATCGCGAAGATGAAGTTCTTTATGCATCAAGCATTGTGCCCTTGCACTACGTGTCCCGAGTGGGTTCAGATCAATGAAAAGGTAATAAGGTTAAAGGTTAGACAAGTCTAAGAAGATCTAACGATCGACATTATGCCTTAAAAGAAAGATAATTGGGTTTTAGCCATTAAGGCATCACGCCTGCCGGCCACATCGCATGTTATTTTTGGTTAGCGCTGAAGGATAACATAAAAGTAAAACAAGTTTCTTTTGATTAGATGGTTGGTGCATTGCCTTAATTTAAACATGATCGTTAGTTAGTGTTGGAGGCACTGCGCGAGTGTGACATGTGGATAAATGATGGGACCCAGCCAGAAGTAAAGAAGGATAAAAGGTTGTCAGTTTTAAAGGGATCTAACGGTCATCGCAAAGCCTCAAGGAAAAGATGCAAAGAGATTAACCTTCATGCATTACGCTTGGTCGGCGTGTGGCACTTCTAACATCATGGTCCTGGAGGTTGCTAAGGCAGATAAAGGGTAGTTAAGTTTGAAAAGATTGTGTAGCAGGCATTAAGCCTTAAGGGATAAGTGATTGATGTCTAATGATAGATCCATTATGCCTGTGCAACACTTGGCAGGATCTGTTAGAGGCCCAGGTAACTTGAAGTTGATCCACGAGTGTGTTTTGAATTTGGAGAAAGTCTTGATCTCATTTGTTGATAAGAGCTTCGCGCTAGGGAGGTAGCCATTGTAACTGATTTTCAAAATTTCAAATGCTTTATGAGGGTTTTCGGCCATGGTTGCATGTTACAGACTTTCCTGGGAGTGGCTCGAGGTCTTTCTTTTCCTTGGATCAACTTTAATGGCGTCATTTGAGTGGCTGGGGATGTTTTCTATGATCCTAGTAGCTTTTAATGTTTGGTGGTCTTGTATGGTTCCTGGTCTACTAGCTATTTTGGGGTTTCTCTGCCCATGCTGTGACTATTTTGCATTTATTTGTTTGATCATTTCTTGCGGTCTAATGGGTGATGTGTCAAATCAAATATTTTTGTGATCTTTTGGAGAAAGATCAACAAGAAGGGAAGGACTGCATTTAATTTCTGAGAAGGACAGTTGTCAATAACCTCTTCTAAGGTTTCCTTTTCCTATAAGTCTCTTTCTTCTCTCGATGTTAAGGGTTCCAGAGTTTTTGACCCTAAGTGTTGGCTCTAGAGTTTTAGTTCCAGTGATATAGCATATTCATGTTAGAATATATTAAAGATAGATAAAAAGCTCTTATAATATTTTGCACATTATTGAATGGCATTTATTTCAATCATATTGATTCATAAATTTGATTCATTATACTTAATATGAGGTTTTCTCACTTTCAATTCTCTCCTTGGTGTTCACCTTATGAGTTATGGATCTTCTAGTTCATTACATAGAGTTATCTGTGCATATGTTTTATGCCATATTTTTGATCTAGGATCAAATTATATATGCTTTGGGTATAACATAAATTCATTGGGTGTATCTACATAAGGATTCTATAAGAAGTGTGTGACCTGAGATACTTATGTTTATGGCTAGGAGTCTTTACCAATAGTTTATTTTATGTTCTCGATATTTGTCTTGAAGTGTTGCCCAATGGATAAGGCACTGATCAAGAACTAGTATATCTGTTCATTGATATATGTCTGATCTGGTTTGGTTATATTCAGCATGTTTACATCAAAACCATATCCAAGTTCCCTATTATTTGTGGTTGTTGTTTGTATGTCCCAAATAGTAATGGAGATTCAATGAATGTCTGGTTATGATTTAGTACTTTCTTACTATTATCTGTTGTTTGAATCTAGAAGTATAAGGTATTATAAAGAATTGAGTTTTATCTGGACTAGGTGTACCCACCTTGGTTTTGCAGAGCCAGAAGTGCAGAGGGCAGTCTCGTCCCTATAGTTGGTCCAATTAGCTTGCAGAGCTCTCACACTTGGAACTAACCATTCCTAACATTAGTCTCAAGGTATATTGGTTGCTTTTCATAGTGTAACAGTTTCAAACATCGACACCTCAAAATCGCATTGATTGCTCGATGAAATGATTATTCTACAGTGTGCTCAAATGCTCTTCAAAAACATTAGGTTCAAATAAACAAAAAACTAACCTATTTATAGCTTTTCCTCAATTAGGGTTTCCAACGACTTTAATTATTTGCATTAAATGTGCTTGTTGAGTCCCTTTTACCATTATACCGACAACATAGTTACTTTGCTTAACCGACTAAACAAAATAACCATACAATACAACTTTCAACCAACATTTCACAACTTATCCAAATGCATCTTGATATGTTGATATGGATCTTAACTCTAATGCTTAGGAATTGAAGTAAGATTTATAATAACCATGCAGTTCCTACATACCTCTCACCATTTAGGTGGAGCTCAGTGCACTACACTCAGTGGAGATGGTGTTGTCTATGGTTCCAAGTGATGTTCCATCTTCCCGAGTCTTTCTCCTCCGGTTTTTGTTCATATGTTCTTTGATTTCTTCAACAGGAGATGGTGCACTCTTTGTAGATTCATCTTTAGTTGGTGCATCTACTCGGTATCTGCAATTTCTTTCTAGGTGTCCTACCCTGTGACAATGAAAGCATGTCATGCCAGGGCTCCTCCATGATCCTTTTTTATACATTTTGTGCATCAGTATGCAATTTGCAACAATGTGTCCATATCTTCCACAAGATAAAAATGAAATCCTTGTATTATAATCCCATGGTATATACGTGCCTTCTCAGTTAATATTTGCATTGTCTCGATTAGGCATCCACTTATCATTTCTTTTCTTTGTCCTACACTCTTTAGTCGTGTGACCATACTTGTTGCAATTCTTGCAGTAACCATTAAACTTAGGTTTCCTTGTGTTGTTAGTAAAGTTGGTTCTTCACTCAAAAGCTTGATGTCCACACTTATTACATGTAAAACAATAACCATCAAATTTAGGTGTACTTGGTACATTGCCTTTTGTACTTCTGCAAACATTAGTGGGGTATCCAGGCTTCCCACAATAATTACAGCTTGGCTTCTTTAGTTTTAGTGGGGGTATAGTACCTTGATCTTTCTGTGCATTAGATGATTCTCCTTTCTCAGTAGTGCTTAATCCAATTCCTGATCTATCATTCAGTTGCTTTTGATTCTTGACCTGTTTGTCTAGTGATTTTAGTACATCTTCCTTTCTTCTTAGTATTTCATTTGCATCCTTCTTAGCTTTCAATATTTTTTCCATTCTTTCAATTTCAACTTTTGGTGCATGGTTCTCAAATTCCTTTCGGGTACAATCTTGATTTGCATTCAGAAGTGGGTTGGTCATATTATAGTGAACTTGGATCATCTTTAAGATTTCATTATCTTTCTTAGTTAACCTAATTTCAACTTGTCTTTTGTCATCTTTTGCAATTCTCTCTTCATCTTCATTTGTCCTTTTACCTTCAATCAATTTGGTCATTCTTATGCTATTAGCTTCAAGATATTTCTTCATCAAATCCAATAACTTGGTATGTGAATCATTCTTTTTCGAGTAGTTCTCTTATGGCAGTCTCAGATTCATTAGTCACGCTTCCTTCAGATGTTGTCTCAAGTGTATCAACTTGTTCTTGTGTAACCTTCAATTTATCATATAGTTTCCTTCTTATCCTTAGAGACTTCTCAAGTTTCTTTCTCATATCCATGATTAACTCTCGTGCACTCTCCAACTTAGATTCAAGACCATCAATCCTTTTAAATTGCCTATAACCTTCCGTGACTAATATCTTTAACTCTTAGGTGGTCAAACCTTTAACTCAAGAGTACTAGCTCTGATACCAATTGTTGGAATAACTATGGAAATTTGGGATTGAGAGGGGAGGGGTGAATCAATACCACTAAAAACTTTCTAACCACATTCACTGATTAAACTATATATTGTTGCTTGTTGATTACCGAGTTTATAACTTTGAAATGAAAGCAATATAATACTTATAAAACCATAACATGAAAATATTAAACAATTGAACTCATAAAGTCATGATTGTGGTAATGCAAAAATATATGGTTAGGGGATAAAACTACGGTGTGGATGACACCCACAACCTTCGCTAACTGTAGTATAAAGGGTGCTCTATTAGAGCTACAAAGTTTAGTTATTTCTGATAGCTTCCCCAGTTAAGAGTATATATAAGACTTGTTAGGTCTACTTGGTTAAAGGATTTTTACAAACTCTACTTTTAGATACGTGCCCTGTTAAAGGATTTACAAATATAAGATCAATTAAGATCTACCCAATATGAGGATTTAAAGATCTCAATATAATAGTATCAAATAACTTAACAATGTCTCTAAAAATGCATCAAATGTAAATTTTGTTTAGACTCTGTGTGCTATGATTTGTGTTTCCTCAATCTCAAACTATAACATTGTTTTGTCATGCTTTGTTGTAACTAAATTTATGCTCGATGCTTGGTGCTTTGCTCTTGGTTATTCAATAACTCCTTTAACTTTCTCAGCAATAATAAATAACAACTCTCTATCCTATTCTCTGTATATATCTCACATACAAATTCATCCAATATATATATATATATATATATATATATATATATATATATGAGATTATGCCTCTTAATCTTATGCGTTAGGTACGCTGTGAATTTCTTTTTACTGTTAGATCTTCTTTCCAGCTCGGTGACCATGTCATTTTTACCTTGGTACTTGTTGTTTTTCTTAGAAATGACAAAATTTATTTTTGTCATTTGATCTATACCTTATATCTTCACTCTCATTTATTTAAATCATTAATCATGTAACAAACTGTTATAAATGCTTGCAGATGCTTAATTAATTCTCTAACAATCGTTAATATGATCTGATCATGTTTTTAATTAACTATCTAACTCAGTTTAGTAACTTAACAATACTCGGTTAAATGATCTTCATCACTCGGTGTACTATCAACTCGGTGTACTACATGCACTTGGTGTAGTGCATCGCTCGGTAACTATAGGTGTTTGGTACTCTATTAACTCTTTTACTTTAGTGACTGGCTCGGTGTGTATTACTGAGTCACCTTATACTTAACTATCTTCTTTTAGCGATTGATTCTCCTTGACTCCATTACTTTGACTAAACTAATGACAACAAAATATCTTGTAGAGATAACATTATGCTTTATCACAAATGTGAAATAATGCAAATAATCTACCCATTTCATATGTCTCTTATTCAACTTAGTCTGACTACCCAAATACTGTAAAGCCTTATGATCAGTATATAACACAAATTCACCCGGCATCAAATAATGTCTCTATTTCTTCAGAGCTTGAACAATAACATGGAATTATTGATCATGCACATAACATTTCCTTTTAGCATCATTCAACTTCTCACTAAAGAAAGCAACATGTTTACCTTCTTGTCTCAACACAACTCCTATTGCATTGCCACTTGCATCACATTCAACTTGGAATACCTTATTGAAATCAGGTAAGGCTAGCACAAATAATTCAACAACCTTCAGTTTTAAAGTCTCAAAACTCTTATCATCTCCATGTGTCCACTTTAATTCTCTCTTATCTCCTTTCATTGTCTCAATCATAGCATTACAAGTTGAACTAAAATTTTTGATATATTTTTGGTAAAAAATTGCTAACCCATGAAATAATCTCACCTTACTAACATTCTTGGGTGTATGCCAATCAAGTATAGCTTCAACCTTCTCAGGATCCATCTTCAAACCATCAACTGAAATCACAAAACCTAAATACATAAGTTATTCTTTCATGAAGGAACACTTCTTCAAATTAATCAGCAACTTTTCTTGTTTCAATCTCTGTAATACCTGTCTAATGTGCAACAAATGGTCTTCTTTGGTCTTACTAAATATTAGAATGTCATCCAAGTACACAATCACAAATTTAACCAAGAATTTCTTCAAAACCTCATTCATTAACCTCATAAAAGCACTCGGTGCATTATTTAAACCAAAAGCCATAACCAACCATTCATACAACCTTTCTTTTGACTTGAAAGCAATCTTCCATTCATCACCTTCTCTGATTCTAATATAATGGTATCCACTCTTCAAATCCATCTTGGTAAAATATTTTGCTCCACTCAAACAATTCATTATACCATCCATTCTCGGTATAGGGAACTAATGCTTAAATGTGATCTTGTTAATAGATCTTGAATCGGTACACATTCACCATTACTCTTAGGTGCCAACATAGCTGGTACTACACATGGACTCAAACTCTCTCTGATTAAACCCTTCTGCAACAACTCATGAACTTGTCAGTTGAGTTACTTATTCTCGGTTGGTGTCAATCGGTGTGGTGCCTTATTTGGCAAACTAGCTCAAGGAATTAGATCCATACAATGACTAATATCTCTCATCAGTGGTAAACCATCAGGTACATTATCTGAAATGATCTCCTTGTACTCAGAGAGCAACTTATCAACTTCTCCAGGAACTTTATCTTCTATTTTCACTCTTGATTTGTTAGGAATCAAAGCATAACAAACATCATTTCTCTTCAGATCCTTAAAAATATGTCTACCTTCCATTAAAAAAACTTTCACATATGTACATACCTCACCAATATATTCTTCAACCAAAGGTAACAAGATTTGTCTCTTTCCATCAGCCCAAATAGTATATTTGTTCAATCTTTCATCATGTATGGCATGTCTATCATATTGCCAAGGTCTTCCCAACAGAATGTGACAACAATCCATAGGCATAATATCAGACAACACCTAATCAAAATACTTTCCAATTTCTAGATTCACAAAACATTGTTCACTTACCATCAGTGTATGGTCATCCTTGATCCATGAAATTTGATAGGGCTTCGAGTGCTTCAATCTTTCCAACTGTAACTTTGTAACCATCTCCTCAGATGTCAAATTCTCTGAACTCCCACTATCAATAATCACTTTCCAAACTTTGTCTGCAACTCTACATCTGGTCTTGAACAAAATTTTCCTTACCGGATCTTGCTTATTATTCTCACTCCACAAGATTTTTCTGACCATCAAGTTTCCTTCCTTCTCAGGTTCATTCGGTGAATCTTCTTGCACCAAAGCATTTATGCTACTATCGACCTTCTTGCTTACATGTGTACACTCAAATGATCTATGTCCCTCTTCTCCATAACTGTAACAAGTTCCTTGGAATCATTTTCTGCTATATCCACCTCGACAGTAATTACTCCTTCCTCTGAATGAACTTATACCTTTCCACTCTGTCTTGCCTTTGTCTTGATTTGTCTTGTCCTAATTAGATCTATTATTCTCACCATAGGATCTACCTCTTCCTCTAGGGAATCTTACACCTCTTCCTCTTTGTCTTTTCTCATGTCTTTTATTCAATTTCTCCTCAGCTTTTAGGGCAAACTGATAAGTCTTCTCAATACTATCTATCTTTACCAAACTTATCTCTTCTTTAATATAACTCCTTAAGCCATTCAGGTATCTGTCAATTCTTTCCACCTCATCTTTAACATGTCCAGATCTGATATCTAACCTATAAAATTCCTCAGTATAATCCTTCATAGAGCTATATTTCTGTTTCAAACTTTGCATTCTCCTAACTAGGTTGATCTGATAATCACAGGGTAGAAACTTGCCCTTCAACTTGTTTATCATCTTATCCCATACCTTGATCTTGTCTTTACCTTTCTTCTTTCAGTCCAATTGCAGATGCTTCCACCACAAGGATGCATGACCTTTCAATTTTGTGCTTGCAATCTTCATCGTGTTCTCTTATGATTAGTTATCATACTCAAAGTATTTCTCCATCTCGGTTATCTAGTATATCAATTCATCTGAATCCAACTTTCCACTATACTCAGGAGGATTAAACTGAGGTGTGGACTTCAAACTTGTCAAAGCTTTCATGAACCTTTCTTCTCCTTGATCCATTATAGGTGCAAGTGTGGCTTCCTCCTGCACTTCCTTGGGTTCTTCGTCATCACTAATATCCTCAAGATGTCTCCCTCGGCGTTGGGTTGTCTCAACAACTTCCTACATAGAAGCAATCTGTCTTAGCATATCAACTAAGCCTTGATCTACATTTCGCTTCCCTTAAACCATCTTGAAACCCTATGTCATTGCAGGCCATATCGCAATTTGCTACCCCACAATAAATAATCAACTAGGATTTACTATAAGGAACCTTAGATCTAATCTTACTCTGATACCACCTAACGCAAGGAGGGTTAGTACTTAGGGACAAAGGCACTCCCAAGCACCAAAATAGCTTGTAACTACACAACTCAGAAGTTCAAACACAGAGAAGGAGATAAGGAATACAAATAATTTTCATTAATTCATCAAACTTCATACACGTCGGGCTGTAAGGCTTTCCCGGTTATGATCAATACAATCTAAAATTATTACAGAACAATCCTCATACATGCGAGATCCACAAACCCTAGATCCCAAACTACTATCCAACAAATACCCTTAAACTAAGAACAAAACACAACAAATATACAAGAGAATGTAGAAAAGGTCGACCTAAAAGATCCTAAAGATTCAACACAGGAGAGAGCAAGGACCCAGGTTTAGGTCCACACGTTCCCTAATGAGAGGTCTTAAATTAATACTAGGACCAGAATTAAATGGAGATGTCGGCCCAAAGATCCAACAAAAGAAAATACACTCGGTGAGGCAGGAAATGGGAAAATCACTGAGCCACTGAGACCGGTCTATGAAACCACGCCAAGAACAGTAACTGAGTTCGGACGATGAAACAAAACATAACCTTCAACCAAGAACTCCAAAGAAGTTACCGAGCAGTCTACCGAAAGTCTCTAACAAGCTACTGAGTTAAAAAGAAAACATATTTTTGTTTGATATAGGATTGCCATGAACTCAAGATGCTCCTGCATCACCAACATACTTGGTGTTCAATTTTTTTCCTAACAAAATTTTAACATTTAAATGCACTTATTTTTTAGATTAATAATCATTTGACCACCAGCTCAATGAACGAGGATACAAGTAGAGAAGAGGACTAACTTTGATAAAAAAAATGATATGGACCACCCAAGACTGGTAGAAATAAGATATGTTGAGAGGATACAAATAGGTGATAGATGCCCTAGGGTCACATTTTTTGCTACATGTCTTTACTTTTTAGATAGGATTTATTGAATAACACATTGATGTATTTATACATGATGACATGGATAATATGACATGTACATTATTAGTAGCATTGATGATTATGATAAAAAATGCATATACTAACAAATCTAACATATTTTCTATTTATCTTCCCTGTGACTGCACCAAGGTTCATTCTTAGACTCATCCATCGATATAAATAATATAGACATGAAATCATTAGTACAATTTTCATCGTATCATTCACATACATTCCATAGAAGAAAGTCTTTAAAAAAACACATATACATCTCTATTTTTGTGCTCTCTTCCATTTTGATTCCCTTGTTATAGGGTTGCACTTTAATTTGGATTCTCTCTTCACCACTTCTACAAATGTATTAAAAATTATAGCGTCCATGGCTACTCTGATCCCAAGTAGTATTCTTAAGACAAACCACTACACTCTATTTCTTGCTCATTGGCTTTCCTCTATTTTTTCATTATTTGGTGAGTTTACTACTTCACTTTCCTTACTGCCTTCTTTGTTTATCCCTAATCCTTAAGATCCCTTCTCATTGAAAGCCTTGACACTCATAACACAGTTAATAGTCTCATGTTGGCTAACCAACTTTCTTATTCTGCCTTTGTCTTAGGAAATTATAACATGTGTAGATATAGGTGTCATTGACATGTGGTATATCGAATGTCAAAGTGAGAAAAGAGGAAGATGGAAATATAGATTAAAACATCATCTTTGAATAACCACAATGACCACAAAAAAAGTAGGACACAAACAATCTTTTGTTATTAGATCTTTTAAAAGACTATATTGATATAATATAGCCTATATTGATCGTGACACTATGAATGATATGAGATTTTTAGTAGTACTCATTGGACCACCATGAGATGTTTTTACTTTTGATTTGGTCCAACTAGGCATGGAAAGACAAATATGACTTTTGACAAATATCCCATGACATAGAATGCAAAAAATGCATTCCTACTCATTCACACTACTCTTAACTAATGCCCTGAGAACATTCCTAGGTTTAGAAGAAAGATATTCATTGGTGCCATGAGCTCTAAGAACTAATCTATCATAGTTTGGCAACTTTTTCTCTCAATACTCTCCAAAAATGATACTAGAATATTGCAAATTGAAACAATTAGGTATCTAATTATTTAGTAATATACCTGAAAGACAATCATAAATCACTAAAGAGACCATTAACATACTAAAGTAGAATATTAAATATATATGAATATATTTTATCACAAATATAATACTAAAATAACTTCAAAGGAGATTTATTGAAAAATCATACAAAAAAAGACCATGATTGCTAATCTAAAGAAAGCTAAACACCCAAATAACTAAAAATATACATGCCAATCCCTCCACTTTGTTCACACCACCACATTTTGAATACATGTTTGAGAGGATAATTTTATACAACTCTAGAAATGTCTTTGAGCTATATGGGAAATTGTACATAAGAAAACAAGGAAAAATACGATGAATGACATTTGCCAACACCAAATCTTTATAGCAAAATGTGAGCTTTGATATAAACTATGGACATCTAATATAGTAGAATGATTTTTTTGTTATTATTTAAAATAACATTTGAAGGAGATGAGAAGGATTGCACAAATAAAATATGTAGCAACAAATCTTTGCACTGAATCCAATCTAGTCAAAGAAAGACAACACCACAAAATGTGTTGCTTAACTAAAATTTACCATGTATATAATGACAATCATATCTTGGGATCACTATAATGCAACATGCATCAACACATACCTCACACAAAGCTTGAGCAATGGTAATATGCATCCATATATGTACTATAATTGATTTTTGAAGGATAATGTAGAACCTAGAAATATGTCATACCCATTCACTTGGTCTACTCCATGAGCCTTATACATACCATGAATTAGAAATAAAAATCTTTATTATGTTTTAGTTTGTGTATTTTTTTCTCATGCTTTGTGATTACTGGAGGGGAAAAGACATTACAAATGACTTAAATTTTTACCGCACATGAATTATGATTGGTTAAAGTACTATAAATTTATTTTAAAATTGAAAACCTAGAAATGAAGTAGAACATTAGAAACAGTTTTAATTTTCACCTCATATTATTATTGATTGGGCATAATCTACTTGCCCTTTTATTTTAAATGGAAAAATAGAAAGCTTCTTAAAAAAAAATTAACAATCAATATTTTTTTAGATCTTATTTAACATATTTTTTCGTTTAAATAGAAAATATCATGAACTTGTTGAAATGTTTTCATTGACACAATTTTCAACCAAAAACTAATATTTAAAGCGATAACATGAAAATATAAATTTATTGCTTTGTAGCTAGGGATTAAAAATAAAATATCTAAAATTTATATTTCTTATTAGCGATCAAATGTATTTCCTTTCTAGAGGCAAAAGACAAGTAATCTAGTGTTTGTCCAAAATAATGACAGTTTTTATGTAAGAATCATCTACATTACATTAACAAGGTAGGTGGTCAAACAAAAAAAAAAGAGGGAGAACAAAATTAAATTTGTTAATGAAATTGCTTTACAAAACTCAAACAAACTCCTAGATCCTACTCAAATTTCAATCAAGTGAAGACAATTACTAATAATCAATAAAAATAAAAAATGACCAACATTATAGTTTAAGTTATTACAAATAACACTAACACATAGTCCAAGTAATTAAAAAATTGAAGTCTTATACACGGGAAACACTACGTTTGTGCAATTTTTGAGGTATATTTTTAGGTCACGTTCCAAGTCTCGCAACACTACCATACGTTAACGTTAGTGTGTGAATTGCACCCTTGATTATTATAGAGAACACATTTCCACAATTTATGGGAATTCAATCTAATTGCTTCTAGATTCAACTATTTGTGATTTTTTTACATAAAAAATAAATCACACAATCAAACATATCGATGGTCTTCTTGTGAAATTTTTTTATCTTACAATTTATTTTTTAATTATAAAAGATATTATTTCCATTATAATTATACAAAATTAAAACCACAATTAATTGCAAAATCATTATATTTAATACTTATAATGAATATACTGACATTACAATTAGAATTACATATAAAATTAAAACTTTAATTAGGTTTGTTTGAACTGTGGAATGAATTTAAAAGTTTAAATATACATAATGAAAAAGTGTTGTTTTTCTTAATAAAAAATATAGAAATGACAAGTTATTTGAAATGTCAATTTAAATGAGAAAGAATAAATATATTAGATGGACCAAATTCAAGTACGTGAGTAGAGAAGTATTTAAAGTGCAATATGTGATGCACTAGTCTATAATCATACAATTCAATTTGATAAGTTCGTGTGCAATTTTGTGTACAATTTAGTCACATGCTTAATCTGTATTTCAATAATGAGCAAACAAATCCAATCTATTTTTCAATGTATGGTTATCCAAAGTTAAATTATCATTACATTTTTCCTTAAATATTTCAGCTTAATTGTTTTGGAATTTTGAAAATCTGTTGTAGTGATAGTTACTTTAAACATTTGTGATGATAAATTTTCATTAATAAAAATAAGACTGCAAGAAAAAATTGAACAAAATAATAAAATTTAAATTTTTTAAAAAGTTTAGCCATGACGAGCAAGATGAGATTAGCCTATTTTAAACACTTGTTTATTCAAAGTTTTTAAATTCATGTTGCCACAATTACTACAATGAATAGATTGTGAGAAGTAAATATAAAGAAGAAATAAGGAATGCAAGAGCATATTCCCAACTAGCTTTTTGACAACATAAAATTACTAGCAGTTATCCTGAGGAAAGATTGACTACAATTTGAAGACCAAAATCTTTGCAAAAACCTTGTTGGAAACAATGAGGACATTAATAGACCATTAACTTAAGTATGTATTTTAATAACTCCTCCGTCAATATTACTCCGTAAAGAGCTCACTAAGGCAAATCAAAGTATTACAAAATCAATAATAAATCAAGCAAATTATAAATAAATAATAAATAAGGGAAATATGAATTAGAAATATTTATACCTTCAGATGCACCATCAACTACCAGAGGATGACTTGCAATTAGAAATAACGGAAATATGAATTAGAAATATTTATAGGTTTCAGATGCACCATCAACTAGTAGAGGACGACTTACAATTAGAATTAAGGAAATAGGAATTAGAAATATTTATACCTTCATTTTCTAAGAGGCAATGGGGATTTACAATATGTTCAAGCGATGAGAATTTGTACCAGAATGGAAGTAATTCAACAATTCAGAGTATAATGGGATTAAATGGATGGAAAAGGAGAACTTGAGTTTTTTTTCAAATATTAAATTCTTGTTTTAACACTACATTAGTGGATTTTGTTGAACTACGATCCACAATTACAGTAAATTGGAAAATTTTGATCTCTCTTTTTTAAAATTTTTTTATACTGGAGAAAAACTAGAGATTTTTTTGACAATTTAAAAATAAATAAAAATATGCAATCAAAAAGACTAAATAAAGTTTAATCTAAAGAGATCTAAGGCTGCAAACTGTAGTTATATAAAAAGAAAAAGAAAACAACTAAACTCAATGCATCAGTTTGCATGAGTTAACAAACTCTTACATGCCCGATTAAAGACTTTTGAAAACTGAGTCCTGCTAAAGTGCAGTCTAAAGATAGAGAACAAATTTAAAGAATGTTGCTTATACATGTAGTCCCTAAAAAAGGAAAAACTGTATAGTTAACTGTTTTATTCGAACCAATGAGAAAAGAAAAAGAAACTAAAGAAAACTACTAATAGTGCATTTATGCAGTTTATTAGACAAAACCAAGAAAAACACCGGAGCTGTTGAATCTCACGAAGAAAAGACTGAAGCTGCATGAGGTGGAGACTATGATGTTGGTCATGTACTTAATTAAAAATACATGCAATCTTCATCTGCAAACACTATGTCGAGCGACAGAAAGATAAAGACTAAGAAGTGTACACACTGGCAGTATTCATGGCCGATGTTCTTGTAAAAGTTCGCTGGATTATTGCAAAGCTAATAGAGCACAAGTTAGCGAAGGGGAAGAAATTAAGAATATCATTTTAATCAATAGATGTAGAAAACCAGAATGGAATGAAAATTTTAGACAAAAACCCCTTACATTTTTGTTTGCAGAGTTTGCTTACTACAAATGATTTCAGGAAAAACCCTTATAACATTTATGTTTGCAAAGTTTGCTTACTAGGAATGTCAATGAAATTTACAACACTCTTAACAGATAAACCACACAAAAAGAGGGAACAACAAATGCCACTATCCTAAAAAATAACAACAAAAAAATCACCAAAAACTATTCCAACATGTTAAAATAACTTGCATTTAAACTTTCATCCGCAAAAAGGGCTTATATCGCTCAAACTTTTTAAGCCAATCAAAATTGAGAAAAGTAATTTTTACAATTTGTTCTATTAAAAACCTTGCAACCTTTACGAAATATGAAAATCTACTATTATGGAAAAAATTGAAACAATTTGATAGGCTGAAATTACTTTGTTTAATCACTTGTTAAAAACTGTCTAATGACTATAATTCCAAAAGTCTAAAGTAGGAACTAAAAACAAATACCAGCTAGTACATGACACTTGTTCTAATCTACTACTATCTAAAATTCTCACTCATAACAATATAATTTACTTATGTACTTATGAAATATGAAGAAAATCAAATCCCTAACACCAATTTTAAATTATACACTCACCTATTTATCCATTACAACTCTAAAAATACAAAACAATAATATTATAAATTTTAGTGAGTTCAACTATTTATCATGCATTTGCTTATTTGACCTACATTTATTTATTTATTTAATGAAAGACATTTAAATGAATGAATGATTTTAATGAAAACTAATTTAGGGCATCAATTTGTCCATTTAAACATAAATAAATGCAATCTGAAGCTCGTCTATATATATATACACATATCCGGCTCGACTGGTTCCCTTGCTTAAAACCTTTTTTTGTCTTAGTTAAACGGAGGCATTTTAATTTCCCACAGCAACCTAAGAAAAAAAAATGCAGGTGCTAGATCTTTCTTACAGATTTTATCTTATTCAGATATTTGAATTCTCAATTGATGCGAGTATTTTAATTTATTTGCAGGCAAGCGACAGATTTAATATCAATTCACAACTTGAGCATCTCCAAGCAAAATATGTGGGCACTGGGCATGCCGATCTTAACAGATTGTGAGTTGCTTATTTCCTTAATCTCTTAATCTTATAGTTTTTCTTTTTCTACTTTGATTTATTATACTGTTATCATTTTTCTAAACCCTAGCTCCTCTATAGGCAAATTCGCCCTATTAATTTTTAGAAATATTTCTGTAACAGATTATAAGAGTTTCTTTAATACTGTGTGTAGAGCATTTGGTTATCCTAGATTATTTCTGTAATCCATTGGACTCTTTTTTTTTCGGCTGAGCAGTTTTCGTTGTTCAATTCTTTTGTTAATTTATTTTTTCCATTTCTCATATTTGTGGCCCGTTTGAGAGATTTGGGGTTTTGTTGTGTTTGTAGTGAGTGGGCGGTGAATATACAGCGGGACAGCTATGCATCATATGTGGGTCACTATCCCATCCTCGCCTATTTTGCCATTGCAGAGAATGAGTCTATTGGAAGGGAGCGATATAACTTTATGCAGGTCAGTTACATTCACAGTTTAGTGTGTAGCAGTTGTACTTGTTGGAACTTTTGGTCTGTATAACGATTTCTATTGATGCAGGGGTTCTCCCGCCCTTTAACAAATTTAATACTCTAAATCACTAAAACAATACTTTAACAATAGCAGAGACTCTCTGCTTTAAATTCAACACCAGATTGTAGCTCAGATTGATAACTTTATTTCAAAACAATATTTTGTCAAATATATAGCAATCTACCAGCATTTATTTACAAAAAAGACCTTTCCTTAGCCTCTCTCTCTTTGCACAGTATCCTTCTATGCAGATTCTTCTACACATTCGCAACTGCATTTGCCCTCTCACGAGCCTCCACTGGTTCTCTTCTTCCTTGGGTTGCTTCTACCAATGATGCCCCCCCTTCTTTGCTGATTTTTCTCTCATTTAATATTCAGCCATTTGTTTTACACTGTTTCACTTTCTCTTCCTCTGCCTGGCAATGGCTCAATGACCTTTCAGCTTCTCCTCTTTTCAATTTGCAATTCAATGAATGTGGAATTGACGCCTTGCGGCCTGTCTTCAACCCCTCGATGTCTTTCCTTACTCCAAACTCCGCTTACTGTTTGAGTTTTTGGGAGCCAACTGTTTCTGTCTTCAACCCCTCGATGTCTTTCCTTACTCCAAACTCCGCTTACTGTTTGAGTTTTTGGGAGCCAACTGTTTCTTTCGTTCTCCGTTGAACCTAACTTCTCTTCCTCTGCCTTACCGATCTCACTTTCCCATCACTGTGGTTGCTACTGGTGATTTTGTCCCATTTTTAGGCTTCTCGAGCGCTACTTCTTTTCTCCATTTCCCGCGACCTTTCCCCATCTCTTCAATTTCACTCCTGACCCTCCAACTCTCTCCCATTCTTTTGGCGTCACCCGCGTTAATCCCCTGCTTAATAGCTAAAAAAACCTGTTTCAAATAACATCTGTCAATAGCATTTGTTTGCCGGTACATGGAACTTTAATTCCTGGGGCGCTGCACCAAATAGCTCACGGCCTTGTTTATACTTCCACAGTTTGCATACATACTTACCAGTGGCGGTTACAACTCTACACCTGGCATAAGGCTTAGATCCATCATCTTGTCTATACAAAGAAAAATGAGATCCAAGTTCTCAAGAGCTTTCCTCTTGTCAACATTGTTTCTGAGTAAAGTAGAAACTGCATCAAAATAACCCTGCAGAACTGTTGCCAAAAGGAGCTTGTTCTCACTTTCACCCAGTGACAAAGGAGTGCAGATATGATATGAACTTGTTTACAACAATGTAGCCATCAATCATTCCTATTTTCTGCTTTGCTACTTGTTTGCCTTCTGAATTGAAAAGCAAAATGTTCTTTATTGATAGGCATGACTACAAAATTAAAGAAGGAAAAAAAGCAACCCGGAAATATTTTTTCTTGGCATTGATTGCCAGTTCGTCCGGGTGCTCCTATACCATGTAAGCAGACGATGATTTTTTTTGGGGTTGGGTATTTAGTAACTCTTCAAAGGGTGTATGTCGTCTGGAATCAACTGCCTGGTATTTAAATCATCTGACATTTTGGGTCTTTCTTAACCCTGGCAACAAATCCTGTAGAATGTAGGACAGGTGATTCTAGGAAACCCATATACAACTAAATGAGATCTAGTCTTTTCGTGGATATGTAGGTTTCTAAGTAAATCTAGTCACGTTGTCATTCTCTCGTTTGAAACCCTAATTATGATGCCCCTTTCTGAAGTAGTATTTAATAATAAATAATAATAATATAAATTACATTATAATATAAAAATAAATAAATAATTTAATAATAATAAATTACAATATAATATAATTACAGGTTGATGGAAGGTCAAGAGATATTGTATTTCAATTTCGTGAAGTATCTGTTATAAAACTTGATAGTTCAATGTCAAACAATGGAGACAAAATCTCGTTAAATAGAAAAGTACAAGATGATGTTTCTAAATGAAACAATTGTTAACTGAATACAAAAATAGAACTAACTAATAAAACTAAACTCACTAAAGATGACCATTAGAAACATTACATTATTATTTTAATACCCTTCCTTAATGGTCATTGTACTAACTACCCTGCTGAAGACAATCTGTCTGTCTTTTGATCATGGATGCATAGAAGGTTGTCTCCTCATCAGGACACTCAGCGACACGAGCCTGCTGTTGAGACCCTCTTTGAATTTGTAAAACTTCTGGAAATAACCAAGATAACTACCAACCATCCAACCAGATGTTGGGCAACAAAGGTATCACTCCCTGCTAGAGACACCGATATGAAACTAAAACTACGATTTTGAGGAATAATCAACAAACCCTTGTGCAGACCATTGCCCTACCAACTCTAGGCGTGATCCATTACAGCTGCAAGAAACTGTGACTTTTGTGGAAAAAATTGCCAAAATCCTCCAATGTTTTTTTTGGAGAAAATAAATAAACCTTGAGACCAGCAACACCAGTCATGATTTCCAGAAACGATTTTTGAGTTTAAAATTGAGAAAACCAAACATGATTTTTAAGGAGAAAAATTGATCATAACCCAAGACACAAAATCCAAGACACGTATCAAAATACAAAACTTTGTTTTTGAGGAAAAACGGTAAAATCTGTTGATTTTATAGCTGTGGTAGGAATCCACAGGTTGACATAGATATCACAAAGGTTGTGATTATATTATTATTGTGAGATAATATAATTATATTATTATGTGATAATATAATATAATATAATATAATATAATACAATATAATTATATTATTATGTGTTAATAATAATTACATTATAATAATAATTATATTATATTGACAATAATCACAACAATATAATTATTATTTAACTATATTATAATTTGATATATTAATATTATATTATATTAATATATATTATTAAGAGAGGCGTCCCTTGGTGAAAGGACACCTCTTGCATTTATATTATAAGATGTGTGATCTCATTAGAAACAATAATTGAATAAGTATATGTGTAGATTAATATATTTCAGAGTGCTTGGGGGAGACGATTGCTGTTCGTCTATGGTTGGGAGGGCAATGAGATTGCCAGTGGTTAAACGAACCTAAAACTAACATGGTATCAGAGCAGGCTCTCCTCTTAGGCCTGTGAAGGTTCATAAATATTTCTCATGTCTCAGCAGCTGCAGATCAGTTTTCCAATGCTTGTTTGACGGGGAGATTCTATGTCAACGCTTCCTTACTCAATGTCGGACGCGCTTGGCGATCCCAATGTTTGCTCGCCTAATGTTCCACACGATACCAAGTTGGATCGGGCTACCAATGTTAGATGCAAAATGTTTCATCGAGCTATTCGTCAGAAAAATCTTCAGTGGGCCCGTGTATGTGCATCGTAGATCTGCCTTTAAGCATTTGATTTTACTGCTGGAGGTGTATACTTTGGTGAAGCAATACAATTGCATCCAACCTTGGTATTTTGCATTTTTCGACTGCGTGATCATTTTGTGGCATTTTCAATGCCATATTTACTGCATGATCAGAGTGGCATAGTATTGATGACTAGAGAAGTAGTACCGACAAGAAATTGAATGAGAATGGGCATGAAGAAATAATCACAACTGTGAAGCTGTCTGTACCATGAGATGACCTATTAATTCGTGGAAATCTGATACAACATATTTTGATATCGACATAGCCAATTGTTATTGAGCAACTACAACTATATATGCGTATGTATATCAATATATACGAAGAGTTTGCAGAAGGAATTGTATGTGGTAATAGCGTCTTGCAAAATCGAAAGCTCTGTTTCTTTCACACGTGATTACAAATACGTAAAGCATGGGAGTCATAACTGGGTCATTACAGTGACTCAAAGTAGTCAGGGTCATTACATTCATGAGGTACAACCAACGCAAAATTAGTGAAGGTGCCGTGGAAGGAATGGGTGCCATTTGAAGAAATTATCTTGTCTTTGGGTGAAGTCGGGTGGTTAGAACCAGTGTTAAGCACCAAAAATTTCCGTGAGTGTGCAAACAGTGGAACCAACAATTGACCTTATCGAAAACTGACGGTAGTAGGATTTGCGAACGATCCCAACATATATATCTTGGCAAATGTTCCCGAGCATGGATGGAGACATTACACATTATCAGTCAAGTCTCCTATATCATGTCATTCAATTGCTTGCGATGACCATTACTTCTAAACCACTAATTTGAATGATTATTTGTTTGGCATAATACTTTGAAAGAATTAATGGTGATATAATTATTCAGACAAAAGACAAAATCTTTATTGGGGTAAGTATCTGGGTGATTACATTGTAAATCTACAATCGTGGAAGTTGAAGGAATAAGAAAAATTATGGTGCTTAGCGAAGTTATACTAATAACAATCTCACAGAGATTGAATCTACTCATTGTTTATGGCGCTTTGGGCATTCATCCAACTGATTGACAAGTCGCCACTACTGTGCATAAGTTCCAAATAGTGCTGGTCAACAAAAGTCTCAATATTACTAATGATCCTGAACACGAGGAAGAAAGAATGTATTCACAGACATAGTAAGACCACCTATACTTCATTGGAAGACATGCAATATATTTGCAAAGGAAGTATTATCACAGATATATATTGAAGATGGAGGACTCTATATTTTTATAACTACATTTATTCAGTTAGAATATCAGTGCCCTCCCTACATCGCATTATCCTTAGTAGAGTGGGAAATAACATTAGAATAGTTGGAGCCATGCAAACCATCGGGGCTAGCTGGAAATATCTGAGACATATGGAACCGCATATATAAGTGGCTTTGTTCTAGCAGTGGAAGGAAATAGGGCAAGTCACTCTGGAATACTATAGTCGACAAGTCTGGCATGTCGTGGAGGTCCCAAAGGACAGTTGCTTCTTCTGGAATTGCATATCAAGGCCCACTTGTTGCGTTGATATGAATGCGCGATCATAGAATTGACAAAAGTGGCATCCATGTTTAACCTGGAACCATATTTCCAAATAGAGAGCACATCTATTCCCAAACAATTGTTCTGTGGTGTTGTTAGAACGAAACTTCCTATCTATTGACTGGTAATTGTTATAGTGTCTTACAACCAAAGTAATGATAACTAGAATCGTCTCGGAATCGGCAAGGCCGAATCGAATTGCGGATCGCCCATGAATCGGAATCGAATCGCCCATGAATCGGCAAATTTAAAAAACCCTTAAAATTTAGAGATTTTAACAATTTAAAACTTATTTCATGCACCCTTTATTGAATATAACTTAAAAACACTATAGCTTCATCAAATAGAAGCTAACATACATAAACAAGGAACATAAATGATAAATCCATCACATGCGTTACACGTAGAATGTAAATTGTAGTTGAAGTAAACTGTAAAACTAAATAGCAATCATAGGATCATAATGAGTCAAATCATAGAATGTAATAATGTATTATGTAAGATGAAGATCCATAAGACATCAAATCATAAATGTATGTAAGATGAAGATCCATGAAACTGTGAAACGTATGTCTATCAGTATTTGACAATCTGTAAACAAAATGAAAAAACAAGGCTCTAGCTCAAGCCTCATCATCATCCTCAAGCTCAGCCTCAACCTCAGCCTCAGCCTCTGAGTATCCTGTCTCTCGGTGCCCTCTACAAAGGCGTCTAAGGTAGGTCCTAGAGCACTGTTGAGCCATAGCCCCTGCATGTAAGATGGGCTCACGAACAACACCACTACGGTCTGTGTCGGTGCATGAGCATGTGAGTCTGCCAGTGCCTGAACGTGCTCTAGCCGCCTCCTCTGCAATGGCCATATCCTCAGCCTCTCTATCTACCTGGTCAACCCACTCATGGTCTGCCTCAATGAAGACCGGATCTACAGCCTTAGTGAGCTATTATGATTCTGGATCAATCTCCTCTAGAATGATCGGAGCCGAGTCAGCACCCAAAATCTGTCTGATCCTAAGATGGAGGTTGTAATGAACAAAGACATGATCATTCAACCTCTGTACTGACAACCTATTTCTCCTCTTCAAGTGGATATGCTCGAACATAGACCAACTGCGCTCACATCCAGAAGTGCTGCTTGGCTGACTCAGAATCCGCATGGCAATTTTTCGAAGTTTTGGGGTTCCAGACCCAAACAATTGCCACCATCTATCTGAAATAAGGGAAAACAAAAACAATTAGTCTCATATACAACTTTAAAATTACAAAATC
>MU224482.1:2784363-2798311 GCA_018584345.1 Thuja plicata | reverse complement strand
TTTCTTGTTCAAATTTTTCTAATGCCACTATACAAGTGCGTTTTGCCTCAGGAGTTTGTTTAGTGCAAACTGTGATATCATGTCCAGGTATGGCAGCAATGTGGAATTTGAATCTATAAATGCCACCCAAATTTATCTCTTTACAAAACATACATTTTGTTTGAAATTTAGTTCTTCCAGGAAATTCTTCGGTATATTTCCAACATTCATCTTTTTTACCTATCTTGGAAAATGCAATTTAAGGCCGCTGCAATTAAGAAAATTTAAATAAAACCTCAAAGTTTGAAAATATTATACAAATTATGATTCATAGTTCCCGCAGCATGAATTAGCTACATAAAATTCATGATAAAAAAATCATAAAAATTGGAGTGTAAACATGCTGACAAGTTCATCTCGATAGGTCTCAGTTATAAGTCATTCCCAGTGATAGCACATGCACATAATTATATAGCATCAGGGAGAGGTGTTGAATAGGGAGAATCAACAACGAGACAACAATGTTTATATGCAATCATATTAACAAACCTGAGATGAGTGAGTATTAACAACGATTATGGATGACAGTGATTATGATAATATCAGCAAATGACGTGATACTACCTGGGTCCGATGAATATTCTAGTGGTCCTGTGTGGGGGATGACTTGGGAACTTGCTTGCTTGACAGTTTGAAGGCACCGTCAAAAAAAGGGAGTGACTAAGACTGTGACCAAACAAAGGGTTGAAAGCCATTTTGACTTGGAACTTAGTGCAACTGACATGCATGATGTTCTTGATGCAATGCTAGAGGGTATTAAACTGAACAAAAGCACACAATATCTTGCAGAACTTGATTGAAGCTTGGAATTGTTGGAAGGCAAACATCCCTTGGAAGGTATCGGGTTTGCTAGTGCCTATTGAGAATATGATTCTTCGTTATGTTAAATTTAAAGTAGATTGGTAGACTAATGTCCAACAATACAATTGTGAATGTATTCGGCGTGGTGCAACTGTGGACAAGACAGTTTGTCGTAATTTGTCCAATCCCTAAAAAGGACATTATAAACTGCGAGTGTGGAAAAATCTGAAGCATTCTTGTCAACAGTCGCTGCAGAATAGACAAGGGAGATTGAGTTTAGTGGAAGAAGTTGCCAAAGGAATGCAATATATTTGACTACAAGAGATAAGTATTTTTATGATTTTTTGATCATGAATTTTATGTAGCTAATTCATGCTATAACATAGGGATAGCAAATCTTGTATGCTTCTATCATTGGTATTTCCCTTTGGGATAATTTAGTTTAATGAACTATTTGTAATCTCTCTCTGAAATGCTTTCATGATGGATCAAGAAGCATAAGAGATTGCATTCAAGGGAGAAAGAATTTGATGCTTGCAGTCATGGGACTGAGTAGGTGGCACATATCTAGATCAGTTTCTTCAAAGAGGAAGAATTAACATTTAGAGGGGCTCTGACAATCCATCACAAGCAACCTTGGACAAGGAGGTCAGAAGGTTGATATCAGATTCAGATGGAGTCTAATATTTCATCAGAAGCAACCTTGGATGAGGAGGTCAGAAGGTTGATATCTGTTTCAGAGAGAGCCACATCATCATGAAGATCTGCTTAATGCATTTTTCTTTGTGAGGGAGAAGTTTGAGGTGCAAGCCCTTGTTAATGCATTTTTCTCTTTGAAGAGAAACTTGAGGTGTAAGCCCTTATCACCTCCTTCTGATATGGTTCATGGTGGATGTCATGACAACATCACGTGAGAGAGTTTGTGGTGATTTTCTTGTACTTGTGTGTTTACCCTCTAGATGAGCCATGGTGAATATCATTGTGAGGTGATGATCTCACAATGATGGTTGATATCTCGTGAATTAATATCTATGGATAAAGCCATAATGGTGGATATCACGTGAGGTGATATTTATGGAAAACCATAATGGTGGATACTACGTGAGGAGATATCTATGTATAAGTCATGATGGTGGATATCATGTGAGGTGATATTTATGGAAAGCCGTAATGGTGGATATCACGTGAGGTGATATTAATGGAAAGCCATAATGGTTGATATGACAAGAGGTGATATCTATGGATAAGCCATGATGGTTGATATCACAAGAGGTGATATCTTTCCACATATGAATGTAGCCATTGTGGTCAATCATTACAATAAGGAAATGTAATTTGTAATTAAGTATTCCTCCCTAGCTAAGAGGGAGTGTTGAAGGTAGTGTCGGGAGGACGAAACTGAAAGCATTTGATCGTCTCAAGTGATTTTATGGTTGATTATCTATTATCAAGGATTCCTCCCTAGCTAAGAGGGAGTGTTGATTTTATAGTTGTGGTAGGAATCCACGGGCCGACATAGACATCACAAAGGTTGTGATTATATTATTATTGTGAGATAATATAATTATATTATTATGTGATAATATAATTATATTATATATTATTATTATTACTATTATTATTATTATTATGATATGATTATTATGTGATAATAATAATAATTATATTATATTGACAATATAATTATTATATTTAACTATTTTATAATTTGATATATTAATATTATATTATATTAATATAATTATATAATATATAATTATATTAATATATTATTAAGAGAGGCGTCCCTTGGTGAAAGGGCACCTTCGCCATATATATTATGAGATGTGTGATTATAGCAGGCCCTCCTAGGCCAGTGAAGTTTCATAAATATTTCACTCGCCTCAATTGCTACAGATCAATGTTTTCTGATGCTTGTTTGACGGGGAGATTCTATGTCAACGCTTCCTTACTCAATGTCAGACGCGCTTGGCGATCCCAATGTTTGCTCACCTAATGTTCCACTCGATACCAAGTTGGATCGAGCTACCAATGTTAGATTCATCGGGCTATTCGTCAGAAAATTCTTCAGTGGGCCCGTGTATGTGCATCTCAGATCTGCCTTTAAGCATTTGATTTTACTGCTGGAGGTGTATACTTTGGTGAAGCAATACAATTGCATCCAACCTTGGTATTTTGCATTTTTCGACAACGTGATCATTTTGTGGCATTTTCAAAGCCATATTTACTGCATGATCAGAGTGACATAGTATTGATGACCAGAGAAGTAGTACTGACAAGAAAATTGAAAGAGAATGAGCATGGAGAAATAATGAAGATGGAGGACTCTATATAATTACTTTGAAAGAATTAATAGTGATATAATTATTCGGACAAAAGACAAAATCTTGATTGGGATAAGTATCCTGGTGATTACATTATAAATCTACAATCGTGGAAGTTGAATGAATAAGAAAAAATACGGTGCTAGGCGAAGTTATACTAATAACAATCTCACGGACATTGAATCCACTCATTGTTTATGGCGCTTTGGGCATTCATCCATCTGAACGTCAAGTCGCCACTACTGTGCATAAGTTCCAAATAGTGCTGGTCAACAAAAGTCTCAATATTACTAATGATCCTGAACATGAGGAAGAAAGAATGTATTCACAAACATAGTAAGACCACCTATACTTCATTGGAAGACGTGCAATATATTTGCAAAGGTAGTATTATCACAGACATATATTGAAGATGGAGGACTCTATATTTTTATAACTACATTTATTCAGTAAGAATATCAGTGCCCTCCCTACATCACATTATCTTTAGTAGAGCGGGAAATAACATTGGAATATTTGGTGCCATGCAAATAAAGGTTAACATTACCATAGTTTTAACATGTTAGTATTAGGCTCGTTTAACCACAAGCAATCTCATTGCCGGCCCAACCATAGACGAACAATAATCGTCTCCCCCGAGCACTCTGAAATATATTAATTTGCACATATATTTATGTAATTATTGTTTCTAATGAGATCATACATCTGATAATATATATGCAAGAGGTGCCCTTTCACCAAGGGACGCCTTCCTTAATAATATATATTAATTTAATATAATATTAATATATTAATTATAATATAGTTAAAAATAATAATATTGTCAATATAATATAATAATTGTTATCACATAATAATCATATAATAATAATAATTGTATATAATATAATATAATTATATTATCACATAATAATATAATTATAATATCTCACATTAATAATATAATCACAACCTTTGTGATGTCTATGCCGGCCTGTGGATTCCTACCAGAGCTATAAGATCAACACTCCCTCTTAGCTAGATAGGAATCCTTCTTGATAATAGATAATCAACCATTGTCTCAAGTGATGCAATGCATCACTTGAGACGATCAAATGCCTTTAGGTTCGTCCTCCCGACGCTACCTTCAACACTCCATCTTAGCTAGGGAGGAATCCTTAATTACAAACTACATTTCCTTATTGTAATGATTGACCACAATGGCTACATCGATATGCGGAAAGATATCACCTCTTGTGATATCAACCATCACGACTTATCCATAGATATCACCTCTTGTGGTATCCACTATTATGGCTTTCCACAAATATCACCTCACGTGATATCCACCATTATGGCTTTCCATGGTGGATATCACGTGAGGTGATATTTATGGAAAGCCATAATGGTGGATATCACAAGAGGTGATATCTATGGATAAGCCGTGATGGTTGATATCACAAGAGGTGATATCTTTCTACATATGGATGTAGCCATTGTGGTCAATCATTACAATAAGGAAATGTAATTTGTAATTAAGTATTCCTCCCTAGCTAAGATGGAGTGTTGAAGGTAGCGTTGGGAGGACGAACCTGAAGGCATTTGATCGTCTCAAGTGATGCATTAATGGTCGATTATCTATTATCAAGAAGGATTCCTTCCTAGCTAAGAGGGAGTGTTGATTTTATAGCTGTGGTAGGAATCCAAAGGCCGACATAGACATCACAAAGGTTGTGATTATATTATTATTGTGAGATAATATAATTATATTATAATGTGATAATATAATATAACATAATTATATATAATTTTCATTTTTATGATATGATTATTATGTGATAATAATAATTATTTAAATTGACAATATCTATATTGACAATATAATTGTTATATTTAACTATATTATAATTTGATTTATTAATATTATATTATATTAATATATATTATTAAGAGAGGCTTCCCTTGGTGAAAGGGCACCTCTTGCATATATATTATGAGATGTGTGATCTCATTAGAAACAATAATTGAATAAATATATGCGCAGATTAATATATTTCAGAGTGCTCAGGGGAGACGATTGCTGTTTATCTGTGGTTGGGAGGGTAATGAGATAGCCAGTGGTTGAATGAGCCTAAAACTAACAAAACCCTTTTACAAAATTATTAAATTTTTTATGGACAAAAATTATAAAACCCTCCCAGATTTTTTTTAAGGGAAACAATTTATTAAAACCCATCAGAAATTTTTTAAGGGGAAAAATCTAAGTTACCACATTCGCTCAGACCAGGCAGAATTTGAAAGTCAATTCGCACCAAATTCTGGTACGGTGCAAATTCACTCAAAAGTCGCTGCATACATTGGTTCAAACCCTCTTAACATGCCTTGTTTTATCTGCTATTATTCTGTCCTAGGTGTGCCATGATTTGGTATATGGTTTGGTGGTCTTAATGTTAAAAGAAAACTCAGACCTTACTACTACCCCATGTGCATGGATTGCTGCTTTCCTGCCTTATTTTGGTGGATTCTAATTCTCTTTAAACTGTGTTTGCTTTCATGGTCTTTTTGCGCCATTTTTCTTGGATTTTGGTTTTGAGTTGCGGATGGATTTAAAGATTTTCAATATGTAAATTGGCATATTTGAAGATTTTCAATATGTAAATCGGCATGTAGAATGTAATTGGTCGTATTGCCTAGATTGTTATAGCTAAGTTTAGTGTGTTTAATTATCAAAGTAATTAGTGTGTTTTTGTTGTCTTTATATTTGTGTGTTAAACGAAGTTGTCAAATTAGTTTACTCCATATAGTCTTTAATTAAAATTAATTAAATTTATGTATTAATATATATGTATAGTTAACATTAAATTGAATATAGTATAATATATTAAGTTAGTTGAACACGTTGTACTGGATATGTTGAACCGAAACGTTGATATGGTCGTGCATTTTGGCATTTTGTTATGTCATTTGGAGTAAAACGTTAATATATGTGGTGGTGTATTTTGCAATGTTGCTTTAATATTAGCATAGTGGTGTATGAACTTATTTGCTGCTGCATATATATACTTTAAAAAAAATAAAAAATTCTTGTAAGGACGAACCCAAAACGAATCCAAACCCAACCCAAAATTTTTTTTGGATGAATTTCGAACCCGAATCTCGAATCCGCATCCGTACTGGAATCTGAACTGGCAACTTAGGGAAAAATTATTAAAAGCCATCACAAAAATGAAAAATGTTTTTTTAGGACAAAAAATTAGAAAACCCATCACCATATGATTTTTGTAAAAACAAATCAGAAAACCCACCCCCATGATTTTTTGTGGGAAAAAATTAGAAAACCCACCACCATGATTTTTTGTGGAAAAAAAATCAGAAAATCCACCACCATAATTTTTTATGGAAAAAAATGGGAAAACCCACCACCATGATGTTTATGACAAAATCATGCAAAACCCTGACATTGTAGAAAACAAGTTGCCGCTGCGGCAAACAAAACAACTCATCACAAAAACTATCATGCGGCAAAACAACAGACTTCATGTGGTAAAATACTCAAAAAATGGCCAAACTTCATCATCGGTAAAACAAGAAAACACTTCGTGCGCAAACAACACGTGCAAGCAACATGCAAGTACATGCAACCCACATAACCCTGGGCCTCCCGTGAGGGAGTTAGACCCAGACCCGCTCTGTTACCATGTTTTAAAACTTGATAGTTTAATATTAAACAATGGAGACAAAACCTCCTTAAATAGAAAAGTACAAGATGACGTTTCTAAACGAAACAATCATTAATTGAATACAAAAATAGAAACTAACTAACAAAACTAAAGTCACTAAAGATGACCATTAGAAACGTTATATTATTATTTTAATAATCTCTTGGAGAGACAAAATTGTACTGAAAAAAGTCCATTACTACAGTCGGCTCAACTGTGGGGAAGTTTGATATAATTAAGTAAATAAAGAAATATACGGGTCTCTGTATAGGGGATCGATTCAGTGGAATATGGAGGATTTTTATGCCACCATGATCATATAGGATGATTCACCTAACGTATGATACATCCCAAGAAGACGATTAAAATGATACGCTGGATTATTACATGTCTTTCCTTTATGAAGCAGTAACCTCTACAAACAACATCAATGTAATTAAAGGTTCCACCAATTGAAAACAGCGACAAGTAATTTCCAGGTTATACCCATAAACACGGCCTGGAAATGATTACGTTGTGAATCTGAATCATCAGCTGTATATCTTTCACATCGCAAGCAGAGATTACTCTGTTGCGAGTCTCTCAGACGGTGACCTATGTTCACAACCGCTGTGTATTATGAGTCAGTATGGCTAATATCTGATTAGCTCTATAATGAAATTACTAAGGACGGATGTTATCTCATCAATGTTTATAGTTGAAGACCACCTGTTACCGTTTGAGGAGAAGACAAAAGAATCTCAATCTGCTAGTTGCTTCATAAATAATAGTTATATCGAATATAAAAAAGCGCTCAGCAAAATAGAGTTAATATGTTGCCGCCCAAGGGAAGATTATGATAACTAAATTAAATCGTTACTTAAGAGTGAGGTAAGGACATACAAATTAATCAATGACAATCATTGATGGAAGGGTGCGATTGGTTAAACAAATCGATTTGCATATATTTTAAAGAGATATGATTTACTTAAACAAACCAATCTGCTTATGATTGGAAATGACATGTCTCTTGGACATTCAAGGGATGGATCCTGCATGATATACAATGATTATCAGTTCTATTATCAGCAGAGGGAAGAATTAGATTATAAATTATATTTGGCATTCACCGTATAGAAGAAGATCATCGAAGGATCAGAGATCAGAAAATATATTTGATACTCTTTAGAAGGAAGAAGTCAGAAAGGAAAATAAGTTATAATTTATTGCTGGCAGGCATCGTGTGACAGCATACTGATATGCTGTACTTATCTATAAGTCAATACTGATCTACAGTACATTATATCAGAATCCTATTAGGAATAAGGGGCCAATATATATAGTCTAATACATTTACTGTAGTATTAATATATAAAGTTAGTATATTCATAGCCTATTCCTTAGTCTCTCGCTATAGCCCCTTTTGAGGACAGATAGGTTGTAGGAACGGCTGGAGTAATTCCTTGCAAGGTGGGTGAATCCCAAGAGAGGCCAAGGCATGTGTTTCTGAAAACCCTAAGGGCATAGTTCCAAGATGGGTATGAATATGTGTTCTAGAAACCTTGAGGGAATCCACTTGTAGATTGGTATCCGAGCGCCCAATGACAAGTACTCTCTGTCCTCCTTAGGGTTGTGTTTGGAGAGAAGTAAGAAAGTGGGTTTGTATATGTTAACTGTCAAATATATTATGATTATTTATTATTTTCTTAAATTTTATTTGATTTAGATACACAATTCAAACCCTAGTTGAGAATATTAGGGTAAGTCAAGTAAAGTCCTAGTTGGGGAGAGTACACACGTTGAGATATAAATGAAAGATAATGACCTTGTAAATCCTAGCAAAAAGTTTCTATCCACAAGGAATATTTCATATAGTACATTTCTTTTGCAACAGAGGAAATTCAGTTTTAGATTCCAAGTTGTATGTGAATCAGTAATTTCTGCTGGTTGTTTCCAGTGAGTCCAAATAAGGAAGAACTTTAATATTAAACTTGAAATAGAAGAACCTGAAACAAAAAGAAAAATTCAAAAAAGTGATGAAATTAAAAAGTACATAGCAAAATATTTCAAATACTGCCTGTCATGCATGATAGTTTTTTCTCTTTGAGCATTCAATGTTTGTGCAGTATAATTTTGTTAACTCGTTACTGACATGCTGTGTCCTTGCATTTTTTAATATTCCTTCATTATAAGCGACATAATCAGAAGCTTGCATGGTATAGTGTTTTCTTACTATAACACAAACTCTAAAGTTTGCTGTGGCTTAGCTTAGAAAAAGCACTGTGTTACTGTGTACAGATGATGGATATAGGCTTGAAGCTATAAAATGCCACGAGTCATGGAGTTGTAACTAATTATAAGTTAGTTTCAGAAAAAAATGTTTATGGTATTAAAAATAAATTATAAGATATAACAAACACATGGAAAATTTCATTGATGGGTTGAGTAGGGCCAATTGTCCGGGTTGTCCATTTGCAGAGAATCAACATTTTAATGTAGAAAAAGAAAGTAAATTTGTTTGATTTGGATCAGATAAATTTGGTGTGTACAAATCTGGGCCTGAAAGGATTTGGGTCAGAGCTGTCAGAGATTGGTAACTATGATTTTCCAGGGAAAAGTCTGAAGCAGATACTGATGAGACTATGGAAAAATCATTGGCAATGCATATATTATTATACTGTGAGATTAGAATGCTAATCACCCATGTGGATGATGGCAGATTGGAAGAATCAGTAACTAGATGCCAAATGATCATTCGAATAGTGCATTGTGGCCACATATATCTTCATCTAACATTTAAAAGTTATATCAATGCCTGAGGTCAAGTGGTAAAGCATTGGGGATTTCATGGTAGAGAGCTAATTTTTAATCTCCTGTAAACATGATAAACTGTTGAAATTGAGTAAAGAACTGCATCATTTCACATGGTGCGGTATACCTCAATGAATGAGTCCAAGTACAATATGACCGTGACTTAAACTGAAGGCACAATCCTTGGTTGAGGCATCAAGGCAAAGGTTATTCCACAAGGGAAATTTACTAAATGGAAAAAAGAGCCATATTTAATAGACAACAGAAAAAATTTGATTC
Organism: Thuja plicata; assembly: GCA_018584345.1. Lineage (NCBI taxonomy): Eukaryota > Viridiplantae > Streptophyta > Pinopsida > Cupressales > Cupressaceae > Thuja > Thuja plicata. The sequence goes on along the minus strand of MU224482.1, from coordinate 2,788,380 downwards.
TTGTCGTATATATCTTAGTCAATTGCTTCACTTTGGGGTCATATATCCTGTAAAGTGTGATGCAATTTTGCGGAGCATATCAGCTGGGAATGCTAGTTTTTAATAAAACAAACTTCCTTGTGTTTCACATAGGTTTTGCATTTATTTTTATCTTTGATTCTCTCTGATCAAAATTACAGAAATTCATTCCTCACTGGTAGATAGCAGTTATGGAACTGTCTGAAGTTAGGTCTGCTGATGATTCAATTCAAGTAGGTTTGGTTGACAAACATATATTTTTAAGCCCCAAACAAGATTCTTGTTACCTGAATTAGTTGCTTTTTGCAACTGATTTTGCCAAGTAATTGTCCTTCTGGGATTTTTATGTTTTTGATTAGCTAGAAGGGGTTTTTGAAAGGGACCCAACCCTTTTACAAAGCAACGAAAAGATTGAGACAAACAACACTCAAAGGCTGTAACAGTAGCGTTGATGCAAGTTTTATGACCACTTCAACATGTAGAGTCGAATACTTAGTATTCCAAATGAAACACAATCTCCAACTCTCTCTTGCATAAGGAAGTTAACATGCTAAACAACTTATTTGGATTGTGTGATCAAATGAGACAACCCCAAGGTTCCTCTTAGTTGTGGACTTTCACTTGGTGCTAATGATGTGATATGCTGGGTATTACAAAGAGACTTGTGCTGTTCACTCAATGGCTATCAACTTCTCTCCAACTACCCTTAATCAAACAAATTGCAAATGGGATAAAGGGTTTAGAAAGACCTAATCTACTCCTAGAATGCAAGAAACTGCGAATGTCTTTGTGACTCTACTAGATTTAGCTTTGCCATCAATTTCCAACAAGCTAGTGCAATCTCCTAAGGTGAATGTAAGATGTTCAAACTCTTACCATTACATCAATACCATCAATGAATGCATATCGATGTGCAAGCAATAATCGAAGTAAAGCTCATTAAACTTCTAGTTGACCACGCAAGACAAATTTACAATCAACAAACAACTAGTGGTACGGGCTAGGCGAGTTCCACAAAGTTTGATTTACAATTACTTACATCCAATTAAACACTACTTCTAATCAACATTAATGAAATCTACTCTAAGTGAGGAAATGTAGAAACCATGCAACACTTCAAAATAATACAAGTAATCCATCATGAAGATCAACAGTGAATTAGAAATCACTCTGAAGCATTATAGCAATAATTTCAACAAGTCTCCCTCTACTCTACTCTAAACTAATGAGAAACAAATGAGCCTTGACCTTTTATAGTTGTTCAATACAATGAATGGTCAAGATCGATTTAAGATGAAGGGCCAAGATTAAGCCAACACAACCCTAATCCAATTGATAGCTACAAGCATTAAATGTTTGGCCAATTACATGAAAGCACCACCTTGTGGGCCAATAAGAAAATTACAATGCCTTTGATTGACCAATGAGAAAATGGGTTAGGTAGAAGCTTATAAAAAAAAGGCACCAATCAGTGGGCCGATGATAAAATGCCACATTGGCTTACAACAAATCTTCCTTTAGAACATAATTTCCTTTGACCTCCCTTTTGGCAAATTCAATGAATGTGGACATAATATTGCTAAGCTCTTCTATAGGAACACTTGGCATGATTTGACTGGTTGAAGATGAATGGGCGCCACCTCAACATCCTTATCTTATAGACTTGATCAATTCCTTGGTGATGAGAAAATATCTTTTAATATTTAATATTATCAAGCCTCAATGCATTGTGATGGCTCATGTTCCCAAATTGCTTCATCTTCATGCAGGTTTTCGTCCTTAGAAGTTCTTCACCTTGTAACCTTCTCATTTACATGTTCATGTACTTGCTTGTACGTGAAATCTTGATGTCATGTTGGTGTCCTGACCTTCATCTTGCACTTGTAGAAGTGATGGTTCATGATGTAGTTCAATCTTTCAATTGATCTTGGATCCAAAGAAAATTCAAGTTTGTGATGACTTCCACCATTTGTAGTCTTGATTATGATGTTGCACAACCTGCCCTTTGATTTTCCCTTTGATGCTTGAACTTGATCTTGGCCTTACACCTTGACTTATTCTTCAACTTGGAAGTACTTTGACTTGATGACTGACTTGGATTTTTATCCTCACTTCCTCATTAGATTGCCTTGTTTTATCAATGCTTTCTCCTTTGTGCCTTGGGATTTTGTCACTGCACTTGCACTTCACTTTGATTTTCAATTCCAACTTTTTTGCTCGCTTCATCTCTTCACTTGTATCTACCTCATGCTCAAGGTCTCTGTGCTTGCCTTGATGTAGTAGCCACAAAGTGCCCTCCATGCCATGAAATATTCGGTTCCATGTTATCTTCTTGCTTTCTTCATGTTGAGAGTCATCTCAATCTTGCCTTGCATAAACAAGAAAATACATGCGTTAAATTCATAAGATGGCAAATGTAAACAATACTAAATTTTGATAAAGCATTCTATATAGTCTTAGCATTGCACTTAGATTAATCCAAGCTCTAAAATTGAACAAATTCCATTCCTTATCCAACTTCTGATTTCCGATTTCAAGTTTTTCATTTCTCTTTATACACATGCTCAAAGGCGCAACCTCAAGTGAATAAGGCGCCAGCCATGAACCAAGGGCAAAAATTCTAAGCAAATAAGGCGCCAACCAATGTCATTCGCTGGAAATCACATGTTCCATGGGCAGAAATGAGAAGGCAAGTGTCTTAGGGGTAGGGCAGAAATATGGGGTAAATAAGGTGTTTGCAACATGAGCATGGTGGAAATGATACCCAAATAAGGCGCTAGCACTTAGTGCAAGTCGGAAATCAGAGGCAAATAAGGCACAATGACTTGGTGCAAGTTGGAAATCAGAGGCAAATAAGGCACAATGACTTGGTGCAAGTCGGAAATCAAACCCAAATAAGGCACATTAACTTGATGCTGGTCGGAAATCAGAGGCAAATAAGTCACTTGCTGGGCGCAAATGTCATGCAAATAAGGCACTTGCACTTTGCCTTGTGTTTACAACTTGAAACTTGTGTTTTCATTTCGCTTCTTGATCTCAAATCAATGCACTGTGATCTGATTTTGTTTAATTGCTGATCAAGTTTAACTCAGATCTGAAAGTTAAAAACTCCTTCCTCACTCCTATTTCAGATTTATCCATCTTCATCTTGATTTTTGTTAGAAATCATAATAAAGAAGTAGAGCAAATGAAAGAATCCAACTGTGAGTGCATGAAAGGAATTTACCAAGTTCACCAAAAGAGATAGAGAGGAATTGCTACAAGGAATCAAGCCAAGAGATCACCAAAATGCTCCAAGAACCAAGACAAGAACACAAGGATTTGAAAGGGGAAAAACAAGAAAAACCCCTTGTGAAGAATATGAATATGACACAAGGCCTAAAGAATGAGAGCAATGAGCTCAATACAATATTGAGAGCAAGATGAGAATGTGAGGAGAAGTGAGAAAGGAGAGAAGATTATTAGAGCAAGTGTGTGTGAGGCATCTCTTAAGTAGAGATGAGTGGAGGAGTTTGCATGTAACTCCCATCTTCTATGAATGCCACATTCATATTGTGTGTGTGACAAATGTGAGATTCCTCTTAAGGAGGAATATCTATTTTCCTTATTAAAGAAAATACAAAATTGTGACATGTCCTCCTACTTGGACTAGAGGACAAATACAAATATGGATACCTTGGTTTATCCTTTAATTACATATTTTCAACCAAGGAAAGATTAAATTCTAACACACCCCTTTAATCTTTACTTGGGGGATTTACATCAAGGGGGTATCAAAACCAAATTGTTACAATGAAATTCAAATCTCTCTAGAAAGAGGCTTTGTCAAAATATTTGCAACTTCATCTTCACCCTTGCAATAGATGAGGGATACTTTCTTTTCTTCAATTTGCTCTCTAATGAAGTGATGGTGGAGAGAGATGTGCTTTGACTTTGCATGGTAGACCAGATTCTTTGCCAAGGCTATTGCACTTTGATTGTCACAATATAAAGGTGTAG
>MU224482.1:2768579-2781585 GCA_018584345.1 Thuja plicata | reverse complement strand
TAAAAGCACGACGAGATTGATTACCTTGAGATTTGAAGTTATTTTGATTATTGTTATTGATGGGCTTCTTATCATTTTGCTTTTTAAAACAAACATTAGTTAGGTGACCATCTTTACCACAATAAGTACAATGTGGTTTTTTNTTATGTTGATTATTGTAATTATTGTTATTATTATTGTATGATGGCCTAGAATTAGACCTGTTGTTTGAATAATTATTATTATGATTATTGTTATTTGAATAACCATTATTATGATTATTATTGTTACCAAAGTTATTATTGTTATTGGAATAATTATTATTATGATGATTACTATTAGAAGTATGAGATTTATTACTTTGATTTTGAGTTTTAGAAAAAAAAAGCATGTTCAAAAGACTTAATAGTACCAAATTGCAATAATTTAGCCTCCTCTTGACGTAACAAATTTTGAAAGATTGCATAAGTTAAATGAGGAGCTAAAGTAGGAGCTGAGAATGAATATTAGTGATAAATTGCTGAAATTCCTTAGGAAGACATTATCTTTAAGATAATAGTAATTAATCTAATATCACTTAAGCTAACATTAACACCACTTAGTTGAGTTTTAATTGCATCAAACTTAAGTAAAAACTCATCCATATTTTTAAAATCATTATACCTTAAGTCCTCCAAGTTGTTCTGGAGTTGAATCTTACAGGATTCGGATGAGCTGTCATACGTCTGTTGCAAAATGACCCAAGCTTTATGAGCTTTGGTGCAATGTCCAATTAGGACATAAAGATTAGGAACAATGGAGAGACCAATCAAACCAAGAGCTTCTTCGTTTTTTGTTTTCCATGCATCTTTTTCTGCTTGTGAAGCAGAGGTAGATGGTTCAATGGAAGCATCCGTAGCAACTTCAAGTAGATGTTTAAAACGAAATAGAAATGAAACATGAGTTTTCCATTGATGGTAATTAGAACTATTTAGTTTAATTTTAGGAATTAGAGTAGACATGATTAATAAAATGATCAAATTAACTTAAACAAAGTGAATAACAGTGAGTATATAATGATCAAGATTAAGAAAAATAAATTTAACTTAATGTTAATCACAAAGGAATGGTTAAATAATGATATTAAAAAAATTTAAATATATAGATTAAATTGAGGAACAAATTTTAATTGCAAAGAAATAACGAATTAGCAATTGATTATAATTTATAATGAAAAAACAAAGTGGGTTTAAGACGACTTTAAAAAAAGATGAATGAAACAAAATGTATAAGTGTTTAACTTTAATGTTAAAAAAGTAGAATAAATTTTGTTAAATTTAAACAAATTTGAATTGGAAGAATCTAATGATTAGACATTCAATGAAATCTAATGATTAAAAAATAGACTAAAATTAGAGCTGAAGAAACCTGCAAAAAATCAGAAATATGTTAAAAGAATTAAAATGATTAGATGGTAAAAATAGATTGCAACTTAAATTATTCTGGAAAAGTGGAGAGATATGACTGTCTCAGAAATTCAGTCCTAGTGCGGGGGCAGTATCTCCCAACTCAACCGTTGGATTTGGCTGAATTTTGGATATGTTGGTAAGAGGAAAATTACAAAGGATCTCACCGGAGCGATTGATGATATAATATCAGAAACAAAAGTTATGATCAGCTGAGTACGGGTCTATATAAAAGTAATATAAACAACAAACAAATAAAGAACCAGAGATAAATGAAGAGTTTTAACCAAATGAATACAAAAGTGTGTGAAACCCTGCAAGAATAATGTTATTCCTGCAACAAAACAAAGAGATAAGCCTGCAACAGAGATGAATTTAAACAAAGATTTAAACGTTAGAAATATATTTACAACAACAAAAGATATATGAACAAAAATGTATGAAATGGAAAGATTTGTGAAATTGAAAGAACCAGATCTCAGCCTGTAGAGATAAATAGAGATTATCTTGCAAATGAGATACAATAGAAGTCTATAGATTTAGAATAAACTTACAGAAGAAACTGGTTAAAAATCAGAAGAACTAAGATAAATATACAAAACTATATTAAAAAACAGAGATAAAAGAATAGCTGGAAATGAGATCTTAAGTTAATCCTCCAATGAAAAGTTAGATGAAAAGATTTAAATATCGATTTAGAGCTAAACGATAGAGTGCTGAAATATAGAAAAAGAAAACTAAGAATCCCTTGTGGTTGCCCGACAGAGGGAGAGATAGAACTTTTAAAAAAAAACTTGAAAACCCTTGCGGTTGCCTAGAGGGTAAGATTAGATCTTATGCAAGCAAGATACATCTGCAATCAATGTTAGAATGCTGAAATATAGAACTCTGAATATATAAATCTGCAAACTTGAAATAGATCTGAGAAAAGGAAACTTAGATCTGGCGGCAAGCCATCCAGAACAAGTTAGATTCCAAAAAAGTTAGATTTGCAAAAAGAAACATTGAAGCAAAACCTGCAACTAAATCGTTAGATAACAAAAAAGTCTTTCTCCTTCACAACCGAAATATCCTTCAAATTTCCTTACATGCAACACTCAACAAACAAGGATTACACCTGCTTTGATACCATGTTAGAAATCATAAAAAAGAAGTAGAGCAAATGAAAGAATCCAAGTGTGAGTGCATGAAAGGAATTTACCAAGTTCACCAAAAGAGATAGAGAGGAATTGCTACAAGGAATCAAGCCAAGAGATCACCAAAATGCTCCAAGAACCAAGACAAGAACACAAGGATTTGGAAGGGGAAAAACAAGAAAAACCCCTTGTGAAGAATATGAATATGACACAAGGCCTAAAGAATGAGAGCAATGAGCTCAATACAATATTGAGAGCAAGATGAGAATATGAGGAGAAGTGAGAAAGAAGAGAAGATTATTAGAGCAAGTGTGTGATAGACATCTCTTAAGTAGAGATGAGTGGAGGAGTTTGCATGTAACTCCCATCTTCTATGAATGCCACATTCATATTGTGTGTGTGACAAATGTGAGATTCCTCTTAAGGAGGAATATCTATTTTCCTTATTAAAGGAAGTACAAAATTGTGACATGTCCTCATACTTGGGCTAGAGGACAATACAAATAAGGATACCTTGGTTTATCCTTTAATTACATATTTTCAACCAAGGAAAGATTAAATTCTAACAATTTTCTCATGTCATACTCTCAAGGTTCGAATTACATGTTTGTCCAAGTCCTTCATTCAGCTCATCGTCTCCAAATCAAATTTCCTCATGAATCCCAATCTCATTCCCCAAGTCTCAATCAAATCAGACTTATCTCAAGTCAGATAGTAAAGCTTCAAAATCTCAATTCTCATGGCCTGGTCACGTTGTTGCATCTCATGTACTTAGGGCGGAAATCAGACACAAATAAGGTACACTCCATGAAGGTATGGCGGAAATGTCATGCAAATAAGGTACTCAGTGTTGAGGGGTGGGGAAATTGGATATAAATAAGGCATAATCACCTTCATTTTCAACTCAGATTTTTTTTGCACTTTGGGTTCGAATTTGACCTTGAATGTTTGAATCGAATCATCACCCAAGTTGATCATGATGTTTTACAGTTTTAGTATTTGCTGGTTAGTTTTTTGATTTTGAGTTGAAGATTCCCCCAAAATGATTAAGTGTAAATTAAGATCCCCACCTCATCCTCAATCATCACGAATTTCACGTTCATTCATCTCTTGATTGTTCGAAATTGAGTCTGATTTCAGAATTAGTCAAGCCCTATCAGACTTGACCCAATTTACTCTTTGCCTACATCTCACAAATTGTTTAATTTTAAACTTGATCATGAATCATATCCATTTCACTCTATCTCTCCCATGACTTGAACACCAAAACTATCAGAGGATTCAACTTGATGATTGCTCTTGAACACTCACACAACCTCAAGACCTCGACATAGCCAACTTGAACTCTCGAACTGTTGCCAATCTACGTCTACAGTAACACCAAATGACCGCAAAAGCAAAAAGAGGGGGTCCCCATTTGCAATGAGGCAATGGTGTGAAAACCTCACAACAAGTTTGCAAAGCTGCCAAAACAAAATAGCAAAACAACAATCCCGACTCAGGGAACACGACAACCAAACAACCAAAGAAAGCAAAAAACCAACCTTGATTTTGAAGAGGCCAACAACCCTACAAAAAATTTAGACTAGAGAAATCCATCTATGATCTTTAGAATTTTGAGGCTTAGAGTCAAGCATAGGAGCGCCACACCTGCAATGGACCACAACCCAAATATCAGAAACACTATTTGCAGGGGAGCACACATGGGGCTGCCTAAGGGAGTTTCAACCACATCCACCACAACAACTTTGGTAGAATCATTAGTAGCTACAAACACCAAAGGCTTAGGAGACTTATGTGATAGAAATTGATAATCCTCCACAACAGTAAGAATACTAGGAATTATCAATAGGTACTGATTGAGGAATCACTATTGAAGGAGAGTTGGGCTGCAAGGCCACTAGACATATGGTGAAGTCCTTGGGTTAAACATACCACTACCAAGAGGCCAATCAAGATTTGGGCTTAGAGTGCCTCCAATGCTTAGCCAAATGGTCAGTGACAAAACAATGACAATGAAATGGGGTTGCCCTTGTCTAGAAGCTGGCACAAATGATGACCAACGATATTAAACACAAAATTAGTAAGAGGCGCCTTAGATAAATCCAAGTTTTAAGATCATGTGAGTGATTTGCAAAGTTACAGGATTGACCATAGCGTTTATAGTCTAAGAATTGTGGGGTTCGTGTCAAAATTGGAGAGGGAGGTTTGGGAAAGATGACCTAGGTGGGTGAGAAATGCAACAATTTAAATGCTGGATTGAATAGGGGAAACCAATGTGTGAGCAAAAGGGGGTGTTGTCACGACATCCACACAGAACCCTCAAAAATAGTGTTGTGATCCCCAATGTCTTCAAAAGTAACAATTAGAAAACCCTTCGAATTCAAGGGAACATTTCAATTCTCCCATCAGTAATAGGACCCTAGGAATTAGAGATCCACATATTTCTATGTTACACAGGGACACGTCCCCTACTTTTGGCCCTCGAGGAAACGTCCCAAAAACGCGTCTCTTGCCATCCGCTTGCCCCCATCCTTGAAACGCCATGGAACATCTTAAAAACCAATAGAAGTCAATGTTTTTCTTGAGACAACAAAGTTACAAATCCAAGTGAGCTTTGACATTAACTAATGCTTCTAAGCTGGCACTAAGTTGAATCTATTTACATGCATGCATCAAAGTGTTGGAGTTGTAGGCTTATTTTGTTTCTTGGACAAGATATTTTCTGATTTCACCATAAATGTTATCATGAAAAGTTATATAATATTATAAAGCATAAAAAACAAATAATATATTAATATATTTTGAAAAATTCACACACACTATTGTCGTCCCATATTTTTGGCCCTCTAGGAAACATCTCGGAAACACGTCCCCTGCCTTCCCCCCGTCGCATTCTCTGCAACGCAGTAAGATAAGATAAATCTATTAATGTCCAACAAAAGACCACAAAGAGGGTCCAAGAGACTGCTACAACAAAGTAAAAGGCCAGCCCATAGCAAGAACACCAAACGGTGTCCAAGGAGAGAAAACAAAACAGAAACAAAAGCAAGAAACAACAACCAACAACTAGCAACCCACTAGCTACCTTGAGCAGTCCAGAAAAAATTTAGAACTGTAGGATAGGCAATAGGGTGAGGAGGGACCCCATGCCGTCTCTAGGAACCTCTGGAAGAAGAAGAAGATGACCGTTGCTGTGTGGAGTTCCTGCACGGCCTCACAGATCTGGTATGACCAGGGGGGACCGAGCTCTCTCTTGGTACCACGCACAGGGGATACTACCGTGAAGAAAGAGGTGATGAGCCGGCCGAGGTGTGGTCTCGTGGGGAGTTGATGGTGTAGAGAGTGGTCCTGAAGACTTAAGGGCTCCTGGAGATTAAGTGCAAGGCACCTCTGGTCAATTTACCTAAAGAAGGAGGAGAGAGACTGAGTCTCCCTGAACAAGTAGTAGAATCTACCTCTGATCTCGTAGTAGATAGGACAACAGAAGATGAAATGAGTCTCAGTCTCAGTCTCCCCCATGCTGATCGTCGGTCTGAATGCGGAGCCGATGTGATCCCACTTTGAAGGAGCCAAGGTAGATGCAGAGAAGATGCGACCAACGGTGGGAAAGGTAAGAAGGGCGGACAATGATCCCGTCCCGAATCTCGAGAAAGTGCTCAGTGTAGAAAGCTATCTTTGGGCAAAGCCCCCCATGGGGATCAACCCAAGTGGTGTGGATATACTGCCTGCAAATGTCCATTTTGATGTACCTATTCAGCTCCTGCCGAGATGGAAGGAGATGAGAGGGCGCATCCAATGAGTACTAGAAAGGAGGAAGACGATCAATCTCGATCCTAATCGAACCCAGGAGAGCTGCGACCCTAGCAAACCCCAACACCGAGGCTGAATGGAGGTGTCAGAGACTGCAATTTCCTTCGAGGAGCAATAAGCAAGATAGAAATACTTGTGACGCCCCTCCGAAGAGTCTGCAAAGTACCAAAGGCAGTGTAAGAACCAAACAAGGTCGAAGACGGTACCTAGTCTAAAAGGGTGGGCACTGAACTCAGCAAGGACAATACTATGAGGTGTGTACTGATTGCATCTGATGATGGGCTGAAGGAGGGTCTGCACTTGCTCCACAGAGGCCCAGTCCGACTAAGCAGAGAGGCCCCTCACACAACTGAGCCACAGAGCACCGTCGGTCTAATCAGAGTGTCCATAAGGGCCATCTTGGACGTGGTGTCCTGAAAGTGATGCCGAAAAACACTGTCTCTCCAGAAGGGCCAAAGAACCATACCCTTTGTTGATTCGAGGCTATAGGGCCGATCGCATGCTAAATCGAGGGCTCGAGAACTTGACCCCCAAATATGTGTACAAAGAGGAGATCTCCACCTCAACACCCTGGAAAAAGAAGTGGAGGTGAGAGGTCTTAAGACCATTGAAGACCATCACCTTAGTCTTACCTAGGTTAATTGTCAGCTGTCGTGAGTAGCAGAAAGAAGCAAGGCCATCAAGAAGTCTCTGTAAACCCTTCGGAGAGGACGCCAGGAGGACAACATCTTTTGAAAGAGCAAGATAGAAATCAAAACCTGGTGTAAGTAACAACCATCCCTTGGAAGCGAATGCTCCTGAAGAAACTCCTCTAGCTCATCGATATATAACTCAAACAAGGTAGGGGATAGTGGGGTCTTAATGCGACCAACAACCATCTCGTAGAGTCTCATGTTGGCAGTCAAAATAGTCACGGAAATACCAATGTCGCAGAGCCTTTGGAAAAGGGCCATCCTGAGCATGGAGTCAAAAGCTTTGCGGAAGTCTACAAAGCAACAGTAGACCTTCGAGGAGCAATGCCGAGCCTCCTCAATAATAGCCTCGAGAGTCAAAATGTGGTCCATGGTCTGATAGTCTGGTCTGAAGCCTGCCTCAGACGCTGATCCAACTCCCTAGAGAGAATTGCATACAAAACAATGGCGTACAATTTAGAGAAAGTATGCCCAACCATGATAGTCTTGTAATTGTTGGGATGCCCGCCTTGTGAATTAGATGGATGATATGCTGTGACCAAGAGGGAGGGAACCTCGTGCACACCACGCTGTTGAAAAGGTTGGTGAGGAAAGAACCTAACACTGAGGAACATAGATAAAGTTAGATCAACGAGGTGTGGTTAGAATCAAATGAACTTGCAAATTGATGCATGGGAGATTAAAACTCCTCACTTTCAAGCACTTCAGCTTCCAAATGAAATAATCGGAGGGTTTGTAGCACATGATGGTGCTAATGAGCCTTGTTGAGAGTTTTCCTAAGAAATAACAACAAACAATTTTTTCCCGCATCCCCAAAACAACAAAACAAAGCAATAGAGGCATTGAGGGCAGTTGCAAAGGCTTCAGAAGAAACCACATACATACCAAGAAGGGTGGATGCAGGAACATAAGCCCTATTTTGAAACATGTCATCCATGATAACACCCATGGAAATGCCATCAGCACTCACAGCAGTTACAGATTTTATAGCATCAGCGCGAAAAGAGGAAATTGTGTATAAACGAAACCCACAAACTTGTTCTAAGTCATTTAAAAGGGGGTCTTATGCAAAAGCAAATGTGGAAGAACTAGTGCAAGCACCCATGGTGTGAGCACCCACAATAGGGATGCAGAGAGGGGAAATGATCATGTCTTCTTGAGACAGGTCGACAATAGATGCGGTTGTGAAGGGAGGCATATATAGGGTTTCAATGGGGGGGGCGTCACAATGGAAGGAGCCATAATTACTATTTGCAACATTGATGTTGAAATTGCAATAACATTCTCAATTTGGTCTCTTATTATGAATTTGTAATGATGGTCTCTTATTATGGAATGAACTTATAATGAAATTGTAATGCTTAAAATTAAATTATGAATGGAAAAATTATTTGGCAGTTTTTCTACTCTGTAGAATGACTAATATGATATTTTTTAAGCAATTTTTTTAAAAAATGTTTGAATTCTATAATAACTATAAGCAAGCTTTCTTTCATAAGAAATCAACATGAAAATATTATATGAATTTGTATTTTGAAAACGGTGAGTTTTACTTCTTTTTCCCTGGGCATTAAATGTGATATAATCTTTGTTAATGTTTTATACCAGGAATAAAGATAAACAGCAAAAACTCAAAAATCAACAATAATACACAACATTTATCCTGGGAAAACCCTCCAACTTGAGGGAAAAATAACCCAGCTGCACAAAAATGATGCTTTATTGATAAAATAATATTAGTCTCAGTACAATGCTCCTAACTGAACCAGCAGTACATCTACTACACAGAAACAACAACACAATGCATGACTATGTATGTACCACTGTAAAAGACAGAGATATATAACTTCAGATTGTTGTGGCACAAGAAGTAACTGCTGAATTCAAGAAGATGACTCTTGATAATCCAAAAGACTGTTCATCTACACATGAAGGACTCTTTGAATTTCTTGAAATTTTCAATTATAAACTGAAGACTCTTCAGCTTCCCAAACGCGTGCCTCTTCAATTCTCCAACCGAGAGTCTCTTCAATCTTCCAAATTTACTAGGGAAAGAAACTCCCGACCTCTTCAATTCTCCAACCGAGAGTCTCTTCAATCTTCCAAATTTACTAGGGAAAGAAACTCCCGACGCTATATCATCAACAATCTTTTCTTGATATATTGAAATGGCTCTAGGGGGCTATATCCGAAATACATAATGATTACATAAACAATAGCCAAAAAGCCAAGATGATGTCCTAACAAAAGGCAACTCCCCAGATCTGATGGCCTGACCTGCCATCCTCCTTGCCCATCTCCAGCTTGGCAGGTCCAGCTGGCACCAGAGGGAGCATCAAAGTCAGAGGCCTGCCAGCCACCCATGACACACCCACTATTTCCTTCAGCAGCTTGATGCATCTTTTTACTTGCTGCCTTTGAGCCTCCTTGCCCTTGCCTATCTGCCACACCAGGAATGGGATCCAGGGTCCATTATATGGCAGTGTAAGTCACGGCCATATGCCCCTGATGGACAGAGACTAATTCCTACCACCGCCAGGTCCAAACAATACTGCATGTCCACTCTCCACCTTGCCTTTACCTGCCTAAATGTGATCTAATTTATACATTTGCGCAGTATGGTTTAACAGTAATTTGTTTTAGCAGAAGAGAGGAGGCTTCAAGCTATGTAGTTTGGTTGAAGGAATAACCTTATTGTAAAGTCTGTTGTTTTAAATTGCTCTTCCAAAATTAATAAGTATCCTTCCAAAACTATAGAGACCACGAGTTACTTATCATCTTATGGAGCAACCTATCTCAAAGCACTGGTATCTTTTCGCCCCATTTGAATACTTTCTCTTCTCTGCGGGAGGTGATCCATAAACTCTGATGGTTATACCAATTGGGGGTCATCAACTTATGGATTTCAATTAGACAACCTTGCAAAGACCTTCAAACACTGTTTTTCTTCCACCACACAAGGTGATTTATTAACATAAATTGTTTATTAGGCCCCTGACATCATATAGTGACCATTGAAGACACAAATAATATAAAAAGCCACACACATAAACTGGAAACATAGAGATCACACCTGGAGAAATCCTCAAAAAGGAAGAATACTTCAGAAGAGTGAGCATGAACTCCTCATGTGACTATCATCCAGTCTTTTACAATTGTAACGATGCCTCAATAATGAACATTGTATAGATAAAGTTGGCATACGTTTTATTCTATTGTTTTTCTGCAGGGACATTGTGAATTATGATGCCGAGATTTGTGTGTTTCCAATTAATAAAATATTTGTTGTTTGCAGAAAATGTTGCTGCCATGTGGTTTACCCCCTGAACGAGAAGAGGATTGAGGCTTTGGCTGAAATTAAACTTGCTTAGATTTCTCCACCTTATACTATAATTGTTCTTCATATGTAGCAAGGAATGTGTACCAATGAGGAGAAAATAATGATGTCCTTGCAGGATAATTAAATGTAGGCTGCAGCATTTATTTTGATTCTGTTATAAGAGTTTAGTGTACTGTTCAACTAGATAAGTGAAGAGTGGGTAAAGTAAAATATTTACTTTCAATAGTTAAATTTGTTTAACATTTCTATATGATATTTGGGTACTTCCGTACACTTTCTTTTACTGATTTGAGTTCTTGTTTCTTGTTTATAAAATCGTCAATCATGTCTTGAAAATAATACATGTTGGGTAGAGATAGACGTGGGAAAAATTCAAACACAATTGTTTTTTGAAATCGACTTTTAAATTGGTTAGAAGAGAGATGTCATTTGTTACACTCTTAATTAAGATGAAAACTATATTTGTGTATTAAATTGAATGAAAAGTAAAATTAAATTGAGAAACTATTATCATGGAACTTGTGGCTACTAGAATTCGGTATATGCAAGATTTTTGAAGAACTCGTTGAAAATATATTTGGGGAGTCTGACTACTATAATTCTCAGTTTTTGACTGCATAATAGTATTAGTAGGCATGAGCTTTCCACAGATCATTAGATTGTGCTTGAGTTTCTGGAAACAACTGTGTATATTTCTTGATTCAAAAAATATACACAGTTATTTCCAGAAACCTAAGCACATGCATAATAGTTTGTCAAATTGTAGGGCTTGTTAAAACATCAGTGTTCGATATGACAGTCTTATAGTATATGGTATGATGAAGGCAGACATGGTTGTTTTGAGTGGATTTTTTAAATATGCCTTACCAAGTGTTGCCATCTCTTTCTTATGAGCAAGATTCCCCAATAAATGACTATATGGGCAATGCCTTGTGGGCCAGATTCACAGCTCAAATTCGCAACCTTTTTTTTTGGACTGCAGGAGTCGGGTATAGCACCCCCTATAAACTGCAGCGCGCCGGGTGAACTTTTTAATGTGACCGGTGACGCTGGCACGACACATTCTCTGGTACCACGCGGGCTGGTGGAAGACTAGATCTCTTGACCTCGTGCTTTACCACAGGAAGCTCTCGCCAATCGAGCTAGGCCCGCTCACGAATTTGCAACTTTCAGTCTTGTGATGTTCCATTGTTTTTTAGTAGTTTTGGCACCAACTCCCCAGAAACTTTCAACTCCTGTGGAAATTGAACTTCACAGAAAGTTCTGACCACTGTCAAATGGTTAACTTTCAGCTTGCATCATCACATCTCATAGCACCTGTGAGATTCACATTCTTGCAAATGACATTAGGATGTTCTGTGCCCTAAAAAGTAAAAACACTTTTGTACCTCCTCCAAACGATGTTGGCAAACTTACTTTCAATTGTAATTTGCGCCTATTACAAAATATGCTGTGAATCTCACTGCTGACACATTGGGCTCCACAAGCTTTACATGACAATGTGTAGCTAGCCAACCATGCCAACAGTGACAATTTTCCTTCCTCTTCTGGAAACAGCCAAGAAGAAAGAGAGCTGAGAGAGGTGATTGGTTGTGAATTGTGAAGGTTTATTCCTTAAATGTGAATTCTTGTAAAGTGATTGTATTTATAATTTTTTCTTTTCTTGTAACATCATCAAACAAAAGAGATCATAACATAGGCATAACTGAGAATAGACTGCTATACTCACTCTTCTAGTGCATGTTATGCATGAAGCATATACATTTTTAGAATTTTGTGTTCCGGTTCTTATCTGTTCCAAGTGTTACTGCATTTTATTTTGCATTTCTGAATAATTGTTAAACTTTATGCCCACATGTATGTTAATATTTTGGCCTTTACGGCAAACATCCTATTACTTGAGCAATAAATCGATATGATAAATAATAATAATAAATATTGGCAATATTTATTATTTATTGTTTATCACCAAAATTGATATATATATATATATGTTGAAAGAATCAATTGAGGGCCCAAGGTCGGCCTCTTGGCTTTAATACTTGAATGGATTTTATAAGTCCAAGTTAGCCTCCTTGTGGATGAATTCATCACATATATAAGGTGATCGAATCCAAAGGAGAGAAACACCAAAAACATAACGTGTCTTCTCTCCTCAAAATTTGAAGTTGCGAATTCTTTGTATACGATCTTCTTCAGCGAATACTCCATCTTTGTATAGCTGATCGGGTTCGAGTTGAGTGAAGACTTCTGTGCATTGCAGGTTGAAATCAATTCATATCATACCTTAAGGAGTGAATTCAAATTTCCATCTGCAAGTCGGAGTAGATCTTTAGAAGCAAATTCAATGTCTCCATTGACATCCGAATTAGTGAATTCGGACATGCGAGTTTGATCAGTATCAGCAGAACCAAATTTAGGAATTCGGCAAGTCAAATTCGGCCATCCGAATTATACAGATCGGGCATCATACGCGGAGCTGCTACCAAGTCCGAATGAGAACAGATCGTGTTTTATATCAAGTCTGCTACAGGCAGATACTTCAAAGGACAAATCACATACACCATCTTCAGCACATTTGTCTGATATAAGTAGCATCCA
>MU224482.1:2718856-2766828 GCA_018584345.1 Thuja plicata | reverse complement strand
GATCCACACCTGAGTAATTGGTGGACATCATGGACTTGATAGACCATTACTCTGAGTACTTGGTGAATATCATGGACTTTACATCATGGATTTGATGTTTGAGTCAAAATGACTTATGGTTGGAAAGTATCATGGACTTGATGCTACCTTGAATATCATGGACTTGATATTCAAAAGAGTTAAGGAGACTCATGGATCTAGGAAATCCACAAATTGATTGAAAACATCATGGATTTGATGTTTTTATATCATGGACTTGATATCACTTATGGTTGGTAAACATCATGGACTTGATGTTATCTTGAGTCATGAAGACTCGTGGATTTGAAGATCATGGACTTGATCAATCCACACTTTAGAAATCTAGGTAAACATCATGGACTTGATGTTACCTTGAATATCATGGACTTGATATTCTTGGGTTGTGGAGACTCGTGGATCTAGGAAATCCACATCCGATTGGTAAGCATCATGTGACTCGATGTTACCATAGTAAGATGATTCTCATATGGATATGAGATAAATGGTTGGAATGATGAAGAACATATGTGTTCTTATCATGTCTAGTAGATGGAGATCTACTATCATAGATGAGAGATCTATGGCATCATTGGATAAGGAATCCATGTTGGTTATGTTTTTTCTTGGCATCTCTATCAAGGGTGATAGAAGGAGATCATTGGGTTGTTTTTGCCTGAAGTCCAAGAGGGAGTGTTAATATTTTGGCCTTTACGGCAAACATCCTATTACTTGAGCAATAAATTGATATGATAAATAATAATAATAAATATTGGCAATATTTTTTATTTATTGTTTATCACCAAAATTGATATATATATGTTAAATTAATTAATTGAGGGCCCAAGGTCGGCCTCTTGGCTTTAATACTTGAATGGATTTTATAAGTCCAAGTCAGCCTCCTTGTGGATGAAATCATCACATATATAAGGTGATTGAATCCAAAGGAGAGAAGCACCAAAAACATAACGTGTCTTCCCTCAAGATTTGAAGTTGCGAATTCTTTGTATACGAACTTCTTCAGCGAATACTCCATCTTTGTATAGCTGATCGGGTTTGATTTGAGTGAAGACTTCTGTGCATTGCAGGGCGAAACCAATTCATATCATACCTTAAGGAGTGAATTCAAATTTCCATATGCAAGTCGGAGCAGATCTTTAGAAGCAAATTCAATGTCTCCATTGACATCCGAATTAGTGAATTCGGACATGCGAGTTTGATCAGCATCAGCAGAACCGAATTTAGGAATTCGGCAAGTCAAATTCGGCCATCCGAATTATACAGATCGGGCATCATACTCGGAGCTGCTACCAAGTCCGAATGGGAACAAATCGTGTTTTATATCAAGTCTGCTACAGGCAGATACTTCAAAGGACAAATCACATACACCATCTTCAGCACATTTGTCTGATATAAGTAGCATCCATTGGGACAGATCAGAGGTTTGATCTTCACTCCATATTCAGTCATTGGATACACTTTAGAGTGCTGAAGATCAAGCTGATTGAATCAGGATTATGTCTCATTACAAGTAGACTTCATTGTCATTCATATGAGGTACCTTGACTGGAACATTTGTGCTTGACTTCTGGGTATCTTCTATTCCTCCTTATTTATCATCCTGTGCTTAGCTTTGTTAGATCTCTATAGATTGAATTATTCTTTGCTATAATCTGAAAACATTAACAATGTAAACCATCTAAACTTTCATGGTTTAGAGAGTGTTCTCCACTGGATTTTTCTTGTGAATCTTGATCAGATGGTGAAGATGGAGAATTACCAACTTGCCAAGAGGAAGAGTCAATTCACTTGGATTGGTGAATGCATTGTTTATAGCTTTATTTTGCACCTTTCCTTGTTCTACAAGGAATTTCAGGGAAAACCTCAATTGTTCCTAGGAAATCATGACTGGAAGGCACTTTTTTAACAGAGTAAAGCCTAGATTTCAATAACATTTTTTTTGATGAAGATTAAACCAATGAATGGAAATAATAGAGAAGAAACATAGATGTGTGAACTTAGAAATTTAACTTAGAAATTTACCCTGAGAAAACTCTCTTGAGAAAAACCCAGCAAGCAATTTACTGCCACTCGCTATGTCAACTTAAAATTGAAATTACAAATAAGAGAATTAGAATTACGCACCTAAGTTCTATACCGAGATTTTTAAGGAGTTCCAACAATCCAACATTTCTTTACATAATCTTCCTAATTTTTGTTTAGCAATTTCAACATTCAATATATAAACAGGGAGCTCCGGAGTGGCAATATTGACTTGTCAACATCAAAAGTGGTTCGAGTCATGATTCGTCAACTTCAAAGAATCAATCCACTACGTAACTCCTTTTTGTCATAATTTTTCTTATAATTTTTCTTATAATTTTTACGTAACATATTATATGTCATGTCTAACAGTTCAAGTAGCGAGCTTTGTCATTGTAGGAATCTCATGTATTTTTTAAAGAGTAATGGCCTATTTAATGATGGGCAAAAATTACCACACGTTACGGTGTTAAAATATTTACAAAGTTTACAAGAATACAACACAACCAACTTAATACCCTACCATTCTCGTAATTGTGTACACTGCGAAAGTTTAAGGGAAACCAAAAAATTCCAAATGATACTCAGTTGATCTGCACTATCTATTCTTATCTGTGCGCACAAACTTGGTCGTATCTTTGTAAGGGCAACGAAAGGAGCTATCCAATCATTTGGCAAAGCGAAGAGCATAGCATAGACGAAGAGCACCGCATTGAAGGAAACCATAAATTCAAAATTCGAAAAATATTAGTGCAAAAGTGCATCCCGTGTTAAAGGGTACAAGAGAAAGTATTAAAAAAACAATTTTCCAATAGATAGGTACAGGCCACTATAAAAACGTGTAGCTATCCTATCATCTGTCAAAGTGAATAGCATAGCAAAGGAGCATCCTGTGTGAAAGGGTGCAAGAGAAAGTATTAAAAAACAATTTTCCAATAGATAGTTACAGGCCACTGTAAAAACGTGTAAAAAGTATAAATATAAAAAATTGCTAGCCAATGTATAGGAGCAAACTTTCACCAAAGTAGAACAAGTGGATAATTGTAAGGTATGTCTTCATTTAGAGGGAAGTGTGCGGAGGCATATATTCACCCATCACAATCTAAATATTCCTGAGGAGGTACTTATTTTTTTTTTTTAAACTCTCCTTAGTAAGATTTAGATTCTGATTCTGATGGTTGAATAAACGTTGGCAAAGTGTGCCATTGGAAACGCAAACACAAACACAAATCCAAACATTTAGTCATCTAGTTAGCCATCAGAATTTAAATAATACCAAGAAGGTACTTAGTTTTTTTTAAAACTCTCTTTGGTAAGATTTAGATTCTAATGGCTGGATAGACGTTGGCAAAGTGTGCCATTGGAAATGCAAACACAAACACAAATTCAAATATTTAGTTGGAAAACATTTAAAAAGTATGGTTAACGTCAAGGAAGGGGTATTTGTGTAAGGGAGTGTAAAAGTGCATGGGCTAGAGTGACTAAGTGTGTTTTCTATTTTGAATGAATGAATATTATTAATAACAAATATTTAAAGATGCAAAGTCCAAAATATTATGCCTTTTAAATCTCTTTTTCCTTCTGCATCTTGGATCTTCTTTTGTGTATCTTGATAAGGAAATCTACAATTGTTGATATCTTTTCTTCTTCAAACAGATTATTCAAGGTGCTATCTCTTGTAATGCCTTTTTGATTAATTTGAGTTATTGGGGAGGCCTCTATGCAATTTTTAAATAATGAAGAAGGATAATTTAGAATCTTTTCTTATTTTAGTGGAGCAACTACTATTTAGGAATTTAGAATAAGTTGTGGAAAAAAAGAGGGGCTTTACATGGCTTTACAATTCCCCCAAATTTTAACAATAGCTTCCAAATTTTAATTGCACAAATTGTTACTACTACTATCAATACAAATTCAAAATTATTGCTAAATCTACAATTAAATCTTGATTAATTTGGGCAGCTACTCTTAACCAAAGCTTCCCAAATGATTCTTTAATAGGTTTAATATACTTATTAACCAAAATAAGTTAGACAATTGCACGACTTCAAGAAAAAACAAAATGTGTAATTTAGAATAGAGGTGTATAGAGACACAATAGTGTAAAAAAAAACCATCTCTATGTATCAACATTCACCCAACATAACAAAAATTTAATAAAAAATTAGAAAGTTATTAAAAGCTCCTCAATACAAGCATTTGGTTCAAATGACAATAGTGAGAGTTGATCATTAGGGGGTCAAGGGGTCCTTGTCATTTGATTTTCCCAATACATTTGTGAGGTCCATGCCATCAAAGAGCCATCAAAGAGGTGGGGGCATCCAATCGAAAAATGCCCTCTTTTTAATATCCCTATATTGGTTGAGTATTACAAACATGGGCAATGGTTAAAGTCGAGAAAACTTGTTAGAATCTAGCTATTGAGGAAAACCACGATCATGGCCTTAAGGGGAGACAAAATGAGGATAAAAGAGTTGAGACCACTTGAAATGTATTGGGATACCCTTCAATCCTCGACTCTTAGTCAAGGAGGTACAACCTAGGGTTGTGCTCTCGTATTGGTAGCCAAAATGACTTTCTAGATGTAATACCTACATAAAATAAAATAGTAATAAGATATCAAAGTTCAAATTTGACCATTTTTTAATAAAAAGTACATATATGATACAAAAGGCATTATATTTTCTATTGGCATATGAATATTGTTAAATGCCAAAGATAATATATTTTTGGGCAATTGTATGGATGAGTATGAAGTTAGGAGAAAGAGATATAATTGCAGGACTACAAAGCAACTTGCACATATAACTCTAGAATAAGTGCTTTATGATCTTTCAAACTTAGAATAAAACATTGACTCATTATTGTATAGTAGTAAATATAGAACAACAAAATCTGCCTTCAATTAACTGTGCTATCTATTAGGAAAGATGTATCAACCTTGTTCTTATTGATTAAATTATAAATGGTATGATTTTTGCGTATATAGAGTTGGCTTCTAACTAAAATAAATAATTTGAGTTTGCTAGTGGTGTAGATCTCTTTGATCTCTATAATTAAATAAAGGATCCAATTGGCCTGTAAAATAAAAAATTATAGTCTCCAAAAGTTTATATAAGAAATATAAATAGTTGTTGGACACATAAAATAGCTATAGGAGTGTTACTTGTTGACCAACTTAGAATGAATGATATAATACATCACAAGACATATTTGATTAGAGACAATGAAACCAAAATGAAACACCCAATTTGGTGTGTGAATTATAACATGGTTACTACAGGTGGAAGAAACATGTTATTATGACCTCGTGGACCAATCATAAGATTTGGAAATTGGGTGCTACTTTTTGGAAGGTTTTAGCTCATAATTTAAAAAAAAAAAAATTCTCATTGATGATTTCATGTATTGTATTTCCTATATATTAGGTTTTTGAGATGGAGTTTGTGTGTAGATTTTTGTAAATATTGTTAAGCTTTTAAAATTTCTCCATATATATGGGATACTCTTGTGAATGCTTGTTCTACAAATGTATTGTAACTATGTTCTTTATTAAATAATTTTTTGGACTACTTTAGAGTGTGGGATTTTTCTCTTGAAAAAGGTATCCCCCATGTACAACTCTTGTTATTATATTTTATTTATTTCAAGTTTATATGTGTTTCTTCTTTTTGCAATTGTTAAATTATTAAAACTTGCTTTTTAGAATTTTAGTGTGGGAGATATTTTCAAAATCCTTTCTTCTTTTCATTTGGTATCGTAGTTTGATTAACACATTCTAGGTGTTGGGTGGAGGATATTTTCATAAACCTTCATTTAAGTGGGTGCTTCCACTAACAGGACATGCCAAACTTTGAGTTGTGGAAGATCAAGATGGAGGACATGCCAATAGACTATGATCTATGGTTATGTAGTATTTGGATCCAATTCTAGAACTACATCATAGGAAAATTTAACAAGCTCCAAAAAAAGTAAAGGGTATTATTAGACTCAGTTTGGATGATTCAATGTTGTTGAATGTGCATGGAGAAGCTTGTGGTAGTTTATCAGGCTAAATCCCTAGTGAATAAACTTTTATAAAGAAAAAAAGACGTATATACTCAAGATTGAAGTTGGTCGGTATGTGGTTAAACATCTAAACGCCTTCAATATAATAGTTACCCAGTTGCACTCTATACAAGTGAAATTAGAGGAGGATCCGATCAATGTATGACTCTGTTTTGTTCTTTTCTAGATTTATGGGATCACTAAGTTGTGACCGTTGAGAGATCTACCACCAAGTTCAAGATGGATGAATTAATTGCTTATTTTGTTTTAAAAGAAATACAAAGCAAGAGTTCTAAGTCAGCCAAAGAGGTCCTATTGGTATGTAAAAGATTGAAAGAAAAAGACAAGAAGGATAAGAAGAAAGACACATCTTGATCAAGTCCCATTGGAGATCCAAATGTCCTAGTTATTTCAATATGAAATATAATTATGGAAAACTCATACGTCTAAGATCAAATTGTAAGGAGGACAAGGTATATTCTAATGATGAGTTTAAGAGATCCTCTCTATGTAAAACAAGGTGAAGAAAGCTTGCAATATGAACTTAAACCAAATGCAATCATAAATCTAAAACCAAAATTAATCCTTAATGTATGTGATTGCGGAATCAAGAATTGACATAGAAAATCATTACACATATAACAACATATTTATGCGGAGAAAACCCTTTTGTGAAAAAAATCCACCATAGAAAGAGAGAAGTATATTAGTAATCTAATGAGAGATTATAAAATAATACACTTCTCTATAAACCTCTGCAAAATACGGTAGCACCTTGTTACCTACAAAACTAAGTAAAACTTGATGGAAAATACTAGCTTGAGGTCTCAATTTATAGAAACTTTTGGGAGTGAATACCATTTTGGTATCACTAAACAACAAACAACAAAAACACCTAGAAAAATCCCATGTCTACCTCCTAAAATAGACTCTTACATACACTTTTACAACTATCACATGGAAGCTAGCCAATCTGGGCACATATGGAGCAATATAGTAGTCTTCTATCATAAATATTGTCATATGGACTCATGTCGATATCATAACCATCATACATGCAATTACAACTCCTAACAATTGTCTAAGCACCTCAAAACAAGAGATTCCCAAGGGGATTTAGCTATTTTGTCATTTTTCTAGAAGCCAAAAAATTAACTTTAATTTTGCCTTTACAAGAGTTCTTTCACCATTGTTCATTAAACTGTTTTCCCTCTTATGGGTAAATTAAAAATAACATTAGGAGAAAAACAATTAAAGAGTTTACAAGGTTGATGGCTCCTGATTCCTAACATTCTCCCACTTGACATCATACATTGTAAATCACCCCTTAGAGATACATAAACATAAAACTAAGTATTGTGATCAAAGCCCATGATCATCCCGCAGCAAGAGAACTTATATGTGCTAATTGGGTTTGTGAGAGAATCTTTAATATTATCCAAAGTGTCAAATTTTTCAATCAAGACCAATCCATTCTCAACCATCTCTTGCACAAAGAGATACTGAACATCAATATAATTAGTACGAGCACGGTACATAGGATTGTGACACAAGAAAATCAGACATATCTTCAATATCCTCATCCGAATCAGGAAACATGTCTAATTTCAAATTAGTATGAATTAAAGATTGAATACCTATTGGCTTATAGTCCTGCAATTTTAATTTCTACTAAATGGGATCAACATACTTACTATGACTTAACCGAAGCTTTTTGTGAACCTGATCCTTATTGATCTCCATCCCAAGAATATATCCATCAGTCCTCAAGTCCTTCATATCAAACATGCCATAAAGTTGAAGTTTGAGCTCTTTAATCACCGCCTTGCTATTGCCAATAAAAAATGTCATCGACATATGACAATAATCAATAAGTGATCATCAATAACCTTAACATAAATGTAGTGATCATGTTCGCTTCTAACATAACCCAAATTTAATGCAAAAACATCAAACTTGTGGTATAGGAGAGAATAAGATAATCATGTAAGAAATTAGTTTTGACATCCATTTCCTCTATCTCAAAATTAGAAGTAGTAGCAATAGATAATAGGAATCTAATAGAGGTTAGCTTAGCTACAAGAGAGAATATTTCATCTAAATCAACTCCCACTCACTAGTAGTCCTTGGCTAATAGTTTGGCTATGTACTGGTCTATCTGACCATTTGCACCAAACTTCTTAAATACTCAATGCATTGAATGGGCTTCCTTCCTTTAGGATAGCTAACAAGATACAAGGTGTCACAACTATCCAAAGCCATCATCTCCTCATGCATAGATTACATCCAAGATTCACTTTCCTTGGAAGAGAGGGTCTCCTTGAAAGATCTAGGTTCATTGTCAATACTTAGTAAATCAAAATTAAAACAAAAAATTCATGGGCTATACTTGTCAACTGGATATTTTTTTTTTTTTGGTCTCAGAGACCTTCTCATAGGTGGAGTAAGATGTTCTTCCTCATGTTATTATTTTTAACTTCTATTAAAATAAACTCTTTAAAACTTTTACTTGAACCCTCTCCTCCATCTTTTGGTCCACCTCTTTGTTCTTCTACATGTGCATCTTCTTTCTTAGTTTCAAAGTGCACTATCTTTGTTTTTTTCCCTTTGGTTTCTCTTCACATGGTTCGGCTCTAATTTCCCTAAAAATCACATCTTCACAAGTTAGAAAATTCCAAAGCTTATAACCTTTCACATCACCATATCCTACAAAGGTGCATTTTTGAGCTTTTGGATCAAATTTAGATCACTTCTCCTGAAGCACATGAAAAAAATCCACATAAACAAAGTCCTTGAAAAGTTGTTCCCTTTATATAACTAACTTTGTAATATAAATAGAAGATACACAAATTACTTGGGGCTCATGACTTCAGTAGGTGTTCCCCATTTTTCTTGCTAGCATTGATTTTTTTGTTAGAACCTTGGTTAGGTTGTATAAAGGATAACAAGGACATTCAAAATTTGAAAATTTACCGAATAGAAGTAGACAATGGGAAGAAAAAATTCTAATAAACTATTATACTATCTCCCTGATGTTTGCCTTGTGACAAGGGGGTTAGGGGATGAAGAATGTAATAGAGCGATCTCCGAAAGGAACACCTAAAAGGGTGTGATTGATAAAATGATATCAAATAAGTACCATGGGAGAAGATAGAGGAATAATGTAATCCTAAATCAAACACACCTATGGCCAAAGGAGATAAGAATAAGTCAAGAGAGGCCAACTAGAAAATTGAATCAACAAGGAAATCAAACATGACAAGTCCAAATAGTGAAGAAAGAAGACAAATAGGATATTGAGAGGGAAGAAAGACACCAAAAAATATTAGAGAATGCAAAAAGGTGAAGGAATGAGTGTGTGAATGAGGGTGTTGTTGAGTACACCAATGTGGGGGGTGTCAAAAAAGAAAGAGAAAGAAACTAGAGAAGAATGGAATACTCTGAAAATACTGAATTCATGGTGGAAAAAAGCAGGACAAATCATAACAAGTTAAGGGAACAACATTGAAAATTACCAAAAATCTAAAAAGTAATTAATAAGAAAGTATAATACCATGAAGGATTGATATATACTACAACTCTCCAGATGTTCAAAAATCAAACTAGATCTATGGAGAAATTTAGATGATGGATTCCTTGAAATCCTTAAGACTTTGGGGTAAGTTCCATCCATTCAAGAGGAATACCTATAGGAATTAGTTATAAAAGTATAATGAAATTAAGAAAAGAAGAAATAATGAAATAAAAGAATGCACGTTTAATTATTAATCACATAATTCAGCTATATTCAAATATTTAAATTGGGACTAGGATTGCAAGCCTTAACACTCATGTTTCCCTTTTAGAGGCCCTATTTTGGTAAGACTTGGGCATCCAACAACTATGTTCCATTGAAATCCCTAAAATTGTGGTCATTGCTAGTGCCATCCTTCATAATTAGAACTTGCTATACTACACATAAAAAATGAAGGGATCCACATCAAGGTTACAAAATCAATACAAGGGAAGGGGATCTTCACCGAGGATACACACCTCTAAACAAAGATACACACCATCCATACAAGGGGATCATTAAGGATACACACCTCCAAAAAAAGAGAAGGTATCCTTCATCAATGATACATACAAAATCGTGACATCTGTCAGCAGATAAGATGACCTATCGCTAGCGAGGAAATGCCTTTGTCCAATTTTAGCACAATTCTATTTTGAAAAATGAGCTATTTATTTCATTGGGCTCATAAAACCTCTGAAAATAATCTCTAAGGACCAATGCATCATCACTTGTATCAATAAACTACGCAAACAATTTACACTTTTGCCCTGTCAATCTCAAACTTATACTCTTATATTTTACCAATATCGATATCTATTTCGCCTTTAACTGATAATTGCTGCAATATTAACCGATAACTGATAACTTGAAAATTAACAAACATGTAACACATAAACATTCAAACACTTAACACAATATTTTGGTGTCGCAGAAAATCCTTGGTAAGAGGGAAAAAATGCGGTGGGGATGAGACCCACAACTTATCACTGCAATAATAAGGTGCCCGGTTAAGAGCTTACAAAAAGCACTGTTAAATGCTACCCAACTATGAGATTTACCTAGAGACCTTTTAAAGTCTTATACCCTGTTAGGAGTAACCTGGTTAGAGGATTTTATCCCACTTATACAATGTTCACCCTGTTAAAGGATTTACAATAAGTTTCTGAATAGAACTTCTAAGTCTGGTTAGAGACTACCCGATTAACGGATTTCACAATCTTGTTGCTAAACTGTTAGGAATAAATCAACAATAAATTTGACCTTTGAATGCTTTCCCCTAAAGCTTTTCAGATCTCGTTCTGCCCTATTCCTTCTCTGATTTACACTTCGCTTGACTTCACCGATACTTGTTCATACTCTGCGCTATCGCTTCTTTCTTCTTCTCTTCACTATATCTCTCTCTTTGATCTCCTTTTTAAAGTATTTTCTTGACCTAATTGTATGACCTATATCCGGCCTAATTAGGGTTTCACGATTCTTGCATAGGCCATTGTGATAATAGGATGTCGTCCTTGATCTTAGTATTTTATTTTCTTCTCACCGATAAAGCTTTCCGATAAACTTTGCCGATAGACATAACCTTTTTGCCGATAGTCTATTCTTATCCAATAGTACTCTATACTTGTTAGTTGCTAGCAATGAAAATCTTATCAAAATTATTCACCAGCCTTAGAGGATTTTGTCAAGTAACAATATCCCCATTTGGCATTGATGGAAAAACCTTTCTATCAATCTTCTTACTGTTCTCCATTTGATATGTTGCTCCCCCTTTTCATGTACTATCTTCATCTTCTTCTTTCCTCGTATTAATACTCCCATCTTCTTATCACTCCCATCTTCTTATCACTTCCCCTTTGACAGTAATGCCCAAGGCGACCAAAAAAAATGTGAGTGCTATGGTATTAGCTATTTTCTTCTTCGTCTGTCTGTACTTTTCCCAAACTGTATTCCATTTATTATGTAGGTGATTGATTGATGTGATACGACTCTTCACATTTATAATTATGTTGGTAAAATCTTCTTTATCATTCTTGTTTACTGGGCTTAGTAGGTTAGATGTAACTTATATCTGTTTCTGCATCATATTCACAAGTATACTAATCATACATGATTCCTCAATTGATATATTATTACCTTTAAGTAGATTTTTTGTGATGTTAGTTTCTGTAGTTTATGTCTTCTTTATATCCTCGAGTCTCTTCGATAACATTTCTGTGACTTCTGTCATTCTATTTATGCTTCTGTCAGTAAATGATATGTGTTGTATTTTTCCTCTTATTTCCGCTTTAAGATTCTGATTATCCTTGATTGTGTCCACAAATGTTCTTAACTGTGTTGTAACTGATTCATTCTCATCAATAGTGATTGTCGGTAGTAAGCTTGAAAATGTGTCAACTGTTCTCTTCATGATTTTATTCGTTTGTTTTTCTCTTAACTGTTTCTCAATAGCTGTCTTTTCTCTGTATTTCTCCACATATAATAGTTGTTCCTTATAATGTAGCTTATTTGGATCTTTCTTCAAAATTGCAAAGTCGGGTCTTTCATCTAAGTATTCAATTTCTTCACTTTCTGAATCTCTGTTTCTCTTCTCTTGTGCTGTTGTAATCATTGTCATACTTTGTAAAGTTCTTGCAACTTGTTCTTCCTCAGTTTCTATTATCTCACCGATAGCGGGTGCTATATCGGTAGGGTGTATTTCATGTTCTGTTCCAGTGTATTCATTTGTATTCTCTAGTGTAAGTTGTTCCTCAAGATATTCATCTTCCTCAATACTTGTATCATCATCATATTCATCCTATATTTCAATAGGTTGATCCTGTTGCCTTTCTTTAAATATTATCGGGGTGACGTCTCTTTCTGTAGTAAAAATCATGTTCCATTTTTGTAGTGCATCTTCTTCTACTTCATCCTTTAATCCTACTAGTAACTTGGTTTCTCTGCTCTTCTTAAGAAATCTACTTTCATATTTTGTCATTAATAAATCAATCTCTTCAACACTTTTTCCTGGTTTTGTGATAATCAAAGTTCTTTCTTTGCTTAGCTTTTCTTGTCTTGTGGCTTCATTCCATCTTGTATTGATTTTGTTGAGTAATTCCTCAGGAATGTTCTGTCTTAACTCATTTGGAAATCTTTTGAATTTGTGTAAGTGAAATACTATTGCATCTTCTATAATTTTCGTATCTTCTTTTATCCATGTCCTGCACTTGATTTCGTGAATGTGCCTCATAGTTCCATGCTCTCTTATTCCTTCCGCTAAGTCATTAGCTGTCCTCGATATTCTTGATTTTGTTTGTTCAATCTTAGGTTCATTTTTCTTTCTTTATATCTTTGTGCTTGCTTCTTGTTGTTGATTTTCCTCTTGTATACTTCATTGTTGTAGACTGCGTTGTTCTGGTAGATTGTCTCTGTTTAGCTCGCTTAATTTTAATCTTGGCATATGCTTTAGGTATTGTAGTTTATTTCTATTTTCTCAATGTATTGCTAACTTCTTCCTTTGATTTCTTTTCTTCTGATATTATCCTTTTGTAAACTTCTTCATAGGTTCTGAACTAATTAGCTTCCATATCCTTAGGTTGATCCAATAGTTTCTCAATACTTGTTATTAATTAATTCTCCTTTGCTTCATATCCAGTAGGTTGTAGCCACGAAGTTTGTGGTTCCACTGCTTTAATTATGCATGAGTGTGTGCTAACCAAAAACATATATCTTTTTCATATTTCTTAACAATGTGAGGTGGTATCTGATATCTTCCATACATTCTTGTTTGAAATTATCTGAAATAACTCAACATTACTTTATTGTAACTTCTTCCCAATTGCTCAATATATCTATTAATTTGATTTATAACTGGTTCACCTGTTGTCCAATTTACTTTACCAATGCCCAGAAAATAATTTTGTACATAGAAAAATATACATACCAATAATGCTCCAAACTTCAATCCATTTTTCTTGATTTTTCTCAGATTCATCATCAGTTGATTTCTCATCATTTCTGCTAAATCATATTTGTTTCCTTCAGTAACAATCTCATATGCAACCTGTAGTGCTCCTTCGGATATGTTGTCTAATTGATTTGCCTGATAGATCTTGTATCCGATAACCATTGATGCAAATTTCATTTCTTTATCCAAAATGTTGCTTACAACAAAAGTTTTCTGATCTTGCTTGTACCTTACTATGCCTTCAATTTCTATTCCAGAATCTAATTCCTTTACGCATTTTCTTCCATTAGAATATAATCCAGTAACTGCAAAGATGATTTCCTTTGTGATCTCAATTTGTCCATCTCCTTTCAACTATATGTAGTCTCCATGTATTCTACTCAATACACATTTAATACATTCAACTTCAAAATTCTTTGGCATGTGCACGATATGTATTAGACTTTTTGTTTCAAGATGTCCATACTCTTCATTCAACATTTCATTCTCTTTGTATAGTTCCTTGTAGGTTGTACTAATATCTTCATTTCCGATCTTACTCTACTTGCATTGAATATAAGCTCCAATGTCTTCTGTCAATATAACTCTACTTGGTATCCAAGATAATGCTCCAACTTCATCCGTTTGAGTTGCTTTCAGTGAATTTAATTGATATTCAGGTTCCTTCTCTTGTGATCCATCAATTAATACAATCTTCTCATCCATAATAAATGTTATACAATTCTCAAGAAATTTTAGATTGACTAGAGTTTACTTCTCAATCAACTCGCTAAGAAATTCTTTCTGTAAGATGAATTGGCAATGTTCGCTCAAGCTCAATTTCACGTTGACTTTTCAGAATATAAATTTCATAGGAAAGGTGTCATTATATATAGAGGTAAGGTGTCCAATGTTCACTTTTACTAAAATATTTATTCTAGGCTGACAATGTTCCTTTTGTAACTATAGTTGTGCGTGTGAAAAGTGGTCAATACTTGTAAGCTAAAAACACACACTTCAATGAATCATTACGTGGTTAGTCAATCAACATATGAAAATCAAGATACAAATTAACTAAAATAACTGAAGCTGACTCATTGCCTTTTAGTAGGCAAGAGTATGAGTTTGCTCTCAGGTCATTGTAAAGCTCAGTGACTACACCTGTTCTAAACAAACAATTTTAAAAGAGCTATATGATTGATCTAGTATGCAAATGCAAGATTTGTTGTAAATCCGATGCTAATTAAGTTGATTTTAAGCACCAAAATGAGATGTGATTGTTTATTTTAAATCCCAAAATCCAAATGTGCTCTATGTTATGAAGTTTGCATGCTTTGAAAGTAAACTAAAACATTTAACAAACTAAACAATTGAAAGATAAGAATGCAAGAATGCTTGAATGCAAAAACTGTATAATAACGATAATAAAAATTCTAGGTCCTTTGTGAAGGAAAAGGGGTTCTCTTTTATAGAAATCTCTCTCGAATCGACAGTCGAGATTGAAAGCCAAAGAGTGGACATGATTTGATTTGAAGAAACCACAATCCATGTACAAAGAAGATGATTGGTCGAGAGTCACTTGATTGAACTAACTGATCAGTTATTTTGGAAACTTCCAAAATCAGTTCTTAGTTAAGTGGACTATTTCCAAAATGAGAAAAAGACAAAAATGAGTTAACTGAATAAAACTCATTTGTTTCCAATTCAAGAATCAGTTAACTGAAATTGATGACATAATATGTATTTTTAATAATTTAAATGATTTTAAATGCACATTTTGATTTCATTTAATTCATTTTTAGATTTTATTGACAATTTAGTAATATATTTAATCAATATATTAGAATATCAATTAAATAATTAACCATAGGTTTATTTTCCAATGTAATGTATTTTTAGGAATTAATTAATTAATCAAATACGATGATTAATTAGGACTTAGGATTCAGGTCAGATCAACTTGAAATTGATGAATTGCCTATTTGGTTTAGGACTTAGAATAATCAAGATTAGGGTTTCTTGTTATGAGATTGAGATTAGGGGTCTAAGCTTTAGATGACCATTTTTAGGTCATTACATTTGCCCCTGTTTGAATTGATGCACAATCAATGCATTGATTCAAAGGCTTGTTAGCAATGAGACAAAGAATTGTTTGATTTGAAGTGATGAAACCATTCTTGTCGAGGAAGACAAACTCTGAGCTTGATTGGGCGAAGATCGATCAAAAGATATAAGACAAAGTGCTCAGCTTGATTTGAAGCGATGAAATTGAAAATTTGTCAGAGACTCTTAAACCTTTTGATTGGTTTGAAAGAATAACTAGTTTGATTCGAAGCGATGAAACTGATTACCGTTAAGAAATTTGATTAGCAAGAAAATTGACTTGATTTGAAGCAATGAAGCCAATTTGATCAATGTATCTGGTTTAAATAATGAATACCTTGTATATGACTGATCTTGTTTGGTTTCAAGTGTATTCACCACTGTATAAGACCATTGATTAGGTCATCTTTGATATAAGATAATCTCAACTTGATTTGATGCAATGAAGCTGAGATGCCCCAAGCGATGGGGTCTTGATTGAGGATGTGATCACTGGAATGTTGATGTCTTGATCCTGCCCCCTCGGGAGCGAAATCAAAATATGGCTAGGTACCCCAGTGATCAAAAGCAATTTGATTGATAACGTGATGTAGGAATAAGATGATCTAATTAGAAAAAGGTCACAAGTAGTAAGGACATAATCTGCACTTGATGGGAGGTCTTGTTGATTTGATTTGACTAAAATTGATGATAGGAGGATTGGCCAGAAGAAAGTTTGAGAGATTTCCATTGGTTTGGAGTCCAGACAGGCTGATTGTGAAAGCAATTAGCTGTAGTTGATTGAAAAACTCAAACGTAAAAGAAATGACGAGTCAAACGATCTTAGATTTCGATTTTGATCGTGAAAATAAAATCAAGATGATCGAATTAGCCATGGGTGTCATTTTCTCGTCAATCAACGCACAACTAACAACTTGGAAAAAGGAAGATTGTTCGATTAGAGCCTCATATCCTTCACATTACAGAGAGAGAGAGAGAACTATATTATGCAGACTTCAACACCATGCAGATGCAATGCAAAACTACCATGAATGCAACCTAAGGTGTAGTCACTAAAATTTTAGCTTTGAAAAATTTATCATCAAGCATTTTTTTGACATCAGAGTCACTACAATCCTTACTGGTGCCACTGCGACCATAAGGATATGAATATGACTTTAATCAGATAAGATATGGGAAACTAACGTAAACATCAACACACAAAAGCCGAGATGACCTGAGCGTTGTTTCCAGTTGATATTGAAAGGGTACACCACTATCAAGGCATTCAAAGTTGAGATAACCATGAGCGCGATCTTGCGTAAACAAGCAGAGCAATAAAAGTCAAGGAGATAGTTCGGACCTCAACTTGGCGTACAAGTAAACAAGATCGAGGGATGTGAGGCTTTTCTGCCTTAAAGTAGGAGATCTTATCACATACACCTAGTTTATTTGACGTTGTAGGATCATCAGAACTACACCAACAAGAAATAGACAAAGAAAAGATTAACGAAAATCAATGAGAACAGACACTATATCTGATAGATGAACTCTACTTCCACTTCTTCTTCACATAGATCTTTTCTTGATGAATGAAATTTCTCTACTGTCCCAAAACAACGAACATTATGTTTTGTACTTTTTTTAAAAATCTTTTTCTTCTCATTCACACTTGGCGTTCATCAAATGAGCTACTATAAGTATCTTCTCCAAAGGATGTGATCTTCGTCAGCTCTAGGAGTCCCTTCAATACTTCTTTAGTTGGCCACATCAACCACGCAACTTGATTAAAAATACGCAACTCAGACTGAATAGACGCAACGCTTCACAAAGTCGGCTCCACCAAATTAGCTCCAACTTCACGATTCTAATAGAACATGTTTGCCGCCTTTAGATAATTATCTTTAACTCATAACTAAACATGAATACAAACACGCATATCCCAAAGATAGGCGCAACTCAAGAAATAATGTAATTACGTCGACTCTTCACAGATAGTCTTTAGTCTCTGTAACTGTCATAACTGATTAGCATAACTCAACTAAAACTTCATATCTGACTCGGCGTGAATGCACATAGCATCTAGAACATGTATACACCATGGAAATGAACACGCATAGCTCCAGAACATATGTACTGATAATTGCATATAGAACACTGCTGTATATTATATGTTGTCATCAATGAAAAACATACAATCAATTATTTGCATAGAAGAAAATCTCCAACAATCTCCCCCTTTGACACTGATGGCAACATATGATATCATCAACTCAAAGTGTCTTCCTTCTTTTTACAATCTTCTCAATATCCTCATCAAAAGTTCCTCTTCACTGCTGCTGCTCTGTATACTCCCCCAGAGTATATGCTCCCCCTTACTAATACCCCCCCTTTGACATCAATGACAAAGGGTGTTAAACTCTATTAAGCACAGGTACTACTCCAGAAGTACAGTAGTCAACCATTCATCAGTCACCAAGGACTGATGTTCTTGCTGCAAATTCTAATTAGACTCAGGAAAGGGAATTACTCCCAACTTCTCCCTGAGATACTCAGTATCTTTTGATAATGGATTTGTAAAAATATCTGCTAATTGTTCTTTAGTGCTCACATAATCCAACTTTACTTCTCTGTCTGCAAATTTTTCTCTTAGAAAATGGTATTTGATCTCAATGTGTTTTGTCTTTGCATGCATCATAGGGTTCTTTGACATATTGATAGTACTAGTGTTGTCACAGTGAATAACAATAGGATAATCAATCTGAATACCAAAGTCTTTAATCATCTATTTGATCCAAACCATTGTTTAACAATTCAATGCTGCTGCAACATACTCAGCTTCTGCTGTTGACTGAGAGATACAATTCTGCTTTTTACTTGTCCAAGTGACCAATCTGTCTCCAAAATATACTGCTCCTCATGATGTACTCTTTTTGTCATCAACACAACCTGCCCAATCTACATCTTGTATACACATGAAGTTGTATATTCTTTGAGTTAGGATACCATAAACCATAGTCAATAGTCCCTTTTAAGTATCTAAATATTATTTTTATTGCCATTAGGTGATTTTGCTTCAGTTCAGCTGCAAATCTTCCAACAATGCCAACTGTATTAGAAATATCAAGTCTAGATTGAGTAAGATATATGAGTTTTCCAATCATAGACTTGTATAGGGTCTTGTCAACTGCTATGGAATCATCATCTTTAGAAAGCTTGCTTCCTGTTATCATGGGGGTGCTTACTGGTTTGCAATTTTCCATCTTGAAAGTCTTCAATATCTCCTTCACATATTTAGACTGATTTATGAATATGCCTTTGTCTGTTTGTTTTACATTCAATCCAAGAAAATATTTGGTAGGTCCAATCATGCTCATTTCAAACTCACTTTTCATTTCTTTGGCGAATTCTGCACTAAGTTTGTCATTACCTCCAAAGATAATGTCATCAACAAAAATAGCAACGAATAGTAATCCTTCATCTGTCTCTCTTATGAATAAATTACAATCTGCTTTTCTGAATCCTATCTTTGTTAAGTAACCATCAAGTCTCTCATACCAAGCTCTTAGGGCTTGTTTAAGTCCATAAAGTGCTTTCTTTAATCTGCATACCATGTCTGGTTTATCTGAAAGTTTGAATCCTTCAGGCCGATCTATGTAGAATTCTTCCTTCAAGTCACCGTTCAGAAAAGCTGACTTGACATCCATTTGGTATACCTTAAAGTTATTGAATGTTGCATAGGCCAAAAATAACTTGATAGCTTCAAGTCTGCTCACAGGGGCAAATGTATTAGTGTAGTCTATTCCTTCTCTCTGCGCATATCCTTTACATACTAATCTTGCTTTGTTCCTTACCACTGTGCCTTCTTCATTCATTTCGTTCCTGAATATCCACTTTGTTCCAATCACGTTCTTTTCATGAGGTCTAGGGACCAGTTCCCATGTTTCATTCTTGATTATTTGATCTAATTCTTCTTGCATATCATTTTTCCAATCTGAATCTTTGCATGCATCTTCAACACTTAAGGGTTCAATCTGTGAAAGTAAGCATACCTCTTCATCAGCGGTTGAACCTTTTGCTCTAGATCTTGTCAAGACTTTTGCACTCTAATCTCCAATGATATCTTCCTTAGAGTGGTATTTGGATGTGTATTTTGAGTTCTTAGGAGTGATACTTTCATCTGTAATATGTGATTCTTCTTGACTTGGTTCGAGATTGTTGCATGAAACATCAATACAGTCAAACATTTCTTCAATAACTGTGTCTTTATTGATAGGTCTAGGCTCATCTTCAATCATAGGAGCACATTCATAGTATCTCTCTTGAATCATAAACTTCTCATCAATCTTCACATGAGTACTTTCAATGATCTTCTTTAATCTTAGATTAAAACATCTATAGGCTTTGCTTTTAGTAGAGTAAGCAAGAAAAATACCTTCGTTGCTTCTAACATCAAACTTTCCAATGCTATCATCTCTCTTGATGTAGCTGATGACATGTAACTGATTAAATGTTTGATAATGTTAAGTTGAAGATAATGCAAGGCATTAAATTAGTTAATGATTTCTATTGTCATTGATGTCAAATTGATATCATCTGTACAGTCATGTATAAAATTCCAAAGACTTCAGAGAATCAATGGAACAAAGGTTATGCTTTCGACAATGCATAAAATTCAAGTATTCACTAAGTGACCTACAAACACCGACGGAGTGCACACCATCGGTAAAGGCAAAGAAGAAAAGTCACAGTGATACCCGACGAGCAGAAGATAGTGTTGCTCGACGAAGCAAACCACAGGATGCCTGATGAGCTGAAAATAGAGTTGCCCGACAGACGGAGATCCCGAAGCTAACTGGAGTCACACCGATAGAACTAACAGTTGTAACCGACGACTAACTGAAGAGTTGACCGACAAAACAAAGAGTTCAGAAAATGACAAAATATCTAGCTGGCAAGAGCTAAAGATAGACTTAACTGGTTGTTTTCCTTGTTTTATTCGACCAGAGTTAAGTAATTGATTTAAAGAAGATTTGTACAGTTGGCATAAAGATAACTACAAGATAAATCAGGAGTCATGCTTTAAATCAAATTGGCTGGATTGTTTTTCACGCCAAGAATCATGAATCAAGAATGAAGAAACAATGAATATAATGTCTATATAAGAGAAGCTTAATTCATTTCCAAAGGCATGGGGAAGGGGAGTGAATAGAAAAAGGATGTTGAAGAGAAACTGATGAAGAAGAACTTCATACAGTCCTGATCAATCAAGCTGAAGTAGAGCTAAGAAATTTTATAGACACTGATGAACAGTGAACACAACATCACAAAGAAGAAAGTATAATCTCCTGACACTATTGTCATTCCTAAAACTCCAAGCAAAAGTTCATTTTAAAATGTCATGCATGTGGGTTCCTAGTTAATAAAAATGAGAAAGAGGACACACAAAAACAAGTTTGGTTGGCTATCTATCATGACAACCTGCAAGATGATGTGTTTATAGTTTATTTTTTATTCTTCTTTTCAATCATCCTGCAAATCATAGTTAAGCTACAAATCAGGAAAAACAACCACAAAAATAGCAACCAAGAAACCTGTTAACATTAGAAAATCAAGAAAATCTGCTCTTTCTATAGCCAAAATGTAGTAACTCGTACAAGTTACAAATTAGAACCATACGAGCACCAATAAGCTCCCATACGAGTTTCTAGTGAAAGCCAAGGAGACTCGCATGACTCTATACCAATACTTGTATGAGTTTCTGAGAACTTGTACAGGATATAATGTCTGAATTCCAAAAAAAATGATGGAAAATAAAGAAGAAAAGAGACAATAGAAGTTTTTTCCCCCACGGTGGGCGCCACAAATGTGTGTGTGAAAAGTGGTCAATACCTGTAAGCTGCAAACACACACTTCAATTAATCATTACGTGGTTAGTCAATCAACATAATAAAATTAAGATACAAAATCAACTAAACTAATCGAAAATGACTCATTGTCTTCTAGTAGGCAGGAGTATGAGTTTTCTCTCAGGTCATTGCAAAACTCAGTGACTACACCTGTTCTAAATGAAGGATTTTAAAAGAGCTATATAATTGATTTAGTATGAAAATGCAAAATTAGTTGTAAATCCACTACTAATTAAGTTGATTTTAAGCACCAAAATGAGATGTGATTGTTTATTTTAAAGCCTAAAATCCAAATGTGCTCTATGTTATGAAGTTTGCATGCTTTGAAAGTAAACTAAAAAATTTAACAAACAATTGAAAGCTAAGAATGCAAGAATGATTGAATGCAAAAACTGTATAATAATGATAATAAAAATTCTAGGCCCTTTGTGAAGGAAAATAGGTTCTCTTTTATAAAAAACTCTCTCGAATCGACGGTCGAGATTGAAAGCCAAAGAGTGGACATGATTCAATTTGAAGAAGCACAATCCATGTGCAAAGAAGATGATTGGTCAAGAGAGTCAGTTGACTGAATCGACTGATCAGTTATTTTGGAAACTTCCAAAATCAGTTTTCAGTAAAGTGGAGTGTTTCCAAAATGAGAAAAAGACAAGAATGAGTTAACAGAATAAAACATATTTGTTTCCAATCCGAGAATCAGTTAACTGAAATTGATGACATAATATGCATTTTTAATAATTTAAATGATTTTAAATGCACATTTTGATTTTATTTAATTAATTTAATTCCTTTTTGGAT
Source organism: Thuja plicata (assembly GCA_018584345.1). NCBI lineage: Eukaryota > Viridiplantae > Streptophyta > Pinopsida > Cupressales > Cupressaceae > Thuja > Thuja plicata. Next base: position 2,744,453 of record MU224482.1, on the reverse strand, counting down.
TTTATTGACAATTTAGTAGTTTATTTAATTAATATATTAGAATATCAATTAAATAATTAACCTAAGGTTTATTTGCCAATGTAATGCATTTTTAGGAATTAATTAATTAATCAAGTATGATGATTAATTAGGACCTAGGATTCAGGTTAGATTAATGAATTGGCTATTTGGTTTAGGACTTAGAATAATCAAGATTAGGGTTTCTTGATATGAGATTGAGATTATGGGTCTAAGGTTTAGATGACCATGTTTAGGTCATTACAATAGTAACATGAATTCACCGATAATAATCTCATACAAATATCTTCAACTTTTCTTAATTACTCATTGCATCTATTTGTGCTAATTGAATGCTTCGACTCATAATTGATTTAAGGGACTAATTGATGATTCTAATGAAGTTTCATGTCCGTAAGAAATTACTTACTTTCTTAGTTGATGGTTAAATTCCCTACGTCATTTGACACAGGGGCTTCCATTGATGTTTTGTTAGCTTCCTTCTTTACCCATATCTTCTTCATTTCCTCTATGACTTGTTCTTGATTTATATTTCTTTTTCCTCTGATATCTATGTCATTGCCAGTAGTGAACCGATATCTGCACTTGTAGGTGACATGACCAAACTTTGAGAAAATATAACATGGTAGTGAAAATGGTCTCCAAGGTTCAGTTCTTACTTCATTGTTTCCTTTTCTACATTCAGATGTTGTATGTCCTTATTTTCCACATTTAAAACATGTAATTGAGTTGTTTGCTTCTTTTCTCCGATAGTGTACCATTTTCCTCATTGTCGGTGCTCTGGTTCTGCACTCTTTAGCCTTATGTCCATAGTGATTATAATTATAACAATATCCATAGATATTTTTCTCAGATGATCTAGTAATGGTTTCAGATCTACATTCATATGCTCTATGACCAAAATGTTGCGATTATAGCAAAAACCATTAAAAGATGTGTCCTCAGTAGAACTTACTTGTTTACTTCGATAAATTTTTACTGTGTGACCATATTTTCCACAATTGTAGCAAGTAGGATTATAGGGTTTCTTTCCTTGTATGTCATTTTTTTCTCTAGATTTTGATGATTCTCCATTCCCCATAGTGTTGTTGCCGATATATCCCAATCTGGTAGTGTCACTTGGTTTTATCTAATTTTTTTAGTTGTTCATGAATCTTCTGCATGCTTTGTTAGAATTTTGTGAGTCTTGTATTGATTTCTTTTTCAACTTTCAGATTGTTTTTCAAGTCTTCATTCTCTTTCTTCAGCTTCTAATTTTCTGGTTGTAGTTTTAAATTTCTGTCACTAGTACTTTCTATCAGTTCTCTTTGTGCATGAATCTCTCTATGTTGTCTTTCCATTAGGATGTCTTTTCCAGTAATTGTTTCTTCAACATCTCTCTTTTTTGTTTCAAGAGTTTCTTTAGCACTTTTGGTAGATCTCATTCTTTCCATTATTTTTGACATTCTCAAGCCTTGTCTTTCATGTTCTTTTTTCATCTGACTGACTTATTCAAGTAATTCATTGTTCTTTTTCAATAGATCAACAATAGCAACATCAACTTCCTCAGAATTGATACTTCCTTCCGATAGTCTGTCAAGGTCATCAAGGATCATGTTTAGTTTTTCTGTTAGTTCCTTCCATTTTTCAAAAGACGTCCTTAGCTTGTTATTCAATTCATGGATTGTTTCATTAGCATCTTCTAGGGCTTCTTCTAACTATTTCTGATACTTATAACTTTCCATTATCCCAGTTCTACTCCAAGCTATTAAAATTTTCCTCTAGAGAACCAATGCGCTCTGATACCAATTATTGGAAAGATTTAGGTTAGGGACTGAGAGGAGGGGGGATGAATCATTACCTCAAATAATTCACACTTTTTCCCTATCAATCTCAAACTTATAATCTTATGTTTACCGATACCAATATCTATTTTTCCTTTAACCGATAACTGCTGCAATATTAACTGATAACTGATAACTTGTAAATTAACAAACATGTAACACATTAACATTCAAACACTTAATATAATATTTTGGTGTCGTAGAAAACCCTTGGTGAGAGGGAAAAATTAGTGGGGATGAGACCCACAACTTATCACGACAATAATAAGGTGCCCGGTTAAGAGCTTACAAAAAACACTGTTAAATGCTACCTAACTATGGGATTTACCTAGAGACCTATTAAATTCTTATACCTTGTTAGAGGATTTTATCCCACTTATACAATGTTCACACTATTAAAGGATTTACAATAAGTTCCTAAATAGAACTTCTAAGTCCGGTTAGAGACTATCCGATTAAGGGATTTCACAATCTTGTTGCTAAATTGTTAAGAATAAATCAACAAGAAACTTGACCTATGAATGCTTTCTCCTAAATCTTGTCAGATCTCGTTTGGCTCTATTCCTTCTTTGATTTACATTTCGCTTGACTTCACCGATACTTGTTCGTACTCTGCGTTGTTGCTTCTTTCTTCTTCTCTCCACTATATCTCTTTCTCTCCCTGGTCTCCTTTTTAAAGTATTTGCCTGACCTAATTGTTTGACCTATATATGACCTAATTAGGGTTTCACAATTCTTGCATAGGCTGTTGTGATAATAGGATGTCATCCTTAATCTTAGTCTTTTCTTTTCCTCTCGCCGATAAAGCTTTGCGATAAACTTTTTTGATAAACATAACCTTTTGTCGATAGTCTATTCTTATCTGGTAGTACTCTATACTTGATGTTAGTTGCCAACAATAAAAATCTTATCAAAATCATTCATTAGCCTGTAGAGGATTTTGCCAAGTAACATTGTTTCTAAAAATTGCACGTATACAAACTTTTCATTTGGGTAGAATAGATGAAATTGTCATGCTATTCAATTTTTGAAAAATATATATTTTTTCTTTCTTCTTTTAGAAATGATTAATTTTAGTTAAGTCAAATTTCAAATGAGTATTCTTGGATATTTCTATTATAGAAATAACAAAATATGAAGTGTAGAATAAAATATCAAAAAATCAACTTAACCCACTTGATTAATCAAATGTTATGATTATAGAATTGTTTCCCTCTATGTCAAAGAATAAACTATTATAAGTTACTCTTATAGATCCAATCATACAAAATGATAAGCTTGATGTTGAAATATAAAATTTAATAGGATTTTCAAATAATAATTTCACAACAATATATTCAAAATTGTACTAACCCATATTACCAATTGTTATTAACAATGCATTAACATCCTCTTTCACAAATAATAAACTATCATATAATACTCCTATATATTTTATCACATAAAATGATAGACATAGAGTTAGGAGATAAAATTTGAAGGCTTTGCTTATTACAAATATTTGTATGACATAAAAAAAAGTCAAAATAATAATCCAATTAAAATTTATAGTAAAAACATTACTATCTTCTATTTCAAAACTAAAGATGGATTGACAAACAAATTTAGAGGTAGAATCAAGTAAGGAATTTTATGAAATCACACTAAGCCAAGAAAGGTGAAATGTTTTTCCTTCATCTTCTTTCTTTTGAAAAATCTACAACACAAATAATGAGGTGTAAATGAAAAAAGAAGCCCATTTATTTTCTCCTGCTTAGAATTTAGAAGTTAAGATTGTTTTACGTTGCCTTAAAATCTAAGTGTTGACAAACAAATTTATAGGTTGAACCAAGTAAATAAATTTTATGAAATCACACTAAGTCAAGAAAGATGCAATATATTTTCTTCATCTCCTTTTCCTTGAAAAACCCGCAACACAAATAAATGAAGTGTAAATGAAAGAAGAAGTCCATAAAATCTAAGGGCTCATATTAGATGTATCCAATGGAGGAGAGTTGATGTACATTATATTAGTGAGTAGTTAAATATTAAATTCAACTAAAATAATCAATTAGAAGATCTAATCCTAGAAACCCTCAACTTAAATTATTCTAAAATAACTTTATTATACCCCTTTAATTAAATATAAAATTTCTTTATTTAAAATAATCTAGAAAAAAAAATCCTTTCTACTAAATTAAGTAACTATTACTTATGAAATTTTAAAGTAAGAACACCTTTTTAAAGGGAAAAATAATTAGTTTATATTAAATGGTTAGTCATTTTATTTAACATAGGCATGTGTTAGAAAACATTTTATAGCAAAAATAATTGATGCTCTTCTATATTAAGTTAGGTGAAGGTGCTGATTGAAATTTATTGTGTTTAATATTTTTTTTTTAAACTAAAAATATTTATGAATTATATTGGCATAATTATCTTATTATTTCACTACAATTAATTTTGTCTTTAATTTGATTAATTAATTATTGTTTCTTTATTGTCTCAATCTCATTGACCTTCACTTGTCACATAGTTAAACTATTGAGCTAATTTTAGAGTAATTATCCTATTTAGGTGTTTTGATACAAACCTAACCTTGGTAGGATGCTTCCATTGTTATGGTGTGTATAAGAGGATTCTTACACTCAAATTACATTTCTCCTTCTTCTTGCCTTATGGGTGTTGTGCTTGTAATGACATTGTACATGTTATCACTAGGTGTTTAAAAGAAGGATGCAAGTTGCTTTTAGGTTTCAACTTATTTGTATTTATTTTATAGGCCTTCTTTAAGGTTCTAAAGGTTTTCCTTTGATGTACATGGGTTACTAGAAAAAAGTGACATGGATTGTATTATATATACAACAAATTTTACATATGATGCCACAATGACTATGAATCTTATAAAATATAATATCTCAATGATGAATTCTTGTGTCTTAAGCCTATAATAGGACCTACTACATATTTTAGTGATGAGCTATGTTGTTTTGATTTGATAACGTGACTATCGTTGCTTCATGCAATTCTATCAGTTATAAATAAATGTGTTCTCTCACACAAATCTATAAAAAATATTTCCCCTTTTGATAAATCTTTTATTATTTTATAAATTAGGCATTTTTCTAACTTGGTGGTAGCGTTGGGTTGATTCGCTTCATGCAACTATTATTACTTTTTGCAAGTAATTATTAGATTCAACATCTAATTTGGGTTTTTATTTTTTCTTTATCTTCAGGGATGACCTTTGATGATAGTTAGCTCATGCAACACACTTCTTATAGATATTTAACACATTGAAATATATGATTTAATTGATTCAAATAATCTCTTATTAGAAACACAAAATTTGAAATAAAATGGAGGATTAAATCCTCAACATTCTGCAACTCATTATAGCCTACAATCCTCTCCTTTTTGGTGTCTTCTACTTCTTTAAGAGCTTAAAATATGATATTGAATTTTTTGTTTGTCCTTTCTCATGACCTACCACTCTCGACTATCTTTTTCTACTTGGAAAATGCCAAAATAATGCTATAAATGGACATAGGCACCCATTTGCATGTTTTAGAATACAAAACTCCCATCTCCAAAATCAACTCAACTTAAAGAGGCATAAATATTGATATATGAACCAAATTGACCCCCCCCCCCCCCCNCCAAATTGCCCCCCCCCCCCCCCCTTTTAAAATTATAGTGCTTGGAGTTCTTTACTCCCATGAAATAGATTCATTCAACCTCTCCAATTTTGGGAGCTTCATTTCATTATTTAAAACCTCATAAATCATTTTCAAAGTTTAATAAAAAAATGTAAATATTCAATAAACTTCAAAGCAAGACCTAAATTTGGCTTGAAATCCACCAACATTTTTTATAAATATAGAGTGTTGGTTTAAATTTAGTTCCATATGTACACAAATGTAAACTTTTTTAAAATAGAGGTCTTGCTAATTTTTACAATTTTAGAAACTTTTGACGTTTTAGACCACTCTTTAGGACTTTTAAGAGGAAATAAGATTCATGGATATTTGTGTTAACCAATTGATGGTGATGATGAAGACCAAGTTCAGTAGAATACAAGCAAGTAGAATGGTTAGATCAGTTGTAATTTTGTTGTTGATGTCAAGCAATTGATTTTTAGTTTATATTAAGTTGCCATATCATTCAGAGAGGAACTTAATTGGATAGATAATAAAGATCAGACAATGATGAGGTACTATTGGTATAATTGCTTTTACTTAACATTTTATGTTGTTGTAACGATCGTGAAGAAAATTGATCCTAATAATGACGCGACCGCTACCCTCTACACAACAGGTGACACAACTCTCTGCACCCTCTGCACAGCAGCAACAACATCAAAAGAAGGACTTGCAGTGACAACACCAGTTTCAGTAGGGCCATTATATGTATCAACAACATCACCCAAACCGTGTTTGGCGGTATGACCAACAGGTAGACCTTTCTGAAGAATTCAAAAACATATTCCGATCTATGCTAATTGTTCAATTGGCCAAGAATAAATATGCATATCCACAGAATGTTGGGTTTACAAAAGTCTCATTTGCAGAGAAAAATGTTACAGGTAACCGTGTCGGATCTATTTTTCATGGCAAAGCTATAGTTCAGCCAGTTAAACCCTTTTTTGTAAACCCACGTTTTCACTTTTCTAACTGCAAGCATCATGAGGGTTTTTGAACCTATGAGACTGGGGAAACCTCATCAAAAGCTTCCCTCAATGGCCATCCACCTCCATTCTCGGGTAAACAAGGTCAAAATTTTGAAAAAAAATTGAGCGGGAAAAGGAAGTGTCCAATGCTCAAGCACAAAAAACATGTCCTGCGGACAAAAAAGGACATCGATATAGGACCAGGACACTCCTCAGGTAGAAGCAACTGATATTTGACATTTGCGAGGGCTCCCCTCTTGTATCACCAACACACGTTCATAATGAGTCTAGCAAGAGAAAGCATGGCCAGATCAATGGGCCCAATTCCCTGCCCCCTATGGGTACCTGCCCGGTTTGAGCCCCCTTCATTCCAAATAAACCCAATCGAGTATGGAAAAAGAAGCAACCCCAAATCACTGCGACTCCGGTCCCTGTTATGGCTTCAATCACTCTTTCGGATAAGATGTTGCAGACGCCTATTGGTACACTTTGACATTTGGCTCTGATAGGTAAGCTCTCTCTAAACAACTTATCATTTACAATAATCCAAGATTGGGCAATGCAGTCGTTTGCGGGCTTAAAAGATATATTCTATGTATATCCAACATCAAAATATTTTGTGCTCATCTTTCATTCTAAAGAAGATAGAGATTTGGTTCATAAATTTAAAAGTTGGTTCTGCAAAGGATCGGGCCTCTTTACTATGATTTGGATCCCCAATTTTAAGCCTGATCCTAACCTTGCCCGCTTCTTCCCTCATTGGGTCTCTTTTCCCTTGCTACCATTAGAATACAGAGATCTTGATACTATTGAACTCATTGCGAACACTGTGGGTATCTTCATAAGACACAACCTCATTCCATTTGAAGCTCCTCATCGAGAAGCACGAGTCTGTATTTTAATTGATAGCCACAAAGTTTTTACTAATCATATTTCTATCAAATCAAAATGGGGAGACTGGGTCCAACAAATTGTCATCCAACAACCGGATACTATACACAAATATCAACATAGACTTGGCCACTTCACCTCCGACTGTCATAAGGAATACCCTTCAGAGATTAGAGTATGCTCAGATCATAGTTCAGGCCCTTTGGAGTGCACTCACTACAACTTGCAAGCAATAACTATATGTCAAGTCAAATCTCAGATCATTACAGAAACTCAAGGCTACATTAGAAATATCTCAAAGCCTCAGGATCAAAATTTGGCAGGAATGCTCTCTGTGTTATTACGACATATCTTCTCATATTTAACCCTCTGTTCACAATGGAGAGATTATCGATCCCTTCTTTGCCTTGACGGACTGGTGAAAGATATCCCATCAACCTCTACTACTACACCTGTTGACAAAATTGTCCATCAATTAATGTTTTAAGAGTCTCCCATCACCCTCCCTATTTACAACCAGGAAAACTATGGGGTAGAAACATCGGGAGTAAACATGAGAACTGCAACCTGTATGGAGGTAGATCACATATCTGATCAGTTACAAGGTACAGTTGAGGAAGATAGACCACATAGGTTAGAGGTTGTAGAAGTGGAAAATTTTGAGCATACAGATGCATAGGACCTACCTCTCTACCTTGGACAAGGCAATGTACCCGAGGAAAATGATTCCTCAATTCATAAATTGGCATGCCCATTGAGGGGACATAAGAATTTACTGGACTGCATAAAACCTTCAGAGGATGAAGGGACTATCAACAATAATTCCATTCAAATTATAGATGATGTCTGCCTCTATCCTGACACAAGCATTTGTGCCAATGTAATGGTCCATGATTGGGATGTTGAGGAACTTCAGAAAGAAGAGGATGAAAACCAGGATATACCCAGAGATGAGGACATGCATGTACTTCACCAAATCCTCTCCATTGAGCAGACACCATCTCAAAATACTCAACCTATCAAGACCCCTAAATCCAAAGGCTAAAGACCAAAGAGTGCAAAAACAAAGGATGAAATAATAGCTAGCATACAATCCACTTTGGACGACAAGTTTGTTTCCATCAAAAGATCAACAAGGAGGACGAAAGGTCCTTCTTGTCAGCAATGAAGATCACTTCATGGAATGTCAGAGGAATTAATGCCTCTAACAAATGAAATAGAATCAAACAAATGATTGATTCTATCCAAGCAGATATTGTCCTACTGCAAGAGATGAAAATGTCTCAAGAAAACTATGCAAGGTCGATTGGCAAATGAGCTTCCTGGGCCTCTTTAGATCAGCAAGGGAATGGGGCCTCTGGAGGATTGGTTGTCCTATGGAACCTGAATACCATTCAAGGGAGAATGATTGGGTAGGACTCTAATTGGCAACTTCTAGAGGTGAATAATTATGATTTATCTTTTGTTTTGGTTAATGTTTATGGGCCTACTTCCACATAGGACAAGTAGAAGTTATGGGCGCACTTAACACACTTAATTCAACTTCATTGTGATCACAATGTTATACTAGGAGGATACTTCAATTCTATTCTCAATATGGATGAAAAAGTTGGGGGAATATGTCCCCCACCAAGAACTATTCAAGACTTCTGCTCTTTGCTGAATGACAACAACTTATTGGATGTGGTCCCAACAAATGGCTCCTACACTTGGACAAATAAGAGAGAAAACTTTGCACAAATAGCATCTCGTCTGGATAGATTCCTAATATCACAAGATTGGAAGCTTATAAATGTTTAATTTCAGTCAGAAATTCTATCTCTACCAGGCTCTAATCACTTTCCGATAGTGTTGTCCATAGACAATGCAACCACACTCACTGGCCACAAACCATCATTTAAGTTTGAAATAATGTGGCTTCGGCACCCACATTTCATTCCTCTGCTTAAATAATGGTGGGTGAGTTCTCCATTTGTGGACGGCTCAAAAATGCACCAATTTTCCATGAAACTTAAACACATCAAAGGCCACATTAAAAAATGGAATGAACAAGTGTTCAAGAATGTCTTCCAGCAAAAAGATATAGTGAAACAAAAATTAGCAGACATATTTGAGCAGATCATACAACAAGGTATGGATAATGGCACATACCACAAGCAAAAATAACTACAGTAGGGATGGGAAGAGATGTGTAGCAGGGAGGAAGAATATTGGAGACAAAAATCCTGTGAGTTGTGGCTGCGAGAAGGGGATAAGAACACAATTTTTTTTCATGCATCAGCCAAGCAAAAACAAGAAGCCAACACAATTTTTACCATCTTAGAATTTACAATGGGTAAGGTGCTAACAAATGCCCATGAAATCCAGCAAGAAGGGGTTAAATTTTACAAGAACCTCCTTTCTCCCATTCAGGGTCCTTCTCCATCGCAAGAGCAATTGGATGAAATATTGGAAGCTATTCCGGTATTAATCACACACCAAGATAATGACATCCTAATGGCCCCTTTTACTATTCATGAACTAAGACATGTGGTTTTCTCGCTACCACCAGACAAAGCTCCAGGCCCAGATAGTTACACAATGCTATTTTTTCAAACATGTTGAGACTTTATTAGCTGGGAATTGCTAGCAACAGTAGAAGAATCATGAAAAAACAAGAATATGCTGAAATACTTCAACACTACAAACATTTCTATCATCCCAAAGGTAAAAAATCCAAAATCATTTACAGAGTTCCGCCCCATATCCCTATGCAATACAACTTATAAGATTATAACCAAAGCCATCTATCTAAGACTTCATCATCTCATCCCATCAATTATCTCTCAAGAACAAGGAGGCTTTGTTCCAGGAAGGGAAACTATGGAAGGAGCACTAGTTGCACATGAAGTCCTCCATTCGATTAATGAGAATCAGTCCTCTAATTTTGTCATCAAACTAGACATGATGAAGGGATATGACAGAGTTTGTTGGAACTTTCTATTTCAAGTCTTACACCGGTTTGGTTTCTCGAAGCAATGGTGTAAATGGATTAGGGAATGTATTGTAGGGGCTTGGTTTTCAGTTATCATTAATGGAACATCAACATGATTCTTCTCATCCACTCAAGTTATTAGACAGGGAGACCCTTTTTCCCCCATTTTGTTCATTATTATGGCAGAAGCATTGAGTAGAACAATCAAGAAACAACAATCCTTGGGGTTTTGGGTCGGTGCTCAGATTGGAGATACATGCATTTCAGTTACACATTCTTTATTTGCGGATGACATATTATTATTTGGTAAATCTCATGTGAAAGAAGCCAGGAAAATAAAATATGTTTTAGACCTCTACTCCGCAGTCTCCGGGCAGAAAGTGAATGCCCAGAAATCACAAATTTACCTGTTCAACACCAATCAGATTATATCAAATAGGATTGTTCAAATTCTACAATTCTCAATTGACATTCTACCATCAAATTACCTAGGGATCCCTTTGTTTGTGGGAACTAATAATCCATGATACTGGTCTTCGGTCATTGATAGAATAAAAAATAGAGTCTTGGCCTGGAAGGCTAGGTGGTTATCTCTATCGGGTAGAATCCTACTCATCAAGTCTGTTCTCTCCACAATTCCTAATTACTATCTTGTTGTCCTTAAAACACCATCCTCTATTTTACAACAAATCCAAAAATTAATCAAAGGTTTCTTATGGACAGGGAACATGAACAACGAGAAGAAGATCCCACTCATCTCACTGTAGGATATGTCACAAGGTCCAACTAGAGGAGGAGCAAGACTGCATGATTTATATAATAGAAATAGAGCATTTGGGGGAAAGCTTGTGTGGAAAATGTACACCAAGCCGAATAATAAATCGTGCCAAATCATGCAAAAAAAGTACTTGGATAACCATTATCCTACAAGAGTTCTCTCTATTGCAGAGCCACCCAAAGGCTCTGCAATCTAGAACTTTATGATGTCAACAAGGAAATTAGTTTACAATTATGTCACATGGGAGGTAAATAGTGGATCAAGTGTTAAATTCTGCAGAGACTCGTGGAACAGCCTACCTGCCTTGTTATCCCTAGAGACTCCACAAGATCTTATAAATATTGCAAAAAATCAATGGGGCATTCACCTCATAAAATATGTTCTGGCCGTTAAAAACTATTCAGGAAAAGTCATTTGGAAGGACCCTGATGACCTGAACCTATCAAGGCAAGATGTTGAACTCCTACGAAATATATTTGCAACTAGACAGATATACTTGTCAGACAAAGAAGATAGGCTGCTATGGGCCCCCGCAAAGAATGGAAATTACTCAATCAGAGAGGGCTATAACATTCTACAGAACTTAGCAACTGATAAGGCCCAAGCACGTGCTTATAATTTCTACTAGAATCATGTAGTTTTGCCTAAGGCAGGCTGCTTTGCATGGCTAGCACTAAGGAATAGGATCCTCACCATTGACCGACTACAAAATTTTTGCATTGTACAAGCCTTCAGGTGTAAATTATGTGATGATCAGATTGAGATGGTGGATCACTTGCTATTGCAATGCCCCTTTGCACATGAATGTTGGACATATGTCCTCAATAAACTATGTTTTTATACCCCTCTGCCAAACAAGCTTTGGGACTTATTTCATTCCTGGCCTGAAATACATCATGGCTCACTATTTGCAAACATATGGAAGTGTACACCACCACTTATTGTTTGGTCAATCTGGTGGGAGCAAAAAAAATAATTTTTCAAAATGAGCAGTCAAATTTGGACACAGTAATACAAGGTATGGAAAAATTAATATCAGAAGTTGTAAACGCTGGCATTTTTAGGTGTGGATACAACCCAGTAGTGACATCATGGGACAAAAATTTAATCAGAACTTGGGGGAGTCTCAACATACCAATGGGCTGAGGAGCCTAAAAAAATATACCAGGTCAAGTGGATAGATCAAATATTAAATGGCAACCCCCCGACCACCATGTAATGAAACTAAATTTTGACGGAGCATCTCATGGAAACCTGGGAACATCAGGCCTGGGTGCATGTATTAGAGATTCACAGGGAAATCTGGTAGCATGCGTTGCCTCCCCATTGCCAGTAGGGTCTAATAATATTGCAGAAGCGCAGGCAATGCTCACAGGACTAACTCTGGAAAAACATTGTGCCATCACAGACATACATGTTGAAGGAGACTCCATGGTAATAATTAATGCCTACATCAAAAGAGTAACCCACAATTGGCAACTAGAATACATTTTGAAGAAAACTTGGCGAATAATGGACAGTTTTTCTAATATATTCCTATCCCATACACTTCGGGAAGGAAATCAGGTTGCAGACTATCTATCCAACTTGGGATGTGATGGAATTGATATTACACTTATAATGCCAATTGTGATCCCAGCAGAGATGGGTGAATTAAGTAGATTACTGGGATCTGACATACCGAGCAAGGAAAATAATGATGCAGAGAGTACATTTAACACAAGGTCACTGCAACATAATATATAGGGGCCCAAACATTGTGTTCACCTAGTAACAATCACACAAGTAAGCCATAAAATTACACCCCCGTGGGCAACTGTACGAAGATGTAACAGGATAACTAATGAATCCTTCTACTGTGACATGTTGTGAAAGTCTGGTACATGATGATTAGCAATTTCCTATGTGGGAATAGGATCCCCAGAATTGACCGCGATCTTTAAAAGGGTCCGGATAGATAATTAGATGAGAGTGAAAGTATGGGTATTTAAAGCAACAATGTAACAAAGGACGCCAATTCAAAAAATCTTAATGTGGCTATCTCCCTCGCGCGTGTTTACACAACAAGCTGGGATATAGATCAATATGTTCACATGGCTATCTGCAGCAAGCTTGAGGCCCAAAAGCCGAGCGCAATACATGTCAAATTAGGTATAATTGACATCAAAGAACATGATATTATGCGCTTCTATGACGCCATCACCTTTCCTATTTAGACCCTACACAATGCATTTGGTGACACAATGTTTTGAATACGGAGAAAATAACTGAGGTCTGTGTAAGTTGTGAGCATTGTGTTGTTTTTCATTCTGAATTGCTGCCAAAAAATTACAAAATGGATGAAATGTGTATCACTGACTTTGTGATGGATGAAATGTTTTTGGTGCATTCCTCCACCATTCGGCGTGCAATCAAACAGGTAACATGCCATGACAATTTCGCCCCAAAAACTAAGCAGTTTTTGTTTCCTTCACAGTTAGTTTTGATATTTTTGTCGAATGCAATGGACCTCCTACAATCCCCATGCTTGTTAGAAATTTTGGCCTTCAAAATGGTTCATAAGCACTTCTGGGTTGCTAACAAGATCAAGCAAGCTATGCAAAACTATGACCTTTGGAATGGTCGAGCACTGATTGGGGGACTGTTTTCAATGCATCAACTTCTGCATAATCATGGGTTTCTAGTAGCTTTTAATGGGGCTAAATGGTCAATAGAATTACAAAATGCCCAAATAATGAGAAATGTATTCCATGACAATGGGAATTCCCTCGGCCCATTGCTTGAGGGAAAACGATGGCTACGGTGCTTGCGTTGACGGACCTTTTAGGGTTACCAAACTCTCCAACTATCCAAAGGCACATTAAGCCCCGCCGTCCTTCTCTGTGAAATGAAGCAAACCAGAGCAGCAACTTTTGGTCACCAGGGCAGAGTCGGGGAATTATCTATTCTACACAAAGGGAAGATGCATGGGTAATGGCAAAAAATCCCATTACACAAGATGCCCAACGCTTAGAATGGGAAACGGCTGCAGTACCAAACATGGGGAGTAAAGTAATGCTGCACGATGTACAGGAAAGTGGTTGGGAAACGGTTGCAGCAACATAGATGGGGAGTGATGAAAAGCTACATGATGTGCAGGAAAGCAGATGGGCGACCACTTCCCCTGCAATAGATCCAAGCGGGTGGACTACGAGTTGGATGCCCCAGTCATAAACATCGTCTGAGAAGAAGCATGATTCTGATGGGTGGGAGAAGAATACACCAGAGGATGCTACAAATGCATGGTCTGGAGATTGGACACATCATTCCCCGCTGGAGCACCACTTTGGAGATGTTGCTGCGATGGAAGAATAAACAAGTATATGATGAGAACTAAGTGGGTTCAATTTTGAACATTTGTACAGTCGATGGTAACCCGAGTGTGCCAAATTCTGAAGAACTGTACATTCGATGGCATAATGGGTGTGAGTCGATCAATATTTTGATATGGTTAGGAAGTAAAATCTACATGATATACTCATATGACTATTTTGTATTTGAATGTAAATATTCAAACCTTTTGCAATGTTCTGAAATATGTTATATTGTAATTGGGCAAGGATTCTGGGTTTTCTTGCTATGTTCTTTCCCAGACGAGCTCCTGAACTAGCTTATTTATATTATTAATATAGTCAGTGGTTAGCCCACTTTTGCTTTAAAAAAAAAAAAACATTTTATGTTGTTAGGTCGGTAAAGCAGAAAGGTCAAGTCGGTAAAGAAAACAAGCCTAGTTACCAATCAGTGAGAAGTTTGTTGGTAATGGGAAGTGTTAGTCGATCGAGCAAAGAAAAGTCAGTCACCAAGCAAAGTTGACAATTGAGCAGAGGTCAATTACCGTGAAAGGTTGGTAACTGAGCGAATTCAAACACCGAGTGAAGATAGTCACTGAGTCACCGAGCACAAAGAAAAGTTTAAATAGAGATTGAATTCAAGGATCTAAATGAATTCAATGCGAAGGCATGAAGATTAAGAAAATACTAAGGATGAAGACGATATTTTTTACAGAGATCTACAATCACGAAAAATCAGGTTCAAAATCTGAGATGAAGATTAAGCAGCAAAAGAAAAGTTGTGAGTTCCAAGAAAAGTGCAAGTCACAAGGCAAAGGCTAACCGTTTAACCGAGTTGCAGATACATTAAATCAGTTCATAAGAGATGATTTGATGGCTGCACGTAATTGAAGGAATACCTAATCAATGAGTTTAAGAGGCAAAAAAAGAGACCTATATATTGTTGAGATTGTATGTTTATATAGAGATGCTCGCGAGTTGAAGTGCTACTGAGCAGAGAAGAGAAAAGAGGTGTAGATCTAGTCCAGAGAAGAAAATGATGAGTTATTGATGCCAGTTGTTTTAGAGAGCACATAAGGGATCTAATCATGCAAAAGATAGTTGCAGAATCATAGATCAAATAAGTACATCGTTTCTTACTAATCTTTGTAATAGAAAATCTCTTAACCGAGTAGACCTAACAAGTATTTTTGTAAATCCTTGTGAAAGGTAACATTCTAGGATGAATGTTTAATCCCTCTGACCAAAACACTCATAATAGGGTGAAGATCTTAACAGATCTAAGGTAAATCCCCTAATAGGGTCACATCTAACAAATGTGCATTGCAATCTTTAACATGATTGGCTCTTAACCGAGCATACTTCAGAAGAGTATTTCTTTTTGTGGGTGACAATTCTCATAGAGGTTTTTCCTAAATTGGGTTTCCTCATTAAATCTGGTGTTACATGTGATACTTGATAACTATGGATGTTATTTTCTTATGTTATAAGTTTTTTATCACATTTGTAAAGTGTTTAAAATTTTAGGTTGCTAATGTTATTTGAGTTACCGAGTTGAGTCAGAGGTTTAGTTTTAAAGTGTTAAGTTTCAATATTTTCTGATTCACCCCCTCTCAGTAAATCATCATTTGGTAGGGAAAAACAACAATTGGTATAAGAGCTAGTGCTCCAATAAGATAATTTTTAAGGTACTTGAGTTAAAGATCCAAAGATGTATAAGAGGGAAGCACCAAAGTTGAATAGGAATACATTTTCTACGTGGCAGAACACAATGAGGCTTCACATATCAGGTATTGGATATTATGCACTGAATCATCTTGACACTGAGTACTCACCTCCACCGTTTGGTCCTTTAACACTTGTGATGATAAGAGAAAGATAACAAAATACACAAGTGATGATTGAGATATCATCTACCCTCACCAACCTAGAGTTCAATGATATACAAGGTTGTGATACAACTAAGCAGATGTGGGATACACTTGCACTAGTTTTTGGTGGAGATAAACATGTTAAGAAGGCTAAGGCTAAAAGCTTAAGAGGAAATTTTGAATCAATGCAAATGAAAGAAGGAGAAAACATTGTAGCATACAACACAAGACTAAAGGAGATTTCTATTGCTATTAGAGGTGTTGGTGGAACCATTGAAGAAGAAGATGTTACAAACAATATTCTTAGAACACTGCTACCTATCTATGCCATCTGAGTGTCTTCTATTCAAGAACTGAGATCCATTCCACAGATGATTGTTACTTTGGATGCTACAATCGGTAAGCTAACTGCTTTTGAGCTGAATGATTTTGATAATAGTTTGCCTGCTACTTCTAAGATCGAATATGCATTCAAATCATCTTTGACTATTGGAAAGTCTAGACATTCTAGATCTAGTGATGAATATGTAAGTAGTGCTAGTGAAAGATTTTATAGTTGTAAGAGTGATCTTGAAGAGCTATATGCTAAAGATGAAAAGAATGAAGCCGAGTTTGAAGATTTATTGGCTAGGAGGCTATCGAGAGGTAAAGAAAGTACAAAGCTAATATACCTTTGAAGTGTTTTACATGCAATAAGATTGGTCACATAGCTTCTAACCGTCCTAACAATATTGAGAAGAAAGATAACAGAGATAACAACAAGAGTGAGAACATATTCAGAAGATTAAGGTACTTCAAGAACAAAGGAAAGAAATCATGCTGTATTGCGGAAGGAGGATCATCTAATGATGACATCGATGATGATGAAGAAGAAGTTATTTATGTTTCTATTAAAGACAAGTCCGATGAAGAAAGATATGTTGAAGAAAAATCCCTAATCTCACAAGTAAGTAAAAATGATACATGGATTATAGACAACGGTTTCTCACACCTTATGACTGGTGATACTGATAAGTTTATTAATTTCAAAGAGCATAATGGTGGTAATGTTAGATTTGGAAATGATGCCCCATATCTTGTGAAGGGAAAAGGTTCTGTAATTCTGTGAAACACTACTAAATGTGATGATGTTTATTGGGTTTAAGGTCTGAAGTACAATTTGTTGAGTGTGGCACAGTTGAATAATACAGGTCACCGACTAGAATTTCAAAACAAGAAGGTTAAAGTATTTGATTAGAAGGGAATTCTGATTGCCACTAGAGAACAATCTAAAGGTAACCTATTCTACCTTGACACTTCCATAAAGAGTTGTCTGTCTGCTAAGATTGAAGATGTATGACTATGGCACAAAAGACTATGTCATGTTAACTTTGACAAATTAATCAAAATGAGTAATAAAAATAGAGTAAGAGGCCTACCGAGTCTAGACAAACCTGAGAATGTAATGTGTAAGGGATGTCAAGTAGGTAAGATGACTAAATCGAGCTTTACAAGCAAATCTTATACTACACAAGCTATTTTGGAATGATTACACACTGACCTATGTGGTCCCATGAGAACACAAAGCTACTATGGAGATAGATACTTCATATTGTTTGTTGATGATTATTCTAGAATGATGTCGGTTATGTTTCTAAAAGAAAAATCTGATGCGTTCCAAATGTTTAAGTGGTACAAGGCTAGAGTTGAAAAAGAGACAGGGAGACAACTAAAATGTCTGAGATCTGACAGGGGCAAAGAGTTTACATTTGATGAATTTACACTCTTCTCTAATGAATACAGTATAAAGAGGTAGATGTCTGCACCAAGGAAAATACAACAAAACAATATAGCTCAAAGGAGAAACATATCCATTGTAGATTATGCTAGAACACTGATGATTGAGAATGGCATTTCTCAAACCTTCTGGAGAGAAGAAGTCAACACTGATACTTATACACTTAACCAAGTACAATTTAAGAAGGGAACTAACAAGACACCTTATGAGATTTGGTATGGACACAAACCGAATGTAAGTTACTTCAAAGTATTTGGAAGTAGGTGTTATATTCTTAAAGATGCAAGAGATGGTGAATTTGACTCTAGAGGAGATGAAGGAATATTCTTGGGATATTCTATTAAGAGAAAAGCCTACAAATATTTGAATAAGAATACTAACAAAATATTAGAAAGTGCAAATGTGAGGATTGATGAATTTGCAGAGAAGAATGATAAAGAAAAAAAGAAGGAACCCAGGGATTATCAAAGATTGTTTTATGTACAAATTGAGATTCTTGACACCTTACTGAAAACACAAACCGAGGAAGAAGATGAACAGAGAGAGCTTCCACCGAATGATGAAAATGAAGAGATACCATCGGCTACTGAGCCTGTGTTGACAAATTATGTGAAGAGACACCACTCATCGAGTAA
Organism: Thuja plicata; assembly: GCA_018584345.1. Classification (NCBI taxonomy): domain Eukaryota; kingdom Viridiplantae; phylum Streptophyta; class Pinopsida; order Cupressales; family Cupressaceae; genus Thuja; species Thuja plicata. The sequence goes on along the minus strand of MU224482.1, from coordinate 2,725,709 downwards.
AATCATTGGAGACAAGACTGCAGGAATTTTGAGAAGAAGCAAGGTAAGAGAAAACACATGCTTAATATCTGAATTTGAACTAAGAAAAGTAAAAGATGCATTAGAAAGTGAAGATTGGATGAAATCAATGAAGAAAGAGATAGATCAAATTCAAAAGAATAATACATGGACTTTGGTACCGAGACCTAAAGATAAGATTGTAATCGATACTAAGTGGATTTTTAGAAATAAGTTAAATGCGCATGGTAATGTAATCAGAAATAAAGCAAGATTAGTTTGTAAGGGGTATGCACAAGAAGAAGGAATAGACTAAGGTGAAAATTTTGCACCTGTTGCTAGATTAGAAGGAGTTAGAACCCTACTAGCATATGCGTCTTATAAGGGATTCAAAGTTTATCAAATGGATGTTAAGTGCTCATTTCTTAATGGTATTCTTGAAGAGGAAGTATATATTGAAAAAGTTGAAGGATTTGCTGAGAATACTAATCGAGACATGGTATGAAAATTGCACAAAGTACTATATGGCTTGAAACAAGCACCACGGGCACGACATGAAAGATTGCATTCATATCTAATCAAAATAGGTTTTCAAAGAACTAGTGACAACAATAATGTATATCTTAAATGTGATAGTACTAACAAAGTTTTAATTGCTGAGATATTTTTTGATGACATTATCTTTGGAGGAAATGGCACATTGTGCAGATCTTTTGCTGGGGAGATGAGAAAGGAGCTTGAAATGTCTATGATTAGAGAGATTAAATTCTTTCTTGGACTTCAAATTGATTAGGTAAAGTATGGGATCTATATTACACAATCAAATTATATCAAGCAGATCCTAAAGACCTTTGGTATGGATGACTCAAGAACGGTTGGAACACTGATGGTCACTAGCTACAAGTTATCTAAAGAGGATGAGTCAAAAGAAGTCAATGAGACACTCTACCAATCCATGATTGGTAAGTTGCAATAACAGACCCGATATTGCTCATGCAATAGGGATTGTTGCAAGGTTATCTTTTGATCCAAAGGAAACACATGTATGCAGTTAAGAGAATTTTTAGATATCTGAAAGGAACTGAGGATTTTGGCCTACTATACAAGAAAGAAGGAGACTTTGAATTGAAAGTCTACACTGATGTTGATTGAGATAGAAACATTGATGACAGAAAGAGTACGATCAAAGGATATTTATTTCTAGGAGAAAGACTAGTTACATGGTTAAGCAAGAAACAAAGTTGTATATCATAGTCTACTGTTGAGGTTGAGTATGTTGCTGTAGCTATGAATTGTGCAAATATTGTGTGGATCGAACATCTACTAGAAGGTATGCAAGAGGAGATCACTGATCCAATCACTATATATTGTGACAACACAAGTGCTATAGACATATCAAATAATCTGGTAATGCACTCAAAGACCAAGCACATATCTATCAAGTATCATTACTAAAGAGAGAAAGTACAAGAAAATCATGCAATGTTGGAATATGTGAACTCAAAGGAACAACTAGCTGACATATTCACCAAGCTACTACCAAAGGATGCTTTTGAGTATCTCAGAGGTAAATTAGGGGTCCTACCCCTGTCCAACATTCATTAATGCAAGTGGAATGTTGCATCAATTCTAGGACACATTAGAATATCTAAATTTTGAGTTGATGCTAGTGATCACACCTTAGGTGATGCTTGAAGTTGTGAAAGGATTTATGTATGCAAAGATAAATCAATACATGAAAGGTATGATTCATTGCCTTAACAAGATTTCAAGAGTATGGATCTTTGGCTTATTTTTCAAAGAGGGAGAAATAAGTAGTTGATGATTACATAAGGGAGGAGGAAGTAAGTGATGAATACACAAGTGAAGGAAACTACATGTAAGAGGGAGAATGTGATTGAAGGCAAAGAGGAAGAACAGGCTAAGAGGGATCAAAGACAGTATAGAGAGATCAGAGTATACCACTGTCAATTAATAATGTTACCATCAATGCCAAAGAGGGGGATTGTTAATCAATTGATGGTAATGATGATGAAGACCGAGTTGAGTAGAATACAAGCAAGTAGAATGGTTAGATCAGTTGTTATTTTGTCATTGATGTCAAGAAATTGATTTCTGGTTTATATTAAGTTTCCATATCATTCAGAGAGGAACTTAATTGGGAAGATAATAAAGATCAGACAATGATGAGGTACTATTGGTATAATTGTTTTTACTTAACATTTGATGTTGTTATATCGATAAAGCAGAGAGGTCAATTTGGTATAGGAAACAAGCCTAGTTACTAAGAAGTGAGAAGTATATTGGTAATGGTAAGTGTTACTTGGTTGATAAAATAAAAGTCAGTCACTGAGAAAAGTTTACAATTGAGCAGAGGTCAGTTACCAAGCAAGGTTGGTAACCGAGTGAAGTCAGACACCGAGTGAAGATAGTCACTGAGTCACTGAGCATGGAAAAAAGTTTAAACAAAGATTGAATTCAAGGATATAAAATAATTCAATGCAAAGGTATGGAGATCAAGAAGATGCTAAGGATGAAGATGAAGTTTGTTACAGAGATCTACGATCATGAAAAATCAAGTTCAAAATTTGAGATGAAGATTAAGAGGCAAAAGGAAAGTTGTGAGTTCCAAGAAAAGTGCAAGTCACGAGGAAAAGGTTAACCGCTTAACTGAGTTGAAGATACATTGAATCAGTTCATAAGAGATGTTCTGACGGCTGAGTTCAATTGAAGGAATACCTAATCAATGAGATTAAGAGGCAAAACAAAGGTCTATATATTGTTGAGACTGTATGTTTATACAGGGATGCTGGCGAGTTGAAGAGTTGAAGTGCTACCTAGCAGAGAAGATAAAAGAGGTGTAGATCTATTCCAGAGAAGAGACTAATGAGTTGTTGATGCTAGTAGTTTCAAAGAGCACACAAGGGATCTAATCAATAAAAAGCTAGCTGGTGATGACATGTAACTGATTAAATGTTTGATAATGTTAAGTTGAAGATAATGCAAGGCATTAAATCAGTTAATGGTTTGTATTGTCATTTATGTCAATTTTATATCATCTGTACGGTCATGTATATAATGCCAAAGACTTCAGAGAATCAATGGAACAAAGATTATTCTTTCAGCAATGCATAAAAGTCAGGTATTCACTAAGTGACAGATAACACCGACAGAGTGCACACCATCGGTAAAGGCAAAGAACCAAAGTCACAGTGATACCCAATGAGCAGAAGACAGTATTGCCCGATGAGTAAAATCCAATGATGCCCGACGGACGGAGATCCTGAAGCTGACTGGAGTCACACTGACAGAAATGGTAGTTGTCACCGATGACTAACTACAGAGTTGACCGACATAATAGAGAGTTCAAAAAATGACAAAATATCTAGCTGGAAAGAGCTAAAAGATAGACTTAACTGGTTGTTTTCATTGTTTTATTCGACTAGAGTTAAGTGGTTGATTTAAAGAAGATTTTTACAATTGGCATAAAGATAACTACGAGATAAATCAGGAGTTATGCTTTAAATCAGATTGGCTGGATTGTTTTTCATGCCAAGAATCAAGAATCAAGAAATGGTGAATGTCATGTCTATATACGAGACAAGCTTAATTCATTTCCATATATCAAATAAACACAATCACGGGGGTGAATAGAAAGAGGATGCTGAATAGAAACTGATGAAGGATAACTTCATGCAGTCCTGATCAATCAAGTTGAGGGAGAGCTAAAGAATTTTGCAGACACCGACAAATAATGAAGCACAACATCATAGAGCAGAAAGTGTGGAGCACAAAGAATTGAATTGATACATTTATCAGAGAGGTAATGTACTTAAATAGATCTGAAAATCTGCAATTCAAGTTGCATTAGAAACAGGTCATTGTGTTTCAGCTTAACTATTGAAGCATCAAGTCTCTTAACAGAGCAGGACTTAACAGTCTTCTATATATTAAGGTACATCCCAAAGAGTGCCAAAAAGGTTGATTCATGAAAGTAGCACTAGATTTTCCTAAAGCCTATTAACAGTCTAAGAAGGAGGCTGATTCAAGGATGGTAGTAAACTGAGTTGCCCGATACTAAGTGACAACCTCTATGTATAAAATCCTCTAAAAAGGTCACACCTAATAGTGTGTTTGTAACCTTTAACAGGGTTGGCCCCTAACAGGGCTCACTTCAGAAGAGTGAAATTTTGGGGTACCAGTCCTAGTGGTTTTCCCTTAATAGGGTTTCCACGTTAAAATCCTTGAGTTATGTGTGTATGATTTATTACTTTACTATTTTACATTTCACATATGCATTTATGGATTTATCGGTATACTCTGCATATTTATTGAGTATCGGTAAATAAGTTTTACTACTTATCAGTAATCAAGGAGAATAAGGCCAGAAAAGGAAAACCGACAAGACAGTTAATTATTATAAGTATTTCATGGCATGCATCTCGTAAGGGACATAATAATCTGAGGTTTATTTGATTGGTGGTTAGAATAAAGAAAAGTTTTTAAAGCCATTGATTCACACCCCTCCCACTCAGTTATTACTAACAGTTGGAGAATCATAGATCAAATCAGTACATTGTTGCTTACTAATCTTTGTAATAGAAAATCTCTTAACCGAGTGGACCTAACAAGTTTTTTTGTAAATCCTTGTGAAAGGTAACATTCTAGGATAAATTTTTAAGCCCTCTGACCGGGCCACTCCTAACCTTGTGAATATCTTAACAGATATAAGATAAATCCCCTAACATGGTCACATCTAACAAATGTGCATTGTAATATTTAACAAGATTGGCTCTTAACCCGAGCGTACTTTAGAAGCATATTTCTTTTTGTGGGTGAAAATTCCCATAGAGGTTTTTCCCAAAATGGGTTTCCTCGTTAAATCTGGTGTTACATGTTATGCTTGATAGCTGTGGATGTTATTTGCTTATGTTATAAGTTGTTTATCAAGTTTGTGAAGTGTTTACAAGTTTCAGTTGTTGTTGTTATTTGAGTTACCGAGTTGAATCTGAGGTTTATTTTTGAAGTGTTAAGTTTTAATATTTTTTGATTCACCCCCCTCTCAGTAAATCATCATTGGTAGGGCAAAACAATAATTTGCAAAAAAAAAAACAAGACAAACTATTATTTTGGGTGGTGCAAGATTTCTCTTACACATTTGGATGCTCTTGCGTTAGAAACCCAAGCCATTTTGAAAGGTGACCTTCTCATATCTCCATTATTCAAAGACCAATATGATCAATCTTTACTTTGGATAACTACAATGAATCACCAACATGTATTTATTTCCATTTGGTCATGAATTATTCATACTTCCCATTCCTTGTGTTCATTCCCTCATGACTACCTAAGATCTCTTCAATTTATTCCCTCTCTAAAATAGGTGTTCGGATATGCTAATGCCCATTCACTTGTTCATATTTTGTATTTCCTCTATGATAATTTGATAAATTAAAAAGAAATTAGGAATGGGTAAAATATTGATCCCACATGACAACTCAAATTTGTAGGTGTTCCCTAATTCATGCTTATTCAAAATCTTGCAAGGTTCAAATTTATTCATGTTCAACTTAGTAAATGTTCCTATAGGGAACTTCTCCTTTAATGTGGGCCATAACATCTTGTCCAACTTCAAATTCTTTGAATCTTATTTTGTGATTTTCCTTCTCCTTATTCTAATCATTCATTCTAGTGAGATGCTTCCTTACTTCCTCATGTAGACCCTTCACGTGTTATGTAACATATTTTTCATTTGCACTTCTCTTCTCCTCCTCATCCATCTTCCTCAATTCTAAAAAAATTCTAGGAGTTCCTTCATATATAATCTAGAATGATGATTTTCTTATGCCTCTATTAATTGAGTTGTTGTATGCAGATTTAGTGAATGGAAAAATAAAGTCCCATCCATTTTTCTTTTATCTTACCAAACATCTTAAAGGTTGCCCAAAATTCTATTTGATCATCAATTTGTGGATGATATGCAAAACTAAACTTTGGATATGCCTTCAAATTTTCCATTATTTTCTCCAAAATTACTCAACAAGGTATGCATTCTTATTTGGAACTATGCTCATGGGTAGACCATGAAGTCTAATCACTTCCTTGAAAAGTATCTATATAACATAAACTGTATTGTTTCTCTTCTTGAAAGGAAAAAAATGTGCCATATTAAAATATCTATTATCCACTTCAAAATTGGAATCATGACCTCTCCAAGCCTTTGAGAAAATAAGTAAAAAATCCATACTAATTCATTCCAGGTATAGATAGAGACTAATATAAACCATTTTTATGACTCCTGTTATCAACTTGACATACCATACTAAAATAATTCTCACATACCAAGACAATTATCTTGGCTCTTCCAAAATGTCTTGCTGATCCTCAATTAGGATTTTCTTTTATCAAGTTCTCTCTTATGGAACTTCTTGGAATAAAAAACCAAATTCCTCTAAATGAGATGTCTCTTGGATTGTATAATGTAACCATTGTGTTTTGTTCATGGTGATAAGTTTTAAGCAAGCTCTCCATGCTTCTACTTTTTTTGGAGTTTTTGGTTATAAATAATCGAGTTCTTCAACCCCAATAACTTCCATTCTCATCTCTACCTATACTTTTTCCCTCCAACTCAAGGTATCTACAAGTTTATTATACTTCCTACTTCTATGCTTCAACACAAATATGTCTTTTCAAAAATTTAATCCACTTCAAATAAGAAATCTACCTCTCCTCATTTGGACATCACATCATAAGAATTCAATCTCTCTCCTACAATTTCACATCTCAAGCATTCTAAGGAAAATCTCAAGCATTTCAAGGTATTTCTAAGGCAATCTTCTCCATATATATATATATA
>MU224482.1:2706844-2718613 GCA_018584345.1 Thuja plicata | reverse complement strand
GTGGCAAAGTACAACATTCATTATGAAAGGCTTGTCTTCTCATGATTTTTTAAAGGTTTTTTTAGTGGATTCAAGGTATTGCATTAGCACTTGTGATTGCATCCAAAGAAGCATTCATCCATCAAGGTATAAGGTAATTCATGTTTTAAATCTAGCTTGTACTTTACATGAGCATGCTTTCCTTTCAAGTATATTTCATTACAAATTCAAGGTTGATTCCTCAATCGGGGTTTAACTAAGGAAAACCCCTCTCTACTAAATATTTCCTCTCTTTTTGTGTGTAGGAACATGTCGCACCAATTCAAAGATTGGATATAAAAGTACATGTTAGGATTAAGTAATACTGAGAGGGGGGTGAATCAATATTACAACGCTTTAAATTAAACTTAAACCAATTCCAGATAAACCATAAGATTGCTGAAATGAAAAGAACATAAGAAAATAACACACAACTCATTACACCATAATTTGTTGTTGAGGAAACCCTGGCCAAGGGAAAACCCCAGTGGGGATGATACCCACAAGCATGCACTAAAGTATAATGTCCCTGTTAGGAGACCTAGACCTATTAGGAGTTGAATATTACATAGTAAATTTCCTTGTTAAAGGAATATCAACCATGTTAAAGGTACACAACACCCTGTTAGGGGTACACTGAGCTTACAACTCTTACAACCAATACTTCTATTACAAAGTGTTCTCAGTAATGAACAAAAACAAGCATCTCCAATGCTTAGATAGTTCCAGTTGTAGCTCTCAACAACATATGTCAATCTCTGATCTTGCATCTACCATCAGTCATCTCTAGCTCTTTCATATACACCTCTTCGCTTTACAAAATGTTCTTCATATTTATATATGTATTACATGATTTAGCCAGATTCTCAATTACAATACAAAATAGAATAAATACTTATACAAAAAGTAAATACAATGTCGACGCTCTTGTATTACCAAAGTATAGGTAATTCACAATGACAATCCAAATTAGCGTGTTTGGATTCTATCTCATGCTCCCTCAATCGTTGCGACTGTTCAACTGCTTTGTTTCACTATTCTACTCTCTTCGCATGTTTTCAAATCACTCTTACTCTCTGTGATCATCACCAAAATGAAATCGACCTTAACTGAAGGTCATACATATCCCATAGTGTCGTCCTTTAAGCTTGCATGTCATCAAACATCATATATGATCTTCGCTATCCAAAACAATATTGTTATACTCTATACATATGTTTCTATACTTAGTCGAATTCATAACTATATCTTCAAAACTATACTTAACTCGATCATTGTATCAGATGTGTTGCCATAAATGACAACTTTCAAGTGTCTCATATCACATCAAAAACATCACTTGCCAACAATCTCTCCCTTTCGCATTGATGGCAACACTTAGCGAAAAATGACTTAAGTGTCCAAATACAAACTGTTCTCTTTTCTCTTCTTTTCTTCTTTTCTCATTTTTCTTCTCTTCTCCCCCTTTGACAACAATGGAAAAGGTGTATCCAAAAATTTACAAAAATTTAGAATTTAGTGCTTGCTCACCAGTTTTAGAATATCTTGAAAGGAATCTTCCAAGATCTTCACTTCTAGATTCCATGACTCTACCAACAACTGACTAACATGTATTAATACATTCAATACATAGGATGAAGTCTCTGCTACTTTCAACTCTGTGGACATAGAAATTTTTAATGAATCTGCAGTCTTCTCCATATAGATGAACTTCAAGAATTGATAGCTTTGGAGTGATTAGACTCTTCAACAAACCAAATCTTGTCATTACTCTCCCTTTCTCTATATCCAAGACATTCAACTTATCAAAAATATTTGATACCTCTTTGTTCATATCCATTACAAATTGTGAGGAGGTCTCACAATTGTCCATCATGCTATTCAGAGTAGCCCTGTCCTTTTCAAAAATGTATTCAATATATGTGTCTGATAGGGTTCATACAATAGCTGTATAACATCCTTCCATGTGTGACACAACATTTGGCCTTTGATGTAGCTGATCTCAGAATGCCCAAGTCTCATGAAATAGAATGGCATACTTCCTTCAACTTCTTTTCTAGATAAATTTTCTCTGCCTTCTCTTCAACGATCTTCACTAAGGACTCATAGTGACCATCAAAATCATCTAGTGCCATTTTCAGATTCTCTGCTTCATCTTTACTTTAAAAAACAATGGGGCCTGGAAGTAGCTTATTGACAATATCAATTGTTATAGTAATTACCTTAGTCTTTTTGTCTCCTTTCTGCTCAGTTCTTTGCCTTTGTGAATGTGATGAAGCATAGTCTCATTAGTTCATCCTCATCGATACTGTCAACATATGTGCTTACAAACTTGTCCTTACTTGCCAACAATAGAATAGTGGATGTGTCAATTTTAGGTTTTAATTCAACTCTTGCCTCTTCTCCTTTCGTTGTAACTATCTATTCTTTGTGTTTTGATTCTACTTTCTACTCTTCCTCTTGTTGTTTTTCCTCTTCATCTGCCACTGTATTATAAATATTTCTTTCAAATGGATCTTTTTCATTAAGTGAAGTGTCAAGGGTCACAGGCACACCAAAAAAAAAGAAATATGGTTGCATGTCATTACTAACTTCGCTCTTCTCAACATTTGCTTCAACTGACTTAGATCTCTCTCCAATTCCTATAGGTGTAGGCATAGTAGGTTTAGGAGGTGAAGTTTTCTTAGGAATATTTCTCATAAGTATCTGATCTAATGCCTTTTGAGTCTCCTCTATGAATTCATCATATTTTCTGCCCATAATTTTTACTAATCTTGCTTTAGTTTGCAACAAAGGTTTGAGTTCATTAAATACTCTCTCTCTCTCTCTCTCTCTCTCTCTCTCTCTCTCTCTCTCTCTCCTATACAGAAACTACTGGCAACATATCCTCAATAGATTTATTCCTAGTCGCCTCATCTTCTATATGTGCAAGTTGTTTCCTAATCTCCAGTTTACCATACAATTCCTCAGGTATACTTCCCTCTATCTCTAATAGGTTCTTCTTGAAAACAAGTAGATGATTAATCACCATGTCCTCAATCACTAGTTTGTCAGATGCCTCATACTTGTCATAGTATTTATTTACTGAAACAAGCTTTCCTTTCCCAATAGCTCTCTTCTTTAGCATCTTTATATCTGGTTTCCATATTTGTCTTTCATTTGTGGTCTCTTTTCCAAATTTCTTCTTTTCTTCTTTAGTCCTCTGTTTCTTAGGAGGGGAGTCAAGTTTAGTGGACCTTGTGCTTCTCTGAGGAACAATCTTTGTTGTCTCTTCCTGTGACATCTTCTGTGGTGGTAAGGGTGTAGTTACATCAATTACAGTAGAAAGTGGACTAACTACTTGTTCAATTTATGGAGGTGGAAGGGCTGCAGTAGCAGTGCTTACCAACCCAAAAGATCTTTCTGTTATCTTCTTCCTCACATCTTTCATTTCCTCTTTAGTTATTCGGCCTTAGCTTCCATTTCATCAACCATTTTCTCTATCTTTCTCTTCCTTATACTTCTAGTCTGTTCTTCTCTAACTTTAGCTAATTTCTCTTCATATGTGCCCCATCTCTCCTTAGATGTACCAACTTCAGATGCCAAAACATGTTCAGCTTGCATAACCAGAACTTCTAAATTGACTTCATAGCCCATAGGGTAACACCATTCTTTCTTGGTACAAATGCCTCAAAACATACACAATCAGTTTCAACCATGAAACATATTGTATCCTTATATCTCTCAACTAACTCTTTAGGAATTCTGAATCTTTCTTTCATTTGCCTCTACAAAATTTTGATCATCCCAAATAGTTCTCCATCTACCCATGTGTTATTTTGTCTTCTCTAACTCTATGATATTTGAATACCAATGGGTATGTTGTCTTTCCATGCTCTGGGATGCATTCCATGAAATTTATGCTCAATGTGGATATACATGTGAACTAGAAGTGAGCCAAATCTAAAAGCCTTAGATTTATCCTTCTTGATTAACTTTACATTCTCTAAAAATTGTTGTGACATAATCTCGCATAGGTTGAATGTAGTGTTCCTATAAGCCATCATAATGACTCCTTCTGAGACTGAATTAGGTCTTCTTCTATAGTAAAACTTATATCCAAGTATCATTGCAACTAGTCTTACATCCTGTAGGAAAATATCGTTCATTGTCATAGCTCACCTGTCCCATTTGGAATGTGTTAGGGTTTCAACTTGCTTCTTTATATTATTTTCTACCACACAAATAACTCCAGTGTTGTCTAGCCCAGTTATGTCATGAATTAACTGATTACAAATCTTTAAAAGTTACTTTCCTATCCAAATGAATTGGTCATGAACTCTGCTCAGTATTATTTTGAACCATTCTTCTTCCCTGAATTCATACAAGTCTAACATTTTCATAATGCTTAGATTGTCTAAGTGTTTGAATTCATCCTTCATTTTACCATCATCACCCATCATGTCTTCCATTTCGGTAGCAATTTCATCATCTTCCAATGTGTTATATTTGCAATATATATTTGCCCTAATATCCTCTACGTGAAAGACATCGTATGGTGTTTGGGAAAAAGCTCCTTTAGGGTCATCTTCATAAGAATTAAATGGATGTTTCTTGAATTTATATCTAGGTTGATCTACAACATCATAAATCAATGGTGCATCCATAACTTTTGTTTGAGTAGATAGTCTAAATACCTTAAAAACGCTGAATTTTGAACTTCCGCTTCGATCAATCACACAATGTGGTTGCTTGGTAGTCTGATACTCTCTAAACTCTTCTCTCCTTGGTTGTTGCTCTTCAAATGGTGAAGAAATAAGTAACTTAAATGTCTTTTATTCATCATTAAGTGAGAAAATGCACATTACCCAATAAACTCAACTTTGTACATTGTCCAGTCAATCACAAATCTCGCAATCACGGAATATGAATCGTCCGATGTTGCGCTCACATATATGGGTTCCATAATGTTTGCATACACTTTAACCAATCTCGCATGAGCTTACTCCGCATGACTAGGGGTTAGATATAATCTGGTGTCTTCATCCAATGCTCCCCATAAGGCCATGTTCGGCCATTTAGGTCGATGTAGTAGTGTTAGCATTAGACGAAGATTTAGTAGCATCTACTGTCTTTTCTTGAACCAATATCTCATTTGACTCTTTGAATTTCCATACCTTACCACTGTTGTTATCTTCTAATTTCTTAAAACAATTGTCAAATTCACTTTTGTAATCTGTAAGACTCTTACTAGTATCATTGTCATTTCTCTTTGTATCCATAGGAGGTGGTACTCTTCTATTGTCTGCTCTATTGTACCTGCAAAACTTAGCTATATGCCATGGATTGTTGCATTTGTAGCATATAGGAGGTGATCTATTCTGATTTACTTGCAACTTAATAGTACCTTACAATGTGCCCAAGGTTATTACATTTGTAACATGTGGTTTTAACTGTTGATTCTCCTCTAATGCTATCTTGTCTATATCTAGATTGATCAGGTTTCCTACATTATGCTTTCTTGTGCCCATATGCATGACAATTAAAGCAATAACCATAAAAAGTTTTGAAAGGGGAATTACCTCTGCAATCTCTCTTCATGTTTCCAAACTTGTTACATCCAAAACATCTACCTCTGCAAGGTCTGATCTGTTCTTTAGGTTCTTCAGGAGTAGGCTTTTCTCCATCAGTCTTTGCATCATATTTTTCTTCTTGATTCTTAGAACATTTAGCTTCATAGAAGCCAAAAACAGTCATATCTCCTTTAGGTTTTTGTCTATCTCTTTGTTCATCGATCAAGTCACTGCTCATGTGAAGTCTCTTAATATGTTTCTTTGTCTCAACAAGTTCACCTTAAATGATCTGATTATATTTCTCTAATTCTAGATACTTGTTCTTGTAATGGTCAAGTTCAGTCTTCATTTGTTCCATCAGAATATTAGCATCCTAGAAAGCTTCTTCAATCTTATTTTTAGCATCCTTTTCTTGTCGAATCTCTTTAGCCATTGTTTCATGATTAAGCTTTAAAGTATCATTCTCCTATTCAAGTTACGTTATCTGATCTGAATTATCATTGTCTGAATCTTCTTTTATCTGAACCATAAGATCCTGTCTTTGATTTTTGGAAAGTTCAAGCTGATCTTTCAATTTCTTAATGAATCCCTCAACTCTTCTTAAATTGAATCTCAAGTCACCATTCTCTGCTTTTTCTTTTTCAAGGTCTTCAAGTGCTGCTTCAAAGTTTTCTTCCAAACTTACAGAATCCATCTTGATCTCCCTTAAGTTGTTAAGATTTCTTTTCAAGGGCTAATAGCTCTGATACCAATTGTTAGGATTAAGTAATACTAAGAGGGGGGGGGGTGAATCAGTATTACAACACTTTAAATTAAACTTAAACCAATTCCAAATAAACCATAAGATTGCTGAAATGAAAAGAACATAAGAAAATAACACACAAATCATTACACCATAATTTATTGTCGAGGAAACCCTGGCCAAGAGAAAACCCCAGTGGGGATGGTACCCACAAGCATGCACTAAAGTATAATGTCTATGTTAGGAAACCTAGCCCTGTTTGGAGCTGAATATTACATAGTACATTTCCTTGTTAAAGGAATATCAACCATGTTAAAGGTATACAACACCCTGTTAGGGGTACTCTAAGCTTACAACTCTTACAACCAATACTTATGCTAGAAATTTTTCTCATTAATGAACAAAAACAAGCATCTCCAATACTTATATAGTTTTAGTTGTAGCTCTCAACAACATCTTTCAATCTCTGATCTTGCATCTGTCATCAGTCATCTCTAACTCTTTCACATACACCTCCACTTTACAAAATGTTCTTCATATATATATATATATAATATCCTTTAGTCGTCTTCTCAATTACAATACAAAATAGAATAAATACTTATACAAAAAGTAAATTCAATGTCGGGGCTCTTGTATTACCAAAGTATAGGTAATTCACAATGAAAATCCAACTTAGCACGTATGGATTCTATCTCATGCTCCCTCAATCATCACGACCGTTCAGCTATTCTGTTTCACTGTTCTATTGTCTTCACATATCTTAAAAATCACTCTAACTCTCTATGATCGTCACCAAAACACAATCGACCTTAACAAAAGGTCATACATATCCCATAGTGTCTTCCATTAAGCTTGCAAGTCATCAAACATCATATATGATCTTCGCTATCCAAAAAAATATTGTTATACTCTATACTTTTGTTTCTATACTTAGTCAATTTCAGAACTGTATCTTCAAAACTGTACTTAACTCGATCATTGTATTAGATGTGTTTCCATAAATGACAACCTTCAAGTGTATCATATCACATCAAAAACATCACTTGCCAACAAAACAAGATTCTGTCTATAGTCTACAACTAAAATCATTGAAAAGTGCAGGGAATAGGCTAACCCAATCGATGTAGTCTTAGGATTAGGACGACCCAATTGGAACATTCCCCTAAGATCACCTCCAAATTAAATTTGCAGGTTAGTTACAACATGTGGACTCTATTTTTGGTTACAAAATTGGTCGATATTCTTTTTTTTTTTAGTTTGTGTACTCTGAAAAATCCATCATTTAGCCCTAGACCTTGCATTTCTTAATCACACTTGCATAATCAACCTTATTATAGCAAAAGATCAATGCACCCACTCAACGCTTAAGCTTTCTTGAGTCTAGGATTATTAGTTTACCCATTTAAACTAGTGATCGCTATTTTATGTTACACTTCATTTACTTAATACATTAATAATAGTGTACAATTCCCAATAAAAAATAAAATAAATCTTAGAAGCATCGTTGATTCTTTAACTAAAATATGAAATGATAATTTCTTGTTGACTTAATAGTACTTCGATGACATGCCCATTAGCATCACACTCTATATAGAATACCTTGTTAAAATATGGAAGCGTTACAATAAGTTTCTCTATGTAGAATTTTACTTTAACAAATCAAAACACATGGTCAAGTATAGTCAATTTAAACTCTTTTCTATCTTCTCTCATTGTTTCAGTTAAAGGCGCACATATCCTTCTAAAATTATTAATAATATTTTTTATAAAACTATCCAAATACTCATGAATGTGGGCCATTTTATGATAGTCCTTACTTTCTTTTGATCATATCTTAGATTACCAATCCTAGATACGCCAACTCTTTCATGAAAGAGTTGTATTTTTTTTAAAAATTATCAACAATTTATCTTCTTCGACCTCTAAAAAATTCTATGAACGTGCATAAAATGTCCCTCCAATTTTTTTTTCTTTTCTAAAAATTAGAATATCATTTAAATAGACAATAACAAACTTACTCAAAAATTTCTTGAATACTCCATTCATGAGCCTCACGAAAGTGTTCAATGAAATGGTTAGTTTGAAGGACATTAAAATTCACTCATATAATCCTTATTTTTTTATGAATACTATCTTATATTCATATCCTTCTCATATCATGATTCAATGATACCTACTCTTGAAATCTATTTTTGTGAAGTACTTTGCTCCACTTGGGTAATCTATGATATCATTCATCCTAAGAAAATAGAATTTGTGCTTGATTTTTTGTTTTTTGATGAACCTAATTGGTACATTTCTTTTATTCTACATATTTCTTAGGTGTAAGTACTAAATGCACTACACACAGACTCAAAATCTCTTTGATTATTACGTTTCTCAACAATTCTTGAATTGATCTATTCAAATATTTATTTTCTATAGGAGTCATTCTATGGGCTACCTTGTTATAGTTGAACTAGTTCCTAGTATCAAATCCATCTAATGACTTATGCTTCTCATTGTGGTAAACCTTATGTAAATTTTTTTAATGGAGATAGCCACTCATGATCTAGAGGCCTAATGGAAAGCACAATAACAAGAGATAATCAATATGACAAGAATAAACTATGTTCTCACCAAGAATATAATAGAATAAATCGAATTAACAAAAATGATATTGAAAAGGAGACCCCTTGGTTAAATAGGCCAAGATGAGACATAGGAAGACATAATATTATGACAACTGTCACAATCTTATGACATGATACATAAAGTGATAACTTATCACTCATCTAATGTGGAAACGTGATAGAGTAATACATTCACTAAAAATGGATCACACTCCATATGTGAAAAGTGAAAGTGTCATGTCCACTAAAGGTGGATCACCCTCCAAGGTGGGAAGGTTATTGTGAAACACATCCACTAAAGGTGGATTAGCCTTCAAAGGTGGAAAAATGATAAAACCACCAAAAGTGGAAGTCCCACTTAAGGTGGAAAAGTCATATAGAGATAACACCACCAAAAGTGGGAATTTTCCTTTGTGATCCCAAAGAAAACTTATGTAACATATGTGTCTAGGACCTAGGAGAATAACATACTAGGTACACCACTTAAACACACCAAAACCCCCTCTTAAGTGCATCTTAGGGAGAATATATGTAGATAATGCAAGATGGGTCTTGACTACTAGATCATGCTAGGTACCCATGTACAAATGAAACACATCTCTTGAAACACAGAGAAAAGGAGAAAACCTAGAGGGACAAAAATCCTCCCCAAAAGAGAGATGAAAATACAAAATACTCTGAATGAAAAAAGAGATAGAATGGAGAAATTAAGTGACGTCCTCTCAATGTAGAATCTCCTAAATATTATAGATGATCTAGTGACATCAAAAAACATTTGTCCCATTAGGAAGAAATAGAGCTCATGCTACACCAAGAATGCCAAAGAACTACAATAGGAATAAGATCAAAATCAATGAGACACCTGCATGAGAATCAACTGGATATTATCCAACTATAGATTGGTACATTCTAATATCAACTAGAGACATGTACCAAGTCTCATGATATAGAGCCTAACCAATAATTGTAAATCTAACAAAGCTTGGCTTTTCTTGGATATTGGGTTTTAACTGTTTGATATACATAGCTAAATTTTCTTTATTAACTTCTATATGATCCTCTCTAGTGATAAATTTATCAAAATATGTAGTGTATCCTTTGACTGTCTTGCTCATTTATCTCAATATTTATATTTTCTTTAGTATCTCCAACTCATTATTCACATGAATAAACCATCTCTTCATCTTATCCACAATTCTATCTCAGTTGGTATGATCTTCTCTTTTCCACTCCAATTTATTTCCACTGCAACTCTTTCCAACAAATGTCAACATGGTCTTCGACCTTAGACTTTGCAAATACAACCCTCTTAGGATCATCTATTTCTTTATATTCAAAATATTCTTCTATATTAATAATCCAATATATTAGAATTGTGACTACCTAAATATGAGATATATATTTTTTCTATGGTTTTCAACATTTTTACTCGATTAGGTTCTTCTTCTCAATCATCTTCTTCAAGTTGTGCATATAATCTTCATCTTCACTTTAATCTCTCCTTCGTTCAAACCCTCTTCTTAGCTTCTTTCAAATTGAAATCAATAGAATCTCTATAAAGCCCTCAACCCTTCTTCTAGATCACTAGAACATTTCGACCACAATAGTTTCTTTATGGAGGCATATTATACTTCTCTTTACTTAATATAAAAATTATTAGAACAAATTCTCCTCAAATTAGCGATTCTTCTTTCACTATTGGTCACACTATCACAAGGTCCCAATGCAGAATGAAACACTATTTGTTGATCTATTTGTACACTTAGGATACAATGTCCCGACACCACCTAAAGATGGTTTGTTCTAATAACAAACTTCACATGAATATTTAAAACATTATGGCATATGATTTTTTTGATCCAAGTAATCTCTTATTGAAAACTAGAAATTAGAAATAAAAGAGAGGATTAAATCCTCAACAATCTACAACTCATTACAACTTAGAATCCTCTCATTTTTGGTGCCTTTAATTTTGTTAGGAGCTTCACATCTAATTTTGACATTTTGCTCCCCTCTTTGCTCACAACCCACCACTCTCCACTATATTTTTCCTACCTTAGAAATGCCAAAAATGTACCATAAAAGCACTTGGGAACCTCATTGCACATTTAAAAAAATACAACTCTCATCGCTAAAAGTAGCTCATCTTCTAAAAGTCATAACTTTCAATTTGGGAACTTGATTGAGCTCATTTTTTTCAAGTTGTGGTACTCAAAGTGCTCTACACCCTTCAAATAAATTCATTCAATTTTCCCAAACTTGGGCCTCATTTCAGTGTTTGAAGCCGCAAAAACCCAATTTCAATTTTTTTAAAGATTTTTGAAAACTTAAATCTTTATAAACTTCACATCTAAACCTAATTTGGATTGAAACTGACCCATAATGTTCATTTGAATTTTTGGGGATTTTAGCAAAATTTTAGGAGCATATATGCGCAAAGACAAACTTTCTTAAAAGAGAGTGTTGCTATTTTTGGCCTTTTTATCAACATTTTATGCTTTAGACCATTCTTTAGGATTTTTTAGAGGACACAAGATTCATGGGTATTTGCAATTTACCAAATTGAAAAATAAAACAAACCATTTTTTGAGGCGATGCAAGAATATTGTTCTTACACCTCTAGACACTCTTGCATCAAATCATTTCATTCTTTTATTGTGGCAACTAATATTTTGCTTGCATGAGATATCTCTTGTTTGTGGATGGTTGTATTCCCTTAGGGCCCGTTTGGTTGCACCCCATAACCGAGTTATGCAGCCCATAACCCGGTTATGGGGTGCAATTCCTTGTTTGGTGACCTCTAAATTGAATGCGAATATGGATTTGCAAATCCCCATTTGTG
>MU224482.1:2641913-2663594 GCA_018584345.1 Thuja plicata | reverse complement strand
TTTAAGACATAACATTGACTGCCAAATATTTTGAAGTAACTTACATTGGGTTTTTTACCATACCATAGCTCATAAGGATTCTTCTTTGAGTCCTTTCTCAATTGTACTCTGTTAAGTGTATAGACAGTAGTGCTAACAACTTACCTCCAGAAGATCTGGGTGATGTCCTTCTCTATCATCAGTGTTCTTGCACAATCAATTATTGATCTGTTCCTTCTTTTAGCAATCCAATTTTGCTGTGGTGTTCTTGGTGCAGAAACCTGTCTTTTTATACCATGGTCATTACAAAAATTAGTGAATTCATCTAATATAAATTCTCCTCCTCCATATGATCTTAAACATTTTAGATCCTTACCACTCTATTTTTCTACCATAGCCTTGTACCATTTAAACATCTTGAATGCTTCAGATTTTTCTTTTAGAAACATGACTGTCATCATTCTAGAACAATCATCAACAAAGAAATTCTATCTCCATAATAGCTCTTTATCCTCATTGGTCCACATAAATCAGTATGAACTAATTCTAGAATGTCATCAGATGTATGGGTTTTACTTTTGAAACTAGACTTTGTCATTTTACCTTTTTGACAATTTTTGCACATGATGTAGTCTTTCTTTGTCATCGTCGGTAAGCCTCTTGCACTTCTTTTCCTTCTTATTTTCATCATGTTGTCAAAATTCACATGACACAGTCTTTTGTGCCACAACCATATGTCTTTGTTCCTAGTCATTAGGCAAGTGGGGTTAGTATCATTCATATAGAATAAGTTACCTTTGGTCTGTTCACCAGTACCAATCAGTATTCCTGATTCATTGAAGATCTTTTCTTTCTTGTTCTCAAATGCTACTCTGTGGCCTGAATTATTCAAATGAGAAACACTCAACATATTACAATTCAATCCTTTTACCCAATAAACATTTTCAAATTTAATCAGGTTATTCAACATTACTGCTCCTTTACCTTCAATTTGACAAGGTGTATCATTTCCCATTCTTACAGTACCACCTTTATAGTATTCAAAATTATTAAACTTTTCTTTGTCACCAGTCATATGGTGAGTGCAGCCACTATCTATAATCCAGATATCATTCTTACTAATCTTAGATATGAGTGCAGTTTCTTCATACCTTTCATCTTCATCTGAATCATCCTTCATAGCTACAAATACTATCTCGATATCATCATCTGGTTCAGTGTCAGTATCTTCATCTTTGCAAGTAGTTAGATATCTAGCCTTCTTTCCTTTGTCCTTGTAATCTCTGGTATCATTTCTTTCTAATCGTCAGTAACCTCTGTAATCTTTGTTTTCACCTCTGTCAGATTTCTTCTCAAAAGATCTGTTATCACTTATGTCATCTTTTCTTTTGTTAGGACATCTTGCAGTAAAGTGTCCAATCTCTTTACAATTGAAACATACAAGTGGTAACTTGCCTTTGTATTTATCTTTGCCTCTTTGCATTCTTCTCACCATGAGTGCTTCAATTTCATCTAGATCTTCTTCTTCACTTTCGCTTTCACTGTCTCTTCTAGATGAGTGTCTCTGACTAGATTTACTTATTCTTATAGAAGACTTAAATTCAGACTCTAAACTTGGTAAGACACTATTATCAAAATTATTCATCTCAAATGAAACCAGTCTACCAATCAGGCTATCATGAGTGACTGTATTATTTTCCACTGCTCTCATTTCTTGAATAGAAGAGACTCTAATAGCATATACATGCAATAAGGTTCTTAAGATTTTACTTACCATTGTCTCCTCTTCAAGTGTACCTCCAACGCCTCATATAGCATTGACTACTTCTTTTATTCTTGTGCTATACTGAGTGATGTTTTCACCTTCTTTCATTCTAAGATCATCAAAATTTCCTCTAAGGCTTTCTGCCTTGGCTCTCAGAACATTTGTATCACCTCTATGTACAAGTTTTAGCTTATCCCACATTGTATTTACATTTTTTCAATCTTTGACATCCTCAAAATCAGCATCAGAGAGTGAGGAAGAAAGCTCTATAACCATGCAGTTATGTTCATGCTTTACTCTCAATTGATCTACCATCAATGGTCCTGTAGGAAACACATATTTAGTATCTAAGTATTGAGTAATATCATTGCCAATACCTGATAAGTGGATTTTTATTCTGCCTTGCCATGAAGCAAAGTTGTCTTTGTTTAACTTGGACACATCTCGTCTGTTCATCTTGTGATCTTTATTTAGGTCTTGAAACCTTCCTTTTAAGCACACAAGCTCTGATACCAATTGTTAGTAATAACTGAGAGGGGGGGGGAGGTGAATCAGTGGCCTAAAAAAATTATCCTTTAAACTTTAATTCACCAATCAATACACCTCAGATTATTAAGTCCCTACAAGATGTATGCCTTTTAAATACTTGAAATAATTAACTGTCTGTCAGTTTACCTTGTCTGTCCTTATTCTCCTTGATTACCAATAAGCAATAAAACTTATTTACCAAAGCTCAGTAAATATGCAGAGTAAACCAATCAATCCAGAAATGCATATGTGAAATGTTAAACAATAAAGTAATAAACCATACACACATGATACATGGATTTTAACGTGGAAACCCTGTTAAGGGAAAAAACCACTAGGACTGGTACCCCAAATTTTCACTCTTTTGAAGTGAGCCCTATTAGGAGCCAACCCTGTTAAAGGTTACAAACACACGGTTAAGTGCGACCTTGTTAGAGGATTTTTATACATAGATTGTCACTTAGTATCTGGCATCTATGCTACGATCCTTGAATCAGTCTTTAGATTGTCAATAGGCTTTATGCTAATCTTACTACCATACTTGAATCAACCTCCTTCTTACACTATCAATAGGCTTTAGGTAAGACCAATGCTTCTATCATGAATCAACCTTTTTGGTAATATGTTAGGATATATCTTAATTATAGAAGACGGTTAAGTCCTGCTCTATTAAGAGACTTAATGCTTCAATGGTTAAACTGAAACACAATGACCTATTTCTAATGCAATTTTGAATTGCATATATTTAGATTTATTTATGTATAATACCTCTCTGATCAATGTATCAATTCAATTCCCTTGTACTTCACACTTTCTTCTCTGTGATGTTGTGCTTCATTGTTCATCGGTGTCTGCAGAATTTTTTAGCTCTCCCTTAGCTTGATTGATCAGGACTGTATGAAGTTTATCCTTCACCAGTTTCTCTTTAGCATCTTCTTTCAATTCACTCCCCTATGTATCTGATTGCTTGCAGAAATGAATTATGCTTGTCTCTTATATAGACATGATATTCCTTTATTTTCTAATCTCTATGTTCTGTCGATCAATTCTGTAGTTCATCGTCGGTGACAACTGCCAGTTCCGTCAGTGTAACTTCAATTAGCTTCGTGAACTCCATCTGTTAGGCATCATTGGATCTTTCTCATTGGGCAATAGTGTTTTCAGCTTGTCAGGCATCCTATGATTCTACTTCATCGGGAAACACTGTCTTCTTCTCGTCGGGCATCATTGTGAATTTTTTTTTGCCTTTACCGATGGTGTGCACTCCATCGGTGTTGTCTGTCACTTAGTGAGTACTTGACTTTTATGCATTGCTGAAAGCATAACCTTTGTTCCATTGATTTTCTAAAGTATTTGGTATGACCGTACAAATGATATCAAGTTGACATCAATGACAATACAAACCACTAATTGGTTTAATGTTTTGCATCATCTTCAACTTAACATTATCAAACATTCAATCAGTTACATGTCATCAGGGACCCCCATGGAATGATGATCAAAGAAAGGGGAGATGGCCCTTTAATTGTTATAAAATGCAGAGTTTTAACACAGAGATGAAGCTCCCCAGTGGCTCCAGACAAGGTTTTCAGCAATACAACAGACCTAGGCTGCAAGGAAATAGATGGTGGTAGAAGGGATAATAACGGAGCTTCCCCGAGGCAAATGGGAAAGTTTAGGTTAACCCCACAAACCGTCAATTTCAAAAAAATTGAGAAAAAGCTTTGGCACCCAAAAGATAA
Source organism: Thuja plicata (assembly GCA_018584345.1). Classification (NCBI taxonomy): domain Eukaryota; kingdom Viridiplantae; phylum Streptophyta; class Pinopsida; order Cupressales; family Cupressaceae; genus Thuja; species Thuja plicata. The sequence goes on along the minus strand of MU224482.1, from coordinate 2,659,580 downwards.
CAAGCTGGATTCAAATCTCCTGAACACTTCAACCGACAATAATAGGCTTAACACAGAGGTAGGTAACCCTAAATTTTTAAGAGATTCCTCTCTTTTGATTGACAATGAACACTAGAAAGAGTGAGTAGATCACTTGCAGGATAGGGCTTTCTTTATGAAATGGTTGGGGCCATGGCCTTCCATTGCTAAATACAACGATGGATGATAAAACACTGGGGGGATCACTTTGAGATCAAAATACTATCCAATGAATTCTTATTGATCCTCAGGCCGACAAAGATGGATAAGGAATGGGTTCTCAATGGGGATCCATATATGATGGACAACAAAGGTTTCTATGTCTATGATTGGAAACCCAAATTCAACTTGAAGGTAGAAAAATTTAAAGGAAGCTTAAAAACTTGCCATGGGAATATAAGGACAAGGCCACTCTCATAGTTATAGGAAATAGTATTGGAAATTTTATAAGTTCATAGGAAGAGGTGGATGCCAATGACTTCTAGTCCTACTCTAAGATCTTAGTGAAAATACAAGACTGCTATCAAATCCCCGAATATGTGGTTTTAGGCTCATCAAACGGTGAATGGAGGCTGAAAATTGAAGCTGAATGTGCAGAAAACGAAACTAGGGGAGATGGGCCAAAAGAAAAACAAGGGTCTTGATATCAATCAAAATTTGGATTGGATCAAGGAGATAGAGGAGAGGATAATTTGAACACCATCTTGGTCTATCCAATATTAGGAGGAAATGATCCTGAACAGGGTGGAAACAAAGAAACCAACTCAAGAAAGGCACAGAGGAAAGGAAGGACATGATACTGGCATAGGGTTTATGCATGTGGGTTCAAAAATATAGAATGAAAGTATACATATCCTTGACTCAACTCAAATGGTTAAAGAAACCCCCTTTTCTCAAAAAAACAATGACAACACACAAGAGGCTTTACAAATAGGACATATATCCACTGTTGTCCACGACACAATGTAGGAGCATCAAACAACCCTGAGAAAATGTAATGAAAGGAATATGGATAGAAGCAGCAAACCTGACTCTGTGATGGATGACTCCTATGGATTAAACTCTCATATGACTATTATAGGGCCAGATGAAAATGAAAATAGTAATTTTTGCAAATATATTCAGATTTCTCCAATCAAAAATTTGGAGTCTTGCATGAATGATATGCGAGAAAATGTGGACAATGAATGGGCTTCAGAATTAGAATATGAGTCACAAGAGGAAGGAGGAGGAAATGAGGAGCTGGGGTTATAGGATCAGATAGATATAATAGAAGATAGAACCATACAATAGAATCCTTCATAGGTTCATAAACCGAATGTAAAGGCCAAATAGAAAAGAGACCCCAAATCTGCGCATGTAAAACTTGCAATGACTGGTAATGCAGCGGACCAGGCAAAACTGTTGAGATGGGTAAGAGGTTATCCCTCTTCCCGAAAGAAATAAAGTTTCTTTTGTGGAATGTTAGGGGATGCAATGCCCCTGACAAGAGGCATTTGGTCAAGAGATGTCTTGACCAAACCCAACCATATTTAGTGTTCTTGCAGGAAACAAAGTTAAGTGGGGTGGGAAAAATATAATTTTTGGGGAAGTTTGGTATGTGGGAATGCTTTTTCACTAAGGAAGATAATGCATTAGGTGGAATGGGAATTTTATGGAAGGAAGTGGTGATGAATGTGTCTTTGTTGTAGGAGGGAAGTCAATGGAAGTTAGTAGAAGTTACTTCCTTTTAGCTTAGGTTGAAGTTTTATGCTATCAATATATATGGGCAGTGTAGTCAAGCTCTGAAAAAACAACTTTGGAACTCCCTATCTATTATTAGTGGTAGACTGAAGGATAGCTTGTATTTTATGGGATGAGATTTTAATGCAATAACCTCTCTGATGGAGAAACTGGGGGGAACAAGATGGATCAGCCAAAGTCTTGAAGAGACTTTGTAGATTTTGTAATGACAAATGAACTTCAAGATGTGCAGTTCAACAATGGAGTCTTTACATGGACCAATAGAAGAATGGGGTTCTCAAATATTTCTAAGAAATTGGATAGATTTCTCTTGGGAGGAGATTGTATGGACACAAATTGGATATGTCAGACAAAGATCTTAACAGTTACAGGTTCAGACCATTTTCCAATTTCTTTGAGCATTGCTGATAATGCTACCCCTGAAAGATCTCCCTTTAGGTTTGAAAATATGTGGCTATGTGAGTAGGGGTTTATGGAACTAATAGCACAATGGTGGAACAATGCACCTAGGTGATCTAGTAATGTGGCCTTTTTTTTTAAGAAACTATAATTCTAAAAAAGAATGTCTTAAAGTGTGGAACCGTGAAGTCTGTAAAAATATTTTTGACGAAAAATTCAGATTGGAAATGGACTTGGAAAATTTAAATGAAATAATAATTAATGGAGGAATGGACTCTGAGGTTTTTAATCAAGAAAAATACTTGAAGAGATGATATAATGAGGTTCTGCACAGGGAAGAGATTATTAGCATCAAATGTCAAGGGAGTTATGGTTAAGAGAAGGTGACAGAAACACTAAGTTTTTTCACAACTCAGTCAAGGGAAGGAGATCTCTCAATAAAATTTTCTCCATCAAAGTCCAACAAGGTAATGTGTTAACAAACCTAGCATTGATAAATACAAAAGCTGTATGTTTTTTCTCTTCAATATTCAATCAAAATGCGACAGAGTTGACTGAGGCTTCAGATTTTATAGGGGTCATCCCAACAATAATATTGAAGGAACAAAATGATAGGCTAATGAAGGCTATTTCACTGAAAGAGGTGAAAGTAGCTTTGTTCAGGTTAGGGAGTGATAAGGCTCTGGGGCTGGATGGGTTCCTTGCCTTATTTTTTAAAAAAGTATGGCATATTATAGGCAAAGATCTGCATGTAGTGGTGGAAGATTCTAGACAAAAAGGAACCATTTTCAAAGATTTCAATAACACTTTCTTATCTTTGATCCTGAAGAAGGGGAAGAAAGATTTTTTTGGTGATTTTCAGCCCATAGCCCTTTGCAATATAGTTTACAAAGTTATAGAAAAGGTAATTGCTAACAGGCTGAAACTGGTGTTCCCAACAATCATCTCGGAGGAACAAAGTGGGTTTGCACCAGGTAGATCCATTTATGAAGGAATATTTGTAGTGCATGAAGCAATTCACTCTCTAAAAGTTGGAAAGGAGGTAGGAATGGTGATCAAATTGGATATAAATAAATCCTATGATAAAGTCAGTAGGGGCTTCCTCATGACAATATTGAAGAGGTTTGGCTTTGATATAACTTTGTATTTCATCCCCCCTGGCTTTCTATTTTGTTCAATGGCAGCCCCCAGGGTTTTTTTGAAACTACCATTGGCATTTGCCAAGGGGATCCCTTATCCCCCTTCTTGTCTAGTAAGAGGGAGATCAATAAAATTAAGAGGCTCCTCAAGTTCTTGGAAAGGCATCTTGGTAGCTAGAGGAATGGAACCAGTTACTCACTTGCAGTTTGTAGATGATACATATTTGATGGGGAAGGCCTCGATAAGCAAAGCCAAAATAATAAAGGGATGCTTGGAATCTTATAGTAATGTGTCAGGACAATTCATAAATTGGGAAAAGTTAGAATTTGTTTTCTTTAGCACCTCCCCCTTGTGCAGCAACACATTTGTATAATTTTGGGCATGAAGGCATTGCTCTACCAAGTAAGTATTTGGGGATTCCATTGTTTGAGGGAGCATCAAAAGAAAACCTCTGGAAATACTTAATTGATAGTTGTGTGAAGAGGATGGAAAGTTGGAGAGGAAAATGGCTCACATATGTTAGATGCATCCTTATGTTGCAATCAGTCATATATTCTATTCCAACATTCTCCATGAGTTGCTTGAAGATCCCAATAAAATTTTTAGGGTATATTGAGCAGAGAATGAGACAAATTTTCTAGAATGGGGGACAGGAGGAGGCCAAAATCCCTTTAGTGGCATGGGACACTATCTGTAAACCAAAGAAGAAAGGTGGTGCTGGTCTACAAAAATGGCACTTGATCAATAAAGCTATTGGTGCAAAATTAGTGTAGGAAATATACTCAAAATCATCTCAGCTATGGGTGCGCATATTGAAAAGGAAATATTTGGATTCAATGGAGGATAAATGAATCTTCATAGTTTGGGATCCTCCCAAGGGGTCTTCTATTTGGAATTTCATTCTAGAATGTCAGCTTGTGGTGTGCAATCATTTATCTTAGCAGATTGGTGATGGAAGGGAGGCTACATTTTGGGATGAATCCTGGAATGGAAAGTCAGTGCTATCTGAAGAGGATAACTTACATGACCTGATCTTGATTATGAAAAATACATGGGGTGATTATTGAAGACAATTATTAAATTGTGTATTTTCATTGATGTTAAAAAAATCTATACACAAATGTAGTGATGTTACACAAATGTTTAAACCTAATTGAGCATAGTCAGTGTATGTCGAGCTCTCTCGGGAATTGAAGATTAATCCAGTATCAGCCAAAGTGATTTTTTGTATTAACTGAGCATCGAAGGAATATAGTGTTAACCGAGTTATGCATTTAGTGGCAGCCGACTAACAACAGTTTACACTTTATGTTTAATTGGTTAATTGCAACTGATAGACTTAAGTTTTATTGTTTGTTTGGAAGGGTATTCAAGACAACTTGACAAGGGCTATCATATATATACAAGGTCAAGTTTGGATTGAATGAGTAGTAGTTTTTTTATATAAAGAATGAAGGCAAAGTAAGAGGGAATTCTGATTAAGGACAAAATATCTAGACCGAGATGCAAAATAATATTTGATCAGTGAGGATCCAGTTAAAGCCAAAACAAAGATCTAAATCTGCAAAGACAATTTCTTGTTCAATCAAGTCAATTCATTGTTACTCTCTAAAAATTGTAGCAGCGATCCAAATCTCTTAACAGAGTAGACTTAACAGTCTTTCATAAATCCTCTCACAAGGTGGCATTTCTACAGTGAATTGTTTGAAGACCTCTAACAAGGCCACTCCTAACAAGGTGATTAAATCCTTTAACAGGGTCACACCTAAAAATGTGTTTTGTAACCTTTAACAGGGTTTTCTCCTAACAGGTCTCACTTTAGAAGAGTGAAAAACAGTAACTAGTTGTAGTTGGTGGTTTTCCCAAATTGGGTTTCCATGGTAAATCTTGGTGTCATATGTGTACTTGTTATTTTCTTTATGCTTTATGTTTCTGCAGTTAATCACTAAAGGTTAAATCACATTTAATATCTTAAGATTATTTTGTTAACTTAGTAACAAAAGAATATCTTTTATTAACTGAGCAGAGTGATAAGTCTGTTTAAGACATCTAAGGGACTTGGATTTGTTTTTGTGGTAATTGATTCACCCCTCCCCTCTTAGTTACTCAACTCATTTCCAATAATTGGTATCAGAGCTTTTGGTTCTTTCAGGGAAGGTTTGAAGACCTAAGCTAAAGATCAAAGATGTCTTACAGAAGGGATATCCCCAAGCTTAACAAAGACAACTTTTCTGTATGGCAAGAGTTGATGAGGCTACATCTATCTACTATTGGAGATACTAGTTTGCAATTCTTGGACCACAAGTATGTGGAACCACCTAGACCTATGTCTGTGGATCAGATGGTGGACATGAAGAATCATAACATAATGATGATTGATATAGCTTCTTCACTCAGCTATTTGGAATTTGATGAAGTCAAGGACTGTCTTACTGCCTATGATATGTGGAAGAAACTACATGATATCCATGGAGGAGATGAAAATGTAAAGAGAACCAAAGCAGAGAGTGTCAGAGGTTAGTTTGATCAGATGAAAATCAAAGAAGGAGAAGACATTACAAAATACAATGACAAAATCAAGAAAAGTGTCAGTGCCATCAGATCTGTTGGTGGACAGATTGAAGACAAAATAATGGTTAGTAAGGTATTAATAACTTTACTTCCTATCTATGTAATTAGAGTTTTAGCTATTCAAGAGATGAGGTGCAGTAATGATATAACTCTAGATGCATTGGTTGGAAGGCTAACAACTTTTGAGTTGGACAATTTTGACAATTATTCTCCTAATCCTAGCAATTTTGTGTCTGCATTCAAAGCCAAACTAAGCCTTAGTAAGATGGATAGAAAATCAAGAGGAAAATAGATTGACAATGATAGTGATGATGAATCTGATGATGAAGATCTTGAAATCATTGAAGCACTACTTGCAAAGAGAGCTGCCAAAGGAAAAGGAAAGTACAAAGGAAGAATACCATTGATTTTATTTTCATGTGATGAGGTTGGTCACATTGCTGCTAAGTGCCCAAAAAAAGAAGACAAAGATGAGAGAAAGTTCAACAAGTACAAAGGAAAGAAATATTTCAAAAGTTACATAAGATACAAGGACAAAGGTAAGAAATCTTGTTATATTGCAAAAGATTCTGATAGTGATGAAGATGAAGATGAAATGGTTTACATTGCTATTAAGGATGAGTCGGATAATGAAGTAAATGAAAAGACTGCACTTTTATCTCATGTTAATGACACTTGGATAATTGATAGTGGTTGTTCTCACCACATGACTGGTGATAAAAAAAATTTTGAACATCTTGAGCACTATGATGGTGGGAGTGTCAGATTTGGGAATAATGAACCTTGTTATGTGAAAGGTAAAGGTTGTATTTCTCTAACTGAAGGAATCAAATGTGATAATACTTATTAGGTTGAAGGACTAAGGTGTAATCTACTAAGTGTGGCACAACTGAATAACATTGGTTTGAAGGTAGAATTCATGAATGGTAAGGCCAAGCTCTTGGATGGGAAAGGAAACCTAGTTGGAACTGGCAAGCAAACAAAAGGTAATCTAGTCTATCTTGATCTCACTGAAAGTTGATGTTTTATTGCACAAGTAGAAGAAAACTAGTTATGGCATAAAATATTGTGTCATGTGAATTTTGATAACCTGGTCAACATAAGAAAGAACATAAGAGTAAGAGGTATTCCTATTTTGAAGAAACCTGAATTGGAAATATGCAAACAATGTCAAATTGGGAAGATGGGAAAAACTAGTTTCAAGAGCAAGAATTACAATACTGAAGAAGTCTTGGAGTTAGTGCATACTAATCTATGTGGACCAATTGGAACAATAAGTTACACTAGAGAGAAGTATTTCATTCTATTTGTTGATGATCATTCCAGAATGATGATTGTTATCTTTCTCAAAGAAAAATCAGAAGCTTTTGGAAAGTTTAAGTGGTACCTTGCTAGAGTTGAGAAGGAAATAGGAAAGAAACTAAAGTGCCTAAGATCTAATAGAGGAGGTTAATTAATTTGTAATGAGTTCAATGAATTATGTAATGAAGAGGAATAAAGAGACAAGTATCTACCCCTGGTACACCACAACAAAATGGAATAGCAGAAAGAAGAAACATATCTATTATGGATTTTACAAGAACCTTGATGATTGAAAAGAATGTTGCAACCAAATACTTGAAGGAAGCTATCTGCACTGCAGTTCACACCTTGAACAGAGTTCAATTGAAGAAAGGTATTGATCAGACACCCTTTGAATTATGGTATGGCTATAAACCCAATGTTCATTATTTCAAATTATTTGGAAGTAAATGTTACATCTTGAAGGAAGAAAGAAGTGGAAATTTTGATGTAAAAGCTGATGAAGGCATATTCCTAGGCTACTCCTGTAAAAGAAAAGCATATAAATGTTTGAATCTTGCTACTCATAAAGTCATAGAAAGTGTACATGTAAGAATTAATGATTTTGCAGAGGGAAGTGAAGAACATAGCAGTAAAGAGCCTGAGGACTATAAGAACTTTGTGTATTATGAACTTGATACTATACCTAAGACACAAGCCATGGTGATTGGACAACAACCATGCCAACCACTAAATTCATCAACACAAACTTTGTTACAACCTGTGCAACCCGAGCTGCTAATAGTTGCAACCGAGTCACAGACAGAGGGAACCCAGTCACAGACAGAGGAAACTGAGTCTCAGACAGAGGTAACCGAGTCTCAGACAGAGGAACCTGAGTCTCAGTCAGAAGAGAAGAACATAATCTTTGAGCATGGTGAACCAAGTGGATCAAGCCCAGAATCAAAGAAGAAGGAACTTGTACTTTCCAAATATGTTAGAAGGCATCATGCACCTGAGAAAATAATTGGAGATCAGACATAAGGTATAATGACAAGGAACAATTGGTATCCTGACAAAAATTATGTGGTTTTCAAATTGCACAAAGCTTTGTATGGACTGAAGCAAGATCCTAGAGTTTGGTATGAAAGACTGCATGGCTACCTAGTAAGTATTGGATTTCAGAGAACTAATGACAATAGTAGCTTATACATCAAAGAAGGAACTCAAAACAAGATACTATTAGCAGAGATATTTTTTGATGATATACTATTCACTGGACATGATGATTTATGCAAATCATTCTCTTAAGTAATGAGTAAGGAATTTAAGATGTCTATGTTTGGAGAAATAAAATTCTTTATTGGTTTACAAGTTCATCAGATGAAGGATGGTATCTACATTACTCAGTCTAAATACATCAAAGAGATAAAAAAGAAATTTGGAATGGAAGATTCCAGACCAGTTGGGACACCTATGTCTATTGGACATAAGTTGTCTAAGGATGATGACTCAAAGGAGGTAAATCACACTACCTATAGATCCATGATTGGTAAACTTCAATATGTTGTTCACACTAGGCCTGATATTGCATTAGCATTTGGTATTGTTGCAAGGTTTTCAGCTAATCCTAGAGAGAATCATTTGATGGCTATCAAAAGGATTCTGAGATATCTCAAGGGCACTGAAGATTATGGATTATGGTACAAGAAAGGAGGAAAATTTGATTTTAAGAATTTTACTGATGTTGATTGGGAAGGAAGTGTTGATGATAGAAAGAGGACCAGTGGTGGAGCGTTCTTTCTTGGAAAGAGGTTAGTCTCTTTGACTAGCAAGAAACATAATTGCATTTCTCAATGTACAACAAAGGTAGAGTATGTTGCTGCAGCAGTGAATTGTTCAAATATCATATGGTTCAAATAGATGTTGTTAGCTATGAAGGAGGAAATCAAAGAACCAGTTATTATCTACTGTGACAACACCAGTGCTATTAACATTTCAAAGAACCCTGTGATGCATACTAAGACTAAGCATATTGCAATAAAGTATCATTTCTTGAGAGATGTGGTTTAGGACTAGGAAGTAAGGTTGGAATATGTGAATACTAAAGAACAAATTGTAGACATATTCACAAAACCTTTACCTAAGGATGCATTCTTGTATCTTAGAGGAAATCTAGGGGTGATTCCCCTAAATGAGGCTCACTAAAGCACAGATTAGTGATGCATCAACCGAGCTACAGTGAAGATCTAACAAGTTGATACAGATTGTCAGAGTTTATTGTATATGAATCAGTACATCAGGTACATTACAACTTCATTGGATGGAGTCTTTGGGATTGGATGTTAAAGAGGGAGAGATTATTGATGTCATGCCAAAGAAATCAGTATATCAGAGGGAGAAATTTTATCAGAAACATAGATTGATGTAAGAGGGAGAAATATGTATATCAGTGACTGAGAAGACAGAGGGATTTTTTTGGATGGGAATCAGAATGAAGCTCTAGACATCAAATTTTTTTATCCTTTTTTCTGTTGCTCTGAAAATTCTTTGTATAATGACATGTTGTGTTGCCATCAATGCCAAAGAGGGAGATTGTTGAAGATAAGTATTCAAATGTGTATTGTCATTGATGTTACACAAATGTAGTGATGTTACACAAATGTCTAAACCTAACCGAGCACAGTTAGTGTATGCCAAGCTCTCTCGGGCATTGAAGAAGAATCCAGTATCAGCCAAAGTGATTTGTTATTTTAACCGAGCTCTATTGGTTAATGAAGGAAGTTCTATATTAACTAAGTTCACTCGGGCAACATAGTAAGTTTGGTCTCAGCCAATTAATGGTCAGGCATCGAAGGAATACAATGTTAACTAAGTTATGCATTTAGTACCATCCGACTAACAACAGTTTACACTTTATGTTTAATTGGTTAATTGTAGTTGACAGACTTAAGTTTTATTGTTTATTTGGAAGGGTATTCAAGACGACTTGACAAGAGATATCATATATATACAAAGTCAAGTTTGGATTGAATGAGTAATAGTTTTTTTATATGAAGAATGAAGGTGAAGTAAGAGGGAATTATGATTAAGGACAGAATATCCAGACCGAGCTGCAAAAAAATATTTGATCAATGAGGATTCAGTTAAAGCCAGGACAGAGATCTAAATCTACAAAGACAGTTGCTTCTTCAATTAGTTTAGTTCATTGTCACTCTCTAACAATTGTAGCAGTGATCCAAATCTCTTAACAGAGTAGACTTAACAGTCTTTCATAAATCCTCTCACAAGGTGGCATTTCTACAGTGAAGTGTTTGAAGACCTCTAACAAGGCCACTCCTAATAGGGCGATTAAATCCTCTAATAGGGTCACACCTAATAGTGTGTTTTGTAACCTTTAACAAGGTTGGCTCCTAACAGGGCTCACTTTAGAAGAGTGAAAAATAGTAACTAGTAGCAATTGGTGGTTTTCCCAAATAGGGTTTCCACGGTAAATCTTGGTATCATCTGTGTACCTATTATTTTCTTTATGCTTTATGTTTTTTTCACTTAATCACTAAAGGTTAAATCACATTTAATATCTTAAGATTTCTTTGTTATCTGAGTAAGATAATAATATCTTTTATTAACCGAGCAGATTGATGAGTTCTTTTAAAACATCTAAGGGACTTGGATTTATTTTTGTGGTAACTGATTCACCCCTCCCCTCTCAGTTACTCAACTCATTTCCAATAGTGATAAGGTTAAAGACTATATGGAGATCAGGAAAGGTTTGATGGGGGATCAATGGTGTTGTTAAAGCATAGACTCTATATGGCTTGAGGAGGCTCAAATGGAACAAATGAACAACATTTTAACAGAGAGACAAGTGACCTTATGTGATGAAAAATATGATATCATATGGTTTGCACCCAAGAATGGTCATTATTCAGCCAAACTGGTTATAACCTACTGGCCAGAGATGAGGAGATAGAGGAATGGCCTCATAACTTGTGTTGGGACAAGGATTGTCTACAAAAGGAAGGAGATTTTGCCTGGTTGGCCTTTCAGAGGAAAATACTAACAGGAGAATGCAGGAAGATGTATGGCTTTGTGGGACCCAACATATGTCCATTGTGCAAGAATGCTAGTGAGGATGTGGATCACCTACTAGTGCAATGTGAAATGGCGCAAAGATGTTGGGATATGGTAAGACTAAAACTAAATTTTATAGAACCCTTACCAAACTATTTATTGGAACTCTTCAAAAGTTGGCCAACTCAAGTTCAGAAATCTACTCTATCTAAAATATGGATTGTGTGCCATCTTTGGTTATATGGGAATTGTGGAAAGAGAGAAATAGACGGATTTTTTTAGAATGCTTCAGAATTAGGAGATCAAATTTTGCAAAGGATAGATGGGGCTATAAAGGAGGTGATGAGCACAACGATAAGCTATAAAAAAAAAATTCAATTTTCTCCTTGTGGGATAGGACAGTGCAAATGTCATGGCCTGGCATTAAAATAAGATATAATAATGATGGGAATATCATGCTGAAGGATAAGACATGTAGAAAAAATATAGTGTGGATTCCTCCGGATCCAGGGTGGGTAAAGATAAACTTTGATGGATGTTCGAAAGGAAACTTGGGTTACTCTGGAGCAGGCGTTATTGCCTGTGAATCAAATGGAACCATTATAGCAATGGTGGAAAATAAATTACAAGTAGGGACCAATAACATGGCTGAAGTGCAAGTTGCTTTTCTTGTTGTTAAAATTGGGAGGATGCTCGATTTGTGTCAAGTGCATATTGAAGGGGACTCTAAGGTGATTATTGAAGCAATCAAAATGAACAACTCAAATACATGGCAATTACAATGTTTTGAGGGAGGTGCTTAGTGTTTTAAATCAATTTAGAAATTTCAAAATAACTCATACACTAAGGGAGGGTAATAAGGAAGTGGACATTATAGCAAATTGGGCTCTTACATTTGACACATCCAATGATATTGTTTTGGATGATTTTTGAAATCTAAAGATTAATAATTAAGTGATAGGCAAGGAATGAATGTAATATGTTGAGAAGATGAAAAAAGGAAATGTTCCCACATATCAACTGGCATTTGAAAGGACGAATGATGGAGGATAGAATGTTGTCACAATGCTAAATTATTTCTCGAGGTGGGTGGATGGGACAGGAAATTGATGTGTTATTATGGCTCCTAATGACTTATGCAATCCTCATGAAATGAAATTGCATTAGGCACGATTGCAATTAACATGAAAAAAGGCTCTCAAAGTGTATAAAGCAAGATTGTTGAAGGAAACCACTCAAGGAAAAAGTGGATTTGGTGATTTGGGGTTCCAGATGCAGAGAAAGCCGAGTTCTTGAAAAGCAAAATGGAAGCCAATTTTAGTGTGGACACGAAGAAACATATGAAATAATTTAAAGGGTCAGCAAGCCACGAGACAATTCAAGGTCTCCTCAAGATAAAGACAGAGGCAATGACAGAGGTGGTTCTCTTGGTAATTGGTGAACAGTTCCAAGAGAGGAAGATAAAGCGCCGAACAAACCTGGATTGCATTTCTATGTTTATATCATGGGGTTTGGAAATTTAGAGGAGTGTAAATGATGTGGGAAAAGTAACATGAGCCCTATTTGAGGAGGATGTTTTGGGACAACTTGACTCCATTCTAGAGTGGGAAATACCAGTGATTGGCTCAGACCTTTCAGAGTGTTTTGAGGAAGAGGAGGATGAGCAGAGATATGGGGTTATTCTATTCCTGTGATGGAGAGAAAATGTGGATAAAACCCTAATGTTCCATAGAGCAGAGGAAGAATGATAGAAGGTAACAATGGAGTTGCAGAGGGAGGGTGACCGAACAAAGGATATTGAAGGAATTTTTGCTCAAAAGGTGCCCTGTAGGCAACGCAATAAGCGCGGAGGTGCTAGGCCCGTAAAGTTGATGGAATAAGAAGAGAAGGTAAAGATGTTTTGTTTTTTGTTTTTTGAATCTATGGAGAAACTATAGAGGAATGGTGGAATTTGAAGAAGCCATAGAGAATTATGAAGATATAGGCTCCAAACAGAGCAAGAATGCATATTATTAGAGCGACAAGATGGAGGAAGCTAACAATGACTAGAAGTTTGGTTATAAAATGAAATAGATGTAAGAGCCAAATGTATAGGCTATAGTCAATCATGCAAATTGAATTGGCAAAAAATGATGGGTAAATGCTCAAAAACATACTGCAGTAGGATAGCTTTAATGTTTGCAAAGTATTATGATGTAATTTTCTTTGATATCAATACAAAAAACCCTTACTGATAATTTTTTTTTTTATAATATTGATTTATATAAAATTGATTAATATTTATTACTACATTAATTATTAATTGATAAGAATTATTAATTGGTGATTAATGTTTAATTTTATTTTAAATTACATATTTTATTGTGGCCATTTCCCTTGTTAAATGTAATTTTCTTTTTTAAAAATATGGGGCATGAATTTCACTCAGTATGTTATTATAGTCAAATTAGACTTGAGATTTACAAGAAAATTCATTTGAGTAATTGAGATTTATGAGTTGACTCGATTGTAACTACCTTTTCATGCCTTGCTTAATTTGGTTATTGGGGAACTATATTGGCTTTTAGGGAAATGTTACCAGATGCTTGTGGTGTGTTTATGTTGTCGTGTTTTTGCTACGCATTGTGAATAATGTAAATTTGATTATCTTTAACCATTTGTATGTCTTAAGCTCATGTGTAGGTGAATTATTGAGAGAGTGTTTGTTTTGATTTTTGGTTCAGTGACAAAAGCGTGTTCCTAAAGGATTTTTGGTGGAACTAAAATCTGACCATTATACCTTTATAGTACTTATGAGATTGATTATGACTATGAGCTTAGGGTAGGTAATGTAAGTGTATAAGGGGGGAGTGGCTTGCAATGAGGGTTGGGACTCTAAGAGGTTTCCAGGGTAACTCATTGTAAGTTAATACTACGTGATAACATAATATACTATGGGGTTTTAAAATTAAAATTAATAAGACATCTATATTCCTCGTCCATGTCTTGAGTACTTTTATAGGATAAGATGGAGTGGGAGGAGATGCTTGATTGAGGTCTTTCATAGTTAGTATCCTTGTCTGTATGAGAGGTTACTGATAGCGCATAGAGTCACTAGGGGACCAAGGTCCAGAGAGACTACCAGGGTAACTCTAGAGTTGGCTTATGTGATGACACTTCCCCATATACATTTTAGGTTCCCTATGTGTGTTGGTTACCTCTGGGTTTATAGGTTTTTACATGTATAGTTGAGTTGTACTTTTGAGATAGAGAGCTTTCAAGATCCCTTGTTTAGTCCTACTTTGTGTTTGGTTTGTATTTGAAAATTGAGTGGGCTCTATTGTTATCTCCTCAACATTATGGGAGTGGACCATTTAGGTACCATGGGGCTGGGTGGTAGCGATCCTTTTACCATTGGAGATCTTGATGTCCTTGTACCATTTTTGGATGATCTTGTAGTAGTTGTACTTCTTATGCAACATTATTGGAGGCTTGCTCTTATCTTTCTTAGGCTATTTATCATAACATATATCAGTATATTAGTTGTGTAACTTATGGAATGGTGTATTGTACCTTGTATTTGATTATTATTACATAGCCTACGACTTGTGCAACAAATGTTATTTCATTGGATATACCTTATGGTATCAGATGTAATTGTATAATTATTTATGAGATGATGTACTTGTTAATCATGGTGTATTTTTGAATATTTGTATTTAATTATTAATTAATTAATGAGTAATTACTATGTCAAGGAACCCTTAAGAATTGTAATCCATGTTAAGTTTACCTCTATGATCTTGTTTTGTGTTTCACTATAATTTCTTCCGCTTTATTGTTCATATTAGATGTAAACTATTGAGAAAAATAATAATCTATAAATTTAGCTTCATGTCATAGGTTAATTTTTCCTAGATTCCCTAGCAGGGTGTTACATTTGGTATCGGAGCCCAAGGTTTTCTACACTGGGAACTCTGGTAATCGCATACATCCACTAGTTGTTTAGTAGTTGGAAACTTAAAACAAACTTCTAGACATATAACGCTCTTTTACTTCAGACTATTATTTTATGACCATATACTGTGCCTTTATTTTATGAATTAATTTTGATTTAATGTTCCTCTTTGATGTTGATATAGGAATATGGTTATAGAGACTAGATCTATTATGGGAGGTCATAGTGTAGGCCGTAGTAGAGGGCACGGAAGGTGAATAATTTCTAGTGTGTCAATAGGTGCCAGAATTGAGAGTGTTCATGAGGAAAACATGGCAGAAAGTAGTGGAGAATAAGAGTTTGAGACAAAGTCTCAAACTAGACAGTTACTACAGACCATTCTAGATTGCCTTCCTGAGGCAAATAGGGATCAAGGTGATGAGTATCATCATGCTGATGAGGAGGTTAAACAAAGATCTAGGGGCTCGAGTAGGAAGGGAATTGTGGGTGATCAGGAGGCCACTAAGGTTAATTAAATGAGAAACTTCCTTAGATCATGACCACCTACATTCAATGGTATTGGTACTGGGTTCAAGGCAAAGACACAGATCATTGTGTTGGATCATTATTTTTCTATGCATCAGTTTGATACCAACGTTAGAGCAAGGTGTGCTATCATCAGGGATTTATTTAGTGGCGATTCTTCACCAATTGGCAAATATGTCCCGTCAGGCGTATAGAATTTGGAAAAAAAATGTGTAGTATACTGGTTGACCGGTTCACCCAGATTTTATAAAAGACACGTATAGTGGTCAGGTTGTTTGCCACTATTTGCATGTAATTTCACTACAGTAGTGGGGTTGTTCGCCCATTTATCTATTGTATATTTACTATTATTCACTATGGATTAAGGGGTATTTATCAAGGATCGTCATTCACCAAAGGCTCATTATCCCAAGTTAAAATTTTATTTTCATTAGGACCCAATTTGCCATGCATCATAATTAACCGTGTCCCGAATTCCCACCCTATTCGCCTAGTTAATTACTTGAAATTACGCGGGGTTCACCAAATATTAGTTGTTATCATATGCACTTGTCGACCCCTTTGCCAAAATTTGAAATAAGCATTTGTATATAAGGATAGTTTGAAGAGATTTAGGAGAACAAAAAATCAGTTGATTCTGAGCTAACAATTGCGTCATGCGATCAGTAGCGAACCAGAAAGACTACGAGTCCTTAGTATCTTATTCAAGTAAAATTTTATTGCAGCCTTAATTGTTGGAGATGTCACAGTCAAAGTTAAACATGAAGAGGACTATTGAAGGTGGAGATTCTAGAGATGTCCAAGAGAGGCCAATGAAATGCATAAAAATATCTTCATACTTTGGTGAGGGCAGACACAATGGTGTTGGTCAAAGTGAGGAAGGTACTTCATCAGAGGAACCTGTACAATGTCGAGGTTATAAACTTACATAGGAGTCTATTCAAAAAATTGGGGAACCTAATAAATCTGGTGACGAAGTTGCGGAACTTGATATCTCTGATGAAGATGACCTTGAAGATGAATTTGAAGTAAATAACCAGTACCGGGATGAATCGATCGACTTCGGTGATGATGATGGTTCAATTAATAGTAACACTAAAGGGAGAAGAAAATCAAAATAAAAATCTGATCGTCAATGGGAGATGTCCAGGAGATTTAAATTTGATTGGGTGGAAAAGTATCCATTCATTGAACCCATGGAAAATCCAATTGTAGGTGAGCCACTAGTAGAATACAAATGTACAATTTGTAGTTGGAAGTATAAAAAAGAAAAGTGGTTGCAGCTTAAACTAGACACCATAGAGAAACATGTTGGTAAGGTTTACGAAA
Organism: Thuja plicata; assembly: GCA_018584345.1. Lineage (NCBI taxonomy): Eukaryota > Viridiplantae > Streptophyta > Pinopsida > Cupressales > Cupressaceae > Thuja > Thuja plicata. The sequence continues at coordinate 2,642,563 of MU224482.1, read as the reverse complement.
CCTCAACTGTAGATGGAAAGGAAATAAAAGTGGTAAGATATAAAACAAAGGAGCAATGTCAACATCAAAGGCATGTTGAGGAATATTATTTGTTTTAGAAATTTAAGACGAAGCCTGGTGAAGTTCAAGGTTCTATTAGTGCTATTTTTGCAAAAGCAAGTGAAGTAGAAGAACACGGAAAAGTTGTTCAATTAAGTAATGTTTTCCATATTTTGAGTAGAGGGCGTCCAATGATAGACTATTTAGAAATGAGTGGTTTGTTACAATTTCTAAAATTTCCTAACTATCCTATCACTCATTGGTCAATAAATAGTGGATGGGGATGTGCAATTTGTATTGCCCAGGTTGAAATAGAGGATGTACAGAGAAAAATAAAAGAGTCAACCTTTATTGCATTGTCCTTAGACAAAGTTACAACAATAGATAATATGTTGTGGGTATGCATGCACGTTTATACTATACAAAATAATGTCCGCCAACCATCTACTAACTGTTGCAAAATTGAGGGACAATGCGACATCAAAAACTTTATTTCAATTAGTAAAGAGCCATTTAATTGAATATGGAGCTATGGATGAATTGACAATAGTGAAGAAGTTGATCTATGTTGGAGCGGATGGAGCTTCAGTAATGCAAGGTCAAAGGAATGG
>MU224482.1:2572839-2587048 GCA_018584345.1 Thuja plicata | reverse complement strand
GCCTCTGTCGGCATCATCTTTGTAGCCGGTTGAAATTCCAGCATTTTCTGAAGGCTTCGATTAGTTAGTTCTATTTATTTGTGTCATAAAGCTTCCTTCCTTTAATTTTTTTAGTATGGAGAAACTTTCTTCTTGATAATGGATTGGGATTTTTAAATTCTAAAAATTTAGGGTACCACCAGAATGATTACAAAAGAACACAATAGAAGATTAACAACACAATTCTCTAAGACAAAGATTGAGACAAAAATCCAAATACATCAAAGAAGTACTAAAAATATTCAAGATGGAAGATTTAAAACTAGTTGGAACACCGATGGCAACCGGATGTAAGCTTAAAAAGGAGGACAAGGCATCAGAGGTAAATCAGACTTTGTACAAATCAATGATTGGAAAACTCATGTATGTTGTACATACTAGACCAAATAATGCACATGCAATAGGAATAGTTGCTAGATTTTATGCTAATCCTAGAGAATCACATATGACTATTGTGAAAAGAATTCTAATATATCTGAAGAATACTGAGGAATATGGCTTATGGTATAGAAGAGAAGGAAAATTTGAACTTACGGTCTTTATCAACGCTGATTGGGCTATAAATCTTGATGAGCGAAAGAGCACAACTGGAGGAGTATTCTTTATGGGTGACAAACTTGTCACATGGATCAACAAGAAGCAAGGATGCATCTCTCAATCTACTGCAGAGGCAGAGTATGTTGCTGTTGTTGCAAACTGCTCAAATATTGCATGGATTAAATAGTTACTGAAGGGTATGCATATGCAAATTCTAGAACTAGTAATTATCTATTGTGATAATACAAGTGCAATAAACATTTCCAAGAATCCAATCATGCATTCTAAAACAAAGCATATTGCCATCAAGTATCATTATTTGAGAGAACAAGTTCAAGTAAAGGAAGTGATATGTGAGCATGTGCAATCAAAGGAACAATTGGCCAATATCTTCACCAAGCCACTGCCCAAGGATGCATTTGAGTACTTGAGAAAGAGACTATGAATCAAACCCTTGTCTACTGGTCAGTAAGATGACTAGAATGCTACATGAGTCCACATATTATCAAAATATCATTCATGTTGATGCAAGCAGAGAGATGGAATTCAAAGATAAATCTATACACAACAAGGTATTTATCTACTCTGAGCACCAGAGTTGTTACCGATGGAATGAGAAATTCAAGGAATATATTATGGATAGAAAGGATTCGATTGACATCACTATCAAATATTTGTCTGAAAAGATGTTTGGCATTGTTGTCAAAGGGAGAGAGATATCTCATTATCATATAGAGATTATATCCATTATCAACTCAAGGAGAGATCATATTCATCATAGTATCCATAGGGAGAGAAGAAGTCACAAAGGGAGAGTACACAAAAAGGAAGAGAATTATTGACAAGAGAGAAGAACAGTCAAAGGAAGAGAGTTTGACACAGAAAGAGAACACATCACATCAGAGAAAGAAAGATTCTACATCTATCCAGTGAAGGGATTGAAGACAGAATGAAAGTTGCAAGAATCAAATCAAAGCTATTTGAGCTTACCAATAGCCAAACATTTGTATAAGTTACATTAGGAAAGCTTGATGAAACTATATATTTTATATTGTATTAGCAATAGTATAGTATGATAATGTAGTATGTTTCCATCAATGTCAAAGGGAGAGATTGATGACATGTAACTGCTTGAATGTTTGAATATATTAAGTTGATGATCATGCAAGGCATTAAATCAGTTAATGTATTGTATTGTCATTGATGTCAACTTGATATAATATGTATGGTCATGGAAATGTTTCCAAAGACTTCAGAGAACCAATGAATTAAAGGCTATGCTATCAGTAATGCATACAAGTCAATTATTCACTAAGTGACTATATACACCGACGGAGTGAAACACTAACGGTCAGAGTAAAAGAGTAGAGTCACAGTGTTACCTGAAGAGCTAATGCACAACATTACCAACGAGGAGAGTTACACTATTTCTTGACGAGCAAAACAAAGAGTAACTCGACGGAAAGAATTTCAGTGTTTCCCAAAGGAAAAGACAAGGATAGAGATACCGATGACAACTGAAGTCACACTGATAGAACAGTCAGTTATCACCAATGACTAACTGAAGTGTTGACTGACAGAATAGAGAGTTTAGAAAATGACAAAATGCTTAGCTGTCAAGAAGCTAAAGATAGAGTTAACGGATACTTATCATTGTTTTAATCATCCAGATAAAGCCGGAGATAAGTAATTGATTTAAATTTGATTTGTCCAGTTGGAAAGAAGATATCTTTAAGATAAATCAGGAGTTTGCTTTAAATCTATTGGCAAAAATTGTGGAACACGCCAAGAATCAAGAAAGCCAAGAAAAGGGGAAATCATGTCTATATAGAGACAAACCCAATTCATTAAGAATGGGGGAATGTATGAGGTGAAAAAGAGAAGAGGAGAGATGTTGAAGAAAATATGAAGGAGAAGAAAGTCTTCTTTCAGTCCTGATCAACAAGCTAAGGAAAGAGCTAGATTCTGCAGACACCGACGAACAGTGAGACAAGCATCACAGAGCATAACAAGTGTGGAGAAAAGGTATAAGTGATTATATTGATCAGTGAGGTAATGGACTTACAACCGATCTGAAAATCTACAATTGAGTTGTATGTATGAATAGATCATTAGTGTTTCAGTTTAACCATTGAAGCATAAAAGCCTCTTAACCGAGCAGGACTTAAAAGTCTTTTAAAATTGAGATACATCCCAAGGAGTATCAAAAAGTTTGATCACAAAAGTAGCATTGGATATGCCCGATACCTATTGACAGGCCAAGTGAGTGTTTGATCAAGGATGGTATCATTAGATGCCAGATACTATTTGACAAACTATTTCTAAATCCTCTAACAAGGTCACACCTAACAGTGTGTTTATAACCTTTAACAAGGTTGGCTCTTAACATGGCTCACTTCAGAAGAGTGAAAATTTGGGGTAGCGGTCCTAGTGGTTTTTCCCTTAACAAGGTTTCCATGTTAAAAATTCATGTGTTATGTGTGTATGATTCATTTATTTACAATTTTGTATCTTACATAGTTAATTCTGGATTGATTGGTATACTCTACATATTTACTATGTTTCGGTAAATAGATGACTGCTTATCGGTAAACATATTGAAGATAGATTAACAAAGCAATCCGACAAGTAGAAAATTTGATAAAAGTGTTTCAAGGCATACATCTTGTAGGATAAAAGATAACTTGAGACATAATTTGTGGTTATAAGTTTAAAGGTTTGAATTAAGGATTAATTTTTGAGGCCACTGATTCACCCCCGCTGTCAGTTATTACTAACAATTGGTATCAAAGCTTGTGTGCTTAGAAATGAAGGTTTCAAGACCTAAGCTAAAGATCACAAGATGAACAAATGAGATGTGCCCAAGTTGAACAAAGATAATTTTGCTTCATGGCAGAGCATAATAAGACTCCACTTATCAGGTATTGGTAATGATGTTACTCAATACTTAGATATTGAATATGTGTTTCCCATAGGAGCACCAATGGTTGAACAATTGAGAGAGAAGCATGAGCACAACTGCATGATGATAGAGCTTGCTTCCTCACTCTCTGAAGCTGAATTTGAAGATGTTAAAACCTGTGAAACTGCAAAGCAGATGTGGGAAAAATTGAAGCTTGTACATGGTGGTGACAAGAATGTTTTGAGAACCAAGGCAGAAAGCCTTATAGGAAAGTTTGATGATATCAGAATGAAAGAAGGTGAAAACATCACACAGTACAACACAAGAATCAAAGAGGTAGTCAATGCTATCTGAGGAGTTGGAGGTGTACTAGAAGAAGATACAATGGTAAGTAAAATTCTAAGAACCTTACTGCCTACCTATGCTATTAGAGTATCTTCCATTCAAGAAATGAGAGCAGTAGAAAATAGCAATGTTACTCTAGACAGTTTGATTAGAAGACTAATTTCATTTGAGATGAACAATTTTGATAATAGTGTCTTACCAAATACAGAGTCTGCATTCAAAACTTCTATGAGAATAAGTAAATCAATTCATAAAAACACTATGAGAAAAGATAGTGATAGTGAAAGTGAAGAAGATGATCTTGATGAAATTCAAGCACTTATGGCTAGAAGAATGCAGAGAGGCAAAGGTAAATACAAAGGTAAATTACCACTTGTTTGTTTTAATTGCAAAGAGATAGAACACTTTGCTACAAGATGTACTAACAGAAGAAAAGATGACAGAAGTAATGATAGATCATTTGAAAAGAAACTTGACAGAGGTGATTATAGAAGCTACCAACAATCAGAAAGAAGAGATACCTGAGACTATAAAGACAAAGGAAAGAATGCCAGTTACCTAGCAAAATGAAAATATGAAGACACTGACACTGAATTTGATGAAGACATCAAGATGGTGTTTGTAGAAGTAAAAAATGATTAAGATGATGATGAAGAAAGGTATGTAGAAACAACTCTCATATCTAAAGTTAGTAAAAATGATGTCTGGATCATAGATAGTGGTTGCACTCACCATATGACGGGTCATAAGAATTTTTTTGAAAATTTTAAATACTATAAAGGTGGTTCAATAAGAATGAGTAATGACACACCTTGTCCAGTTGAAGGTAGAGGAACCATAATGTTGAATAACCAGATAAAATGTGAAAATTCTTATTGGGTAAATGGATTGAATTATAATCTATTGAGTGTTTATTAGTTGAATAATTCAGGTCACAAAGTAGAATTTGAAAATAAGAAGGCAAAGATCTTCAATAAATCAGGAAATTTGATTGGTACCGGTGAGCAAACAAAAGGTAACTTATTCTATCTGAATGATACTAACACCACTTGTTTTATTGCTACAAACGAAGACATATCATTGTGGCATAAAAGATTGTGTCATGTGAACTTTGACAACACAATATAGATTAGAAAAAAGAGAAATGTTAGAGGCTTACCGATGATGACCAAGCCCGACAACATCATGTGTAAGAATTGTCAAAAAGGTAAAATGACAAAGTCTAGTTTTAAAAGAAAAATCCATACATCTAATAAAATTCTAGAATTATACCATACGGATTTATGTGGACCTATGAGGACAAAGAGTTATTATGGAGATAGATATTTTATTCTCTTTGTTGATGATTACTCTATAATGATGACAGACTTGTTTCTAAAAGATAAATCAGAAGCATTTAAGATGTTTAAATGGTAAAGAAATGGTTGAGAAGCAAGGTGGTAAGGAGTTAAAATGCTTAAGATCAGATAGAGGAGGGGAATTTATTTCAGATGAATTCACTAAATTTTGTAATGAGCATGGAATCAAAAGACAGGTCTCTGCACCGAGAACACCATAGCAAAATGGAATTGCTGAAAGAAGGAACAGATCCATAGTTGATTGTGAAAGGAAACTGATGATAGAGAAAGGCATCACCCAAATCTTTTGGAGAGAATTTTTCAGTACTGTTGTTTACACATTGAATAGAGTACAATTGAAGAAAGACACCAAGAAGACACCTTATGAGCTATGGTATGAATACACACCCAATGTAAGTTACTTCAAAAATTTTGGTACTCAATGTTATATCTAAAAAGATGATAGAAATGGAAAAATTGACTCCAAGAGTGATTAAGGAATCTTTCTAGGGTATTCTACCAAGAGCAAGGCTTATAAATGTCTAAATAAAGCCTCTAACAAAATTGTTGAAAGTGCAAATGTAAAGATAGATGAATTTGCAGAGAAGAATGAAAAGGAAAGCACTAAAGAACCAGAGGACTACAATAGGTTTACATACAATGAGGAACCTAAAACTCTACCTAACCAACAATGTAGAGCTCCCAAGGAACAGATCATTGCACCCGAGCATCAGGCTGCAAATAGAAATGATCAAAATATTTCTCAAAATTATGCACAAAGTGATGGAGAACAAAATGAAGAACAAAATGATGATCAAGCTGATAGACAAAGAGATGAACCTGTACTTGCAAGATATGTCAGAAGGAACCATCCACAAAACTAGATCATTGGAGACAAGAAGACTTGTATGAGAACTAGAAGTAAGTCTCTAAATACAAGATGTCTTATTTGTGATTATGAGCCCAAATATATCAATGATGCACTAGATAATGATGAATGGATTAGTGCTATGAATGAAGAGATTGAGAAGATAGAGAAAAAAAAGACATGGACACTTGTACTGAGACTAGATGACAAGAATGTCATCGGTACAAAATGGATATTTAGGAATAAGATGAATGAGAATGGAGAAGTCACCATAAATAAAGCAAGACTAGTATGCAAGGGGTATGCACAAGAAGAAGGAATTGGCTATGGAGAAACCTTTGCACCCGTTTCTATTCTAGAAGAAGTAAGAATATTGCTTGCTTATGCTACATATAAAGGCTTTAAGGTATACCAAATGGATGTCAAGTCTGCATTCCTAAATGAAATACTTGAGGAAGAGGTATACATTGAGAAAATAGAAGGGTTTGTTGATCCAGACAAGAGGAACATGGTATGTAGGCTACACAAAGCCTTGTATGGATTGAAACAATCACCCCAAGCCTGGTATGAAATACTTCATTCCTATCTTATAAGTATTGGATTTGTAAGAACTAGTGAGAACAATAATCTTTATTTGAAGGAAGATACTAATGCTAACATTTTGATTGCTGAGATATTTTTTGATGACATCATATTTGTAGGCAATGATATGTTATGCAAATCATTTGCAAATGAGATGAGCAAAGAGTTTGAGATGTCTATATTTGGAGAGATCAAGTTCTTTCTTGGTCTGCAGATCATGCAACAAGATGAAGGTATTTTCATTACACAATCCAAATACATCAAAGAAGTACTAAAAATATTCAAGATAGAAGAGTCCAAACAAGTTGGAACATCGATGGCAACTAGATGTAAGCTGACAAAGGAGGACAACTCATCAGAGGTAAATCAAACTTTGTACAGATCAATGATTGGAAAACTCATGTACGTTGTACATACTAGACTAGATATTGCACATGTAGTAGGAATAGGTTCTATATTTTCTGCTAATCCTAGAGAATCACATATGACTACTATGAAAAGAATTCTAATATATCTAAAGAATGCCAAGGAATATGGCTTATGGTATAGAAGAGAAGGCAAATTTGAACTTACGGTCTTTACTGATGTTGATTGGGATGGAAATCTTGATGACCGAAAGAGCACAACTGGAGGAGCATTCTTTATGGGTGACAAAATTGTCACATGGATCAGCAAGAAGCAAGGATGCATCTCTCAATCTACTGCAGAGGCAGAGTATGTTGCTGCCACTGCAAACTGCTCAAATATTTGATGGATTAAACAGTTACTGGAAGGTATGCATATGAAAATTCTAGAACTAGTAATTATCTATTGTGATAATACAAGTGCAATAAACATTTCCAATAATCCAATCATGCATGCTAAAACAAAGCATATTGCCATCAAGTATCATTATTTGAGAGAACAAGTTCAGGCAAAGGAAGTGATACTTGAGTATGTGCAATCAAAGGAACAATTGGCCGATATCTTCACCAAGCCACTGCCCAAGGATGGATTTGAGTACTTGAGAAAGAGACTAGGGGTCAGAACCTTGTATACTAGTCAGTAAGATGACTAGAATGTTGCATCAGTCCACATATTATCATAATATCATTCATGTTGATGAAACCAGAGAGATGGACTTCAAAGATAAATCTATACACAACAAGGTATTTATCTACTTCGAGCACCAGAGTTGTTACGGATGGAATGAGAAATTCAAGGAATATATTATGGATAGAAAGGATCCAATGACATCACTGTCAAATATTTGTCTGAAAAGATGTTTGGAATTGCTGTCAAAGGGAGAGAGATATCTCATTATCATACAGAGATTATATCCATTATCAACTTAGGGAGAGATCATATTCATCACAGTATCCATAGGGAGAGAAGAAGTCACAAAGGGAGAGTACACGCAAAGGAAGAGAATTACTGACAAGAGAGAAGAACAATCAAAGGAAGATAGTTTGAAGTAGAAGGAGAACACATCACATCAGAGAAAGAAAAATTCTACATCTATCCATTGAAGGGATTGAAGACAGAGTGAAAGTTGCAAGAATCAAATCAAAGCTATTTGAGCTTATCAATAGCCAGACATTTGTATAAGTTACATTAGGAAAGCTTGATGAAACTATATATTTTATATTGTATTAGCAATAGTATAGTATGATAATGTAGTATGTTGCCATCAATGCCAAAGGGAGAGATTGATGACATGTAACTGCTTGAATGTTTGAAGATATTAAGTTGATTATCATGCAAGGCATTAAATTAGTTAATATATTGTATTGTCATTGATGTCAACTTGATATAATCTGTATCATCATGGAAATGCTACCAAAGACTTCAGAGAACCGATGAATCAAAGGCTATGCTATCAGTAATGCATACAAGTCAAGTATTCACTAAGTGACTGTATACACCGACGGAGTGCACACCGACAGTCAGAGTAAAAGAGTAGAGTCACAGTGTTACCGAACAAACTAATGCACAACATTACCGACAAGTAGAGTTACAGTGTTGCCCGACGAGAAAAACATAGAGTAACTCGACAGAAAGAATTTCAGTGTTGCCTGATGGAAAAGACAAGGATGGAGATCTTGATGACAAGTAAAGTCACATCAATGGAACAGTCAGTTATCACCTATGACTAACTGAAGTGTTGACCGACAAAACAGAGAGTTCAGAAAATGACAAAATGCTTAGCTGTCAAGAAGCTAAAGATAGATTTAACGAATACTTATCATTGTTTTAATCATCTAGATAAAGACATAGAGAAGTAATTGATTTAAAGTTTATTTGTTTAGTTGGAAAGAAGATATTTTTAAGATAAATCAGGAGTTTGCTTTAAATCTATTGGCAAAAACTGTGGAACACGCCAAGAATCAAGAAATCCAAGAAAAGGGGAAATCGTGTCTATATAGAGACAAACCCAATTCATTAAGAATGGGGGAATGAATGAGGTGAACAAGAGAAGAGGAGAGATGCTGAAGAAAATCTGAAGGAGAAGAAATTCTTCTTTCCATCCTAATCAACAAGTTGAGGAAAGAGATAGATTATGCAGACACCGACGAACAGTGAGACAAGCATCACAGATCATAACAAGTGTGGAGCAAAGGTATAAGTGATTATATTGATCAGTTAGGTAATGGACTTACAATATCTCTAAAAATCTGCAATTGAGTTGTATGTATGAATAGATCATTAGTGTTTCAGTTTAATCATTGAAGCATAAAATCCTCTTAACCGAGCAAGACTTAAAAGTCTTTTACAATTGAGATACATCCCAAGGAGTATCAAAAAGTTTGATCACAAAAGAAGCATTGGATATGCCTGATACCTATTGACAGGCCAAGTGAGTGTTTGATCAAGGATGGTAGCATTATATGCCAGATACTAGTTGACAAACTATTTATAAATCCTCTAACAATGTCACACCTAATAGTGTGTTTGTAACCTTTAACAGGTTTGGCTCTTAACATGGCTCACTTCAGAAGAGTGAAAATTTGGGGTACCGGTCCCAGTGGTTTTTCCCTCAACAAGGTTTCCACGTTAAAAATCCATGTGTTATGTGTGTATGATTCATTTCTTTCCTATTTTGTATCTTACATAGTTAATTCTGGATTGATCGATATACTCTGCATATTTACTGTGTTTCGGTAAATAGATGACTGATTATCGGTAAACATACAGAAGATAGATTAACAAAGTAATCCAACAAGTATAAAAATTAATAAAAGTATTTCAAGGCATACATCTTGTAGGATAGAAGATAACTTGAGACATAATTTATGGTTATAAGTTTAAAGGGTTTATTTAAGGATTAAATTTTGAGGCCACTGATTCACCCCCCACCCCCTCTCAGTTATTACTAACAATACCATCCATAAAATAATTTTGAAAATCATGGTTAGTAGAATTCAAAAACTCCTCCCATCATTAATTAGTGAAGAACAAGCAAGATTTGTCCCTAGTAGATCTATTTATGATGGAGTTATTATTTCTCAAGAATAAATTCATTACATTCAATAAAGCGACAACCTAAGTATGCTGATAAAGATGGATATTAAAAAAGCCTATGATAAAGTAGAATGGTGTTTCCTTTGAAAATATCTTGAAGCCTTTGGATTTTCTAGGCAATGGGTTAACCTTACCTTTGAGTGTATTTCTAGCCCTAGATTGTCAATGTTAGTAAATCACACCCCGGAAGGTTTTTTTAGTATTTCAAGATGATTAAGACAAGGGGATCCCATATCTCCCTTCCTCTTCATTATTATGGCTAAATCTCCAGGGAGAACAATATCTAAAGCAAGAGAAATGAAGCTTTTCAAGGGTGTTAAAATTACTAATGACCGAGATCTCACCACACATCAACAGTTTGTTGATGACACCATGTTGTATGGCCAAGGAGAGAAAAATGAGGCAGTTGAATTTAAAAAGATATTTGATACTTATAAAGAGACCTCAGACCAGGAAATCAGAAAGGAGAAATAAAAAATGTTTTTCTTTAATACTAATCTGAGTGTGGAAAATGCAATTTGTAGAATTTTGAACTTCAAAAAGGGAGAATTACCATGCAAATACTTAGGAATTCCCTTAGATAGAGGTTGTAGAAGTAAAAAACTTTGGGAATAGATTGTTTCAAAAAAATTAGAAAAAATAGACTCGTGGAAATGAAAATGCCTCTCCTCTGCTGGAAGAGCAGCCATGTTAAAATCTGTACTTTTAGCTACATTAATCTACAACCTATCATGTATCAATCTATTGACAGTAAAAAGGGAAGAATTGAATAAACACCTGAGAACCTTCTTCTAGAAAGAAACACAGGAGAAGAGGAAGGTCTCCTTATTATCCTGGGATAAGGTATGTAAACCCAAGGAGGAGGGAGGTGCTTGGATCAAGAGCATTAGGGAAAAAATCAAGGCTCTGGGGAAATTTTTTTATGGAAAATGTATAAGAATCCACACTTAAAATGGGTAAAGATCTTATACCACAAATACCTTATTAATAATGAATCAGCTACGATATTTAGAACTGTCTCCCCTCCTATGGGGTCACTGATTTGGAACTTCATGTTGGACTGTAGAGACACTATTAATGAGTGATTAACTTGGAACCTAGGGAATGGAGAATGAGCTTTATTTCGATCAGACTCTTGGGGGAGGGGGGGGGAGCTATCCGGAAATATAAAGCCTATCTAACTTTGTAAACACTAAAGATATCTTGGAAACATAATAAGGTAAATATGTCAAAGACTACATAGAAATATAGAAGGAAGGTATTTCTTAAGGATGGAAATGGATATGTTTAGCTAACACTAATATTCAAGAATAGGAAAAGGAGGAGCTCACTAGAATATCGGGGAACATGAACATTACCTTCCATTTAAATGAGGATAGATTGACTTGGGATGACTCAAAATTGGAAGGATACAACACCAGGGATGGGTATACATATCTCATCAAAAAATAGCTTAGACCTAAAATGAATGGATCCCTAGAATTATGTTGGGATAAGAAATGTATACCCAAGGCTGGAATATTCTCCTGGTTGGCATTGCAGAAGAAGATTTTGACAACATATAGATTTAGGAGAATGGGCTACGTGAGCCCCATTAGATGCCAGCTTTGTGAGAAAGAGGAAGAGACTACAGATCACATACTACTGACATGCAATTCTCTTACCAATGCTGGAAATGGTTGTGCAAGAGGTTGGGATGGACTTCATCCCTTCCAAACTCTATCTTAAGCTGGTTCCAATCATGAACTATAGTAAAAAGGAGTTGTTTATATAATGATTTATGGGTAATAATACCATCAATTATAAGCTTGGAATTATGGAAAGAGCGCAATAGGCACCTTCTCAAAGGAAAAAAAAAAATGTTAGAAATTAAAGTCCACCAAGATAACTGAAAGGGGGGGGTGAATCAGTTATCTAAATAATATAACTTTTATCAACCTTATTAAACCTAAAACATGTAAATAAGAATAACAACAACCACAAAAAGATAACCATACACAATAACACCATATTTGTTAACTAGGGAACCTCTTGATCAAAGAGTAAACCTCGGTGGGAATGATGCCTACAAAAAGATGTAATAATATAAAAATTCCTTGTGAGAGGATGAAATCTTTTAGGAGTCTATGAAATACATTTAGTACATATCAGTCCCTATTAGGAGACTTTGAATCCCTGTTAAAAGATTCTAACCATGTTAGCAATTGTGGAAGGCAGAAGGACCCACTATCCAAATAACTTCAAGGGAAAGACCACTGAACCCACTATCCAACTAATTTATGTATTATTCAGAATAGAATAATACCAAATAAATTGAATTCTAAAACTCTATATCCTCTCTTCTCTCATCATGCCTCTACTGCACCAAATACTATCTGATCTCAAATACCAGATCTGCCAACTTTGCTTCACGTACAATCCTTTCAATACTGCTAAAAAATCATACATACATTCTCACTCTCTATATAATCATTATTCATTCCATATAAAATCAAATAAACAATCTTTCAATATAAAATCAAATAAACAATCTTTCCTTTATACCAAGCCCAATACTTCAATGAGTTGGCCAATTAAGATTAAACAATTACAAAATAGAAAACTATACACGTTACATAATTACACAACACTATCAGATCACAAACTTAATAATTATTCACACATGAAATCCTAGACTAAGCAATCTTATTTAGATCACCTTCATACTCTCTTCAAACTCTGCATAACTTTGGAAAACCAAATTCCATACCAGTCAAAAGATATAATCCAAGCATCACAAAATGTCTCTCAGAACTCTGTCAAAATACGATCTTCAATAAATCTCGAATAACTGTAACCAACAATTGAATCTCCATACGCGCTCTTATCCAAATCATCAAGATACTATCTAAAATACTTTTTCAACTACTCATAACCTCTTTTGCAATTCTTTGTCTGTGCTAACTCAATCTCTATCTGCTACTCTGTCAATCTTCACTAAAATACTATGCTGATATCCAAACATTATGTTGACATCAATGACAAACATAGTCACTAATGTAAGATATGATAACTCTAGTAATGCTAACAATCTACCCATTTATCATTGATGGCAACATAGATGAAAAACATCTAATGTTCCATGAATCCAAAACTCTTCTACTGCTCTTGTCTTCATCAAATCTTCTTCATCACTCACTATCTTCCTCGTTCTATATGTTGTTCTTCTTTTTCATTGTTTCACAACTTGTTTCTCCACTTGTTTTTCATGTATTCTTCTCCCCCATTGACATCAATGACAAAAAGGCATCACTATGTCAGTACAATACTATCTCGAATGTCCAAAGACACTGTTTGAAAATACCACTTACCAAGAGTCCTCCATGACTCAGCTTAAACACAGATACTCCCCCATAGAGGAAGCATTAACAATCTGTCCAGAAAGAATATAGTGCTCTGTACCACTGGACTGATGCAACCACTGCATCACTGCTCAAAAGTAGGCTTGGGCATAACCCCAAGCATACCTCTCAAATAATCAAATATATCCTTAGGTAAAGGCTTTGTAAAAATATCTGTTATCTACTCTTTTGTACTAATATACTCAAGTTTGGCTGCTATCTCTACAACTTTATCTCTTATAACATGATACTTTATCTCTATATACTTTGTCTTTGAATGTAATACTAGGTTCTTTGACATACTTACTGTACTTGTGTTATTACAATGTATGATAATAAGTTCCTTAAATTCAATTCCAATATCCTTCAACATTTGTTTCATCCACATTATCTGATTACAATTATTTGTTGCTACTACATATTTTGCTTCTGTTGTGCTCTGTGAGATACAATTTTGTTTCTTACTTAACCATGAAACCAATCTTCCTCCAAGAAAAATTCTCCTCCGCTTGTACTCTTTTTATCATCTACACTACCTCCCCAATCAACATATGTATATGCACATACGGTAAAATCATTTGATTTGTCATACCTGTTATGCCCTGCATCCCCGTCCCTACATTTTGTGTGCAAAATGTTGGGTCCCCCTTTTTTTCTTGTTTTTGCTTTTGTTGCGGCTTTGCCTTGTCTTTCTTTTCTTTTTGCCTTCTTCCTCCGG
>MU224482.1:2551092-2566796 GCA_018584345.1 Thuja plicata | reverse complement strand
CAGGTCTTTTGTAGGGTGGCGCAGGTAGTACCAGCCCCCAGATATAGTATTTTATCCAAGTGCAGTAAATTAGGGTTAGGGTTAAAGAGTTGTATAAATAGGCAAATCGGCCCATTTCCAAGGGTCGTCAAAATTGATGATTTTGTTGTCCATATCAATACCAAAGCAATTTCCAAATTCAAGTTGCAGAGTTGAATGCTCCATTATTCTTAGTAGCTAGATGCTCCCTTGGAGCCACCATTGTATCACACACCAATGCTTGCTGGATTGGACATTAATGAAGAAGGAAGGATTCATGGCAATGCTATTGTTATCATCTCTGCTTCTGAGTTAATGGTATTTCATGTTTTGATGTTCTGCATGTCCTTTGCTCTGAATGTGTTAAAGTAGATTAACGACCTCTTTATTCCCGCTACTGATAAAATGCTAACTGATGGTTACGTATTTCTTCGGTATTTAGTGTAGTCTTTCAGAGTATTGTTGATGTTCTGGATTTCTCAGCATGACTATAGTTAGATAAATGCTTCTAACCCTGCAGGATCTTTTTTCGTTTTATTTGCGAAGTGTGGAATACTCTGGGAAACCTTTACTATTCTGAATCTCCGGGAGAAATGAGTTGAAGTAACCAGCTATCCCCCTCGAAAACAGTCACCTCTCCCAACTGATCCCCGCACCGTCGTGACCTGACACCCAGGTGCTTGAAGGCCCAGAGGATTTATTTCCCCCGGACAACCTTTACAGGCGGAGTTGGCCAATCTCTCCGGAGTCCGGTGACAACTTATGACTGTTGGCGGACCTGGTCCACAAAACCCCGTCAACAATACCACAATCCATAATCAATTGTTCATTTCAAATATCCGAATATCCTTTTCACTGCTACATAATGTGACTCTTTAGGATCATCTTTAAATCTAGCAATAATTCCAACTGCATTAGATATATCTGGTCTAATTTGTACTCTATTCATTGTATATACTATTGTATTCACCGCTTCTCTCCAAAATGTCTTCGCCACATCATTCTACAACAACATAGCTCTTGTTGCTTTAGCTATTGACCTTTTCCTTCTTTATGAAATACCATTATGCTTAGGTTTTCTAGGGGCTGAAAGCTGTCTCTTAATATCATTCACTTCACAAAAGGTGTTAAACTCACTTGAAGTAAATTCTCCTCCTCTATCTGATCTTAAACATTTAATTTTCATTCCTGATTCATTCTCAACTCTATTCTAAAGAAATCTAAACTTCTCAAATGCTTCTAATTTTTCTTTAAGAAAAGATACCCACATCATTTTAATGAAATCATCAACAAGAATCATAAAATACCTTTCACCATAAAATCCTCTTGTTCTGGTAGGACCACTCAAATTTTTATGAACAATCTTCAACTTTGTTGTAGTAGTAAACTTCTTGCTAGGAAAAAACTTCTCTTCTATTTCACCATAACACATTTTTTTCATATCATGTTAGTTGGTTTCACAATCTAAGGAAAATATATCATTGCAAATTTAGTACTTTCTTTCACAATGTTATCACAATTTATGTGACAAAATATTTCATGCCATAACTAACTGTCATCAAATTTAGCAATCAAACATGTCATCTCAACAGGGTTCAACTGAAAAACATTACCTCTAGTTCTTGTACCTGTACCAACCATCTTACCATCCTTATCCTTGATACTACAAGTCTTTTCTGCAAACCATACCTGGTAACCTTTATCAAGTAACTATCCAACACTCAAAATATTATGTTTCAATCCATCCACAAAGTAAACATCATCAATATTAGTCTTTCCATCAAGTGTAATAGATCCTATTCCTTTTATACGACAAGGTGCATTGTTTCCAACTCTAACAATTCCTCCATCATAATTTTTAAGCTTTACAAATTTGTCCATATCACCAGTCATATGATGAGAACAACCACTGTCTATGATGCAATCAATTTTCTTTTCAAATTGGGACACTAATGCTTTCTCTTCTCTAACTTCTTTTTCAAGACTTTCTTATTTAATTGCAACAAATCCTATCTCGTCACTTTCATTATCACTTTCACTCAATAATTTCTCAATAATAGCTTCAAATTCTTCATCATTAGCATAATAACATTCTTTATGTCTTCTAGGATTAAATTTCTTCTTATATTTCTTCACTCTCTTAGGACATTTAGATGAAAAATGACCATATTCTTGACAAGTCTAACATTCTAAAAATTTCTTACCTTCAGGTTCTCTCTTCACAAGTAGGGAAATTCCTTCTTCAATCTTTCTGTCTTCCTCAGATTTAGATCTACTATTGCTCACATAGTCTCCATTAACATTAAAATTTCTTATAGAAGTAGGATGAACACTTAGTGCACTAAAAGTTGTTTCAATTCTAGGAAAGTCTCCAGACCATTTCAAACTTATCTCTGTTGATTCCAATCTTCCAAGAAGAGTCTCTCTAGTGAATTTATCAGTGCAAGGGATAAATTGTTCTATCATCTATGTTGTCTGATTGAATGTTGGGGTCAACATTTTCAAAATATTCCATATAATCTCATCTTCATCTTTATTTCATTCACAAGCTTTAATACCTACAACAATCTCTAATATTCTGCCAATATAACTTTTAACTGATTCATCTTCCATCATTTTTGCTTCTTGAAATAAACATATCCAAATTTTTAATCTAATTCTCTTAGAATGTTTATCACCTTCAAAAGTAGATTCCAAAGATAACCAAATTTCATGAGTTGTTCTTAAATTTTTTACCTGACTGTACTCATTCTTGGGAAGTGTTGACAAAAGTGCTTCTCTGGCAAGTATGTTAAACATGAGTAGATCTCTCTCAGTTCCAGTAAATTCCTCTATCTTATCCTCTTCAATGATTTCTTTCACATTCTTAGTAGTCAACCAATATCCTGGACCTAAACATAACAAGTGTGTCTTCATCTTCTCTTTCTAGTTGTCATAACTAACTCGATCAAACTTAGGACTTTCTTTCTTGAAATGAGTCACCATTGATCTCCTTATGCTATTAAAATTTTCCTTCAAGGAATTGATGCTCTGATACCAATTGTTAGAAAGTAAAGTCCAACAAGATTACTAAGAGGGGGGGGGTGAACCATTTATCTGAATAATATAAATTTTATCAACCTTATTAAATGTGAAACATGTAAATAACAATAACAACAACCACAAAAGATAACCATACACAATAACACCAGATTTGTTAACTAGGGAACCTCTTGATCAAAGAGTAAACCCCAGTGGGAATGAGCCCACAAAAATATGTACTAATATAAAAATTACTTGTGAGAGGATGGAATTTTTTAGGAGTCTATGAAATACATTCGGTACATATAAGTCCCTGTTAGGAGACTTTGAATCCCTATTAAAAGATTCTAACCCTGTTAGGAGTTGTGGAAGGCAGAAGGACCCACTGTCCAAACAACTTCAAGGGAAAGACCACTGAACCCATTTTCCAATTGATCTTAGTATTATTCAGAATAGAATAATACCAAATAAAGTGAATTCTAAAACTCTATATCCTCTCTTATCTCACTGTGCCTCTGCTGAACCAAATACTACCAGATCTCAAATACCAGATCTACCAACTTCATTTCACATACACTCCTTTCAATACTGCTACAAAATCATACATACATGATATCTCTCTATATCATCATCCTTCATTCTATATAAAATCAAATAAACAATCTTTCCTTTATACCAATGCCAATACTTCACAATTGAGTCGGCCAATTAAGCCTAAACAATTACAAAATATAAAACTATACACGTTACATAATTACACAACACTGTTAGCTCACAAACTTAATAACTCTTCACACATGCAATCCTAGACTAAGAGGTCTTAGTAAGATCACCTTCATACTATCTTCAAACTCAACATAACTTTAGCAAACCAAATTCCATACCAGTCAAAAGATATAATCCAAACATCACAAAATGTCTCTCAGAAACTCAATCAAAATACGATCTTCAATAAATCTTGAATAACTATCACCAACAATTGAATCTCCTTATGTGCTCTTAACCACATCATCAAGATACTATTTGAAATACTTTCTCAATTGCGCATAACCTCTTCTGCAATTCTCTATCTGTGCTAACTCAATCTCTGTCTGCTACTTGGTTAATCTTCACTAAAACACTATGCTGATATCTAAACAGTATGTTGACATCAATGACAAACATAGTCACTAATGTAACACATGATAACTCCATTAATGCTAACAAAAAGAAGAATTGGGAAGAACTAACAAATAATATGGAGGCAACCATTGTTGATACTACCAATAATAAGGTTATACATCAAACTAAGAAGGAAGCCAAGATGACCTATTGGGATGAAAAAATGAGATGCAGGTGGTCAAGTTTAAATATACCACCCTATGTAGGATAGGGTGGGGATGATAGAAAGAAAAAGAGACAAACAATCAGATGAAGGCCCCGTAAAAAATTATGGTTTAAACTCAATTTTGATGAGGCATCTAGAGGTAATCCAAGGAAAGCAGGCATTGGCGGCTGTGTCCACAACTTAGATAGTGTAGAGGTAGCAAGGCTAGAAAAACCAATAGGCTTAGAAACCAATAACACAATTGAACTTCTAGCATTAATAGAGTGATTTTTGATATGAAAGGAAATGAAGTTTGATAAGCTAGATATAGAAGGGGACTATGCAATAATTATAAATGCGCTTAGGATAGGGTTTATGCTTTACTGGAAACTTAATGCAGTAATCTCAAGAGCCATAACCTTAATAAAAGGCTTTAATAAATACAATTTCAATCACATATATAGGTATGGTAATATTAGAGATGATAAAATGGCAAACGAAGGTGATGCAAAGGCACTAAGCACTAGTGCATGCATCTTGAAAATGACTCTAAAACTACCCTATCACTACCCCTTGCCTATACCCGTACACAGACATTAATAAATTTTGACAAACATAAAATCTGCAAAATCCCTCTAGTGAGGATGGGTGAAATTAGGTTTATAAAAACATATTAAAAACTCTAAAAGATCCAACGGTGGGTTTGGGAGTTATGACCCCGTAACAACACCCAAATTTCTGTGATACTCAAAAAATAGAAGAAAACTAAATTTTATTGCTTGTTGTTCAATTCATACAACCCAGGCCTCTCTCCTTCACAAATAGACTCTAATAATGTTTTATAACTCCTTTTTTCAACCATTCCAACTATCTTTTGGCAGTTACATTGAATTGGAATACCAAAAGACTCATTTGCATGTGTTTTTCATTAAAAGACAATGTAACCGTTATTCTTTAAAAATATGAATCCTTCAACTTTTGAAAACAACTAAAACTAATTAAAAATTATAACTATGAATTCCTAATGTCTTCCAACATATTTTAGACTTATTCTAAACACTTCTACCACCTAAACAACCCCTAAACAATCCTTGACACCCTTGGACACTATTGATCCACTTACAATGCATATTAGTCCTTTAGGACAATTTCAATTACATGTTATTTGAAAGCCATAATAGGCCTTAGAATTTCATAGTTTTTCATATTTAATGTTAGGATCTCTCCTTTAGTCACTGGTGTCTTCATGAAAGTCTCGACTTCTTTGAATGTACTTGGTGTCTTGATGGAGTATCTTAGGTGCCCTGCATCAGAAGGGGCTGATGGAGAATCAATAAGATGGAAGATTGGATAGAAGATAGATTGATGGATAGACTATAGTCAAGATGATCAAGGATCATCTTTTGGATTGGATGCTTTTACAAGAGGTATTCACAGGCCTATAAATAAGAGATTTTAAAATACCATGAATATACTCAATAGAATATAGAAGTGGAAAGATATACACATACCTTTTTGACTTTCTCCCAGGGATATATATAGATATACATACTAATATGTGTATATATAGATACACACACATGTATATATAGAAATATAAATATACATATGTATACATATATATTCTGATATTCACTGATACATATATTTATATATAGTTTTGAGACACACACACACATTGTTATATATAGATAATTTACTTTTTGATATATATATATATCCTGAGTCTTACACACACACAATCTCATTGGTTTTGCTTACATTTTCATTTATTCATCCAAATATATATACTGCCATTTATATATATATTCATATCTAGATATATATATGTATGTGTGTGTATTTGTGTATATATATATATATATATATATATATATATATATATATATTCTTTTCATTTATATATTTTCCTTTTCATATATATTTCTTTCCATTCCTTAGCTGATCTTTATGCTCTTACATTCATGTTTTAAGGATTTTGCCTTTTGCTTCACTTTAGTGTTCACTATGATGCAATGACAATGTTTGAAGATGGATTTGTTGTGTTGAGGAATTTGTTGGTCACTGGTCTCATTCACACAGGGGATCGAGATATATGAGAGACATGGATTATTTTGGCTTTAACAATAAGGGAACAAACAAATGTGGTTATGACATGTTTTTTTTTCTCTATGATGTAATGCTATATGGATATCTTCTGGTCTTCATAAGGGTTTCTCAAAATAGACCATTAAGAGTTTGAATGCACCTAGAACAATGTATCTTTCTCTCACCGCTTTTCAACCTCCTAGTCATCAGTGAGAAGGATTCTTTGCCTAATGACTTAGTCCAACTCACACTTTGGTTTAATATAATTGTCTAATGGTATAATTACTATACTAAGTTAGTATACTGGGGTAGGCTGAATGATTGGTTACATATGTACACTCATGGGAAATTGGGTAGATTGTAGTTGCAAAGATGGTTTATTTCAAAGTTTTATGTGGATATTAAAATATGTTGGCTACACTAGAATAGGATTGAAATGCATGTCAAAGGAATATTAATCGCAACTCATATTTTTTTAGCTAATTAATGATCTTAGAAAATATTTGTTTGGAATGAATGTTATGTATCTACAAAGAAGGACTTCTTGGGATGTAAGATTTATTTATTAGCTTTAGTTTCCTTATTGGGGATTAGATGCACACTTGGTAAGAATATGATTAGTATGTGGTTTGATTCTGCATTTTAAATACAATTTTCCTGGCCACGAGGGTTGACAAAAGTCTATAATGTTGTATTGGTGCTTGGAAGTTTGATGATCTCAACAAAATTATAGGGTTGATAATTTGGGATACTTGATATTTCCAACGTTGTGGCCTCTAATCCTTGTGGCGAGAAAAAATGTGTTGTGATAGTTTTTGCAGGTTCAAAAAGTTTAGTGAAAATATACAAAGGTGTTTATTGGGAGGGGAGAAGAAAAAGGTTGGAACAAGATACCAAATAAAGAGATTGGATTGAAATATGGGTGCTTTAATGGGTAGGACATGCATCGTTACATATGAATTGGCTTGATTATAGGGTCCTAAATTTGGTGCAGTCAATCAAGAGGTATATGTTTTTCAACATTTTGATAGCAATTTTCTTGAAAAGGTGACCTCAAATATAAAAATATATATGGCAGGTTTAGATAGTTGTTATTAAAATTATCTGAATACTAACAAAAGTGACAATTTTTTTGGAGATTGCTCGTGAGTAATGTGTAGATAAAGAGGATACTCTCTTAAAATCAGGCGGACCTGCAGGAGGTCCCTAGGGCCACTAAAGTAGGAGAGAAGGGATCAAAGAAGAAATCATATAACACATTCCCTCTATTTTTACTAAGGAGAAAGGGTGATACTATTACCACTATCTCGTAGTTTTTCAAATGGGAAATTGTAAAATTATGTAACAATTAACTTTAGTCTTTTAAAGTTCTGGGCAAGACCAGATGTTTTATTTGCTCAGTTATTTCCTATCGGTGTTGGTGTAGGAGCATCTTAGGATCTTGGAAATCTTGCATCAACCAAAAATATTTCCCTTCTTGTTTGTTTGTTGTTCTATTCTAGTTGGGTAGTTATGGTGGTTTGGTTGTAGGTCAATCTGTGCTTTTCATTTTGTGTTGCGGTCATGACAGCGTATTCTTGGCTTCATCCTAGAGATTACCCTATGATCACACCTCATTTGGTTTCATCGCGCGTAAGTTATGGTAGATTCTTCGTGTATCTATCACATTCTTCATATTTTCGATTGATGCTTGGGTTTTCTGATCTTCCGATTGGTTTTGCTGAGTGCGATCATGCCAGCTCATTGTTACATTTGAAGCTGACATTATTATGTGATCACATCTCTTAAATATTTCTTTGGAGGTTGTTCCTAAAGATTTGGGTCTTGACTTATTTGTTGTAATAGGTTTTCTCAATTCTTGGGGAATGTAATCTTTTCTAGGCCGACTACATATTGCGATAGATTTATGATCTTATGGACTTGTTCCTAAGGGAAAAGGTGTGATCTCATAAGATTATTTGGCTTAGCTTGGGTAGGATTTAGAGGGTTTTGAGTGCAATCATGCCTATGTTCTTGGCATGTATGACTGGCATGTGAAACGACATGTTGCAGATCTGTTGTAAATGATTTTTGATGATAATAAAAGGCCAAATATCTTATTTTTATCTATTTGTCTTATTTTCTTCTATTGTGTTATATAGTTGCAAAGTTTGGACTGATCTCTATGAGGTTTATCCATCCTTGATTGCGTCAGATGGTATCAGAGCTGAAGCAAGGTTGAACGAGATTGAGGTTGAATAAGGTGGAGATTCTTGTGTTGGTAGATCCGAGTTCCTGACTTGTGAAGCCCTAGACCTGTTGATTGTGAGGTGGCAGAGTGAAGATCTGACTTGTAATCATAGAGGACTTGTGCAAGGTGGAAATGAAGGGTTTGTTGTTGATTATTAAGATTTGAAGGCATACCGATTGGAGGCAGGTTTCTTGTGTGTTTGGTAGATCACTGGTTAGAGAAGTATATTGTAATAGATCATTGGTTGAAGAGACAATTATGCTTGAGGATTGGAAGACACCACCTAGAATAATGAACCCTTGAAGGCTAGAGAAAATGATGGAAGAATTTAGAGTTGAGATGAGGAATGAGATTAGAAATGTGTTGACTAGATTGAGAAGGAATCCTGAGACTAAAGAAGAATATGAGGAGGCTGCTGAAGATCTTGAGACAATAGACACTGAGATCCTTGCAGACGAGGAGAGATTGATGAAAGATTTGGCACAAGTAAGTCAGAGTCATAGTATGGATGTTTCTATTTTAACTGGTTCATTGGATCTTGAGAATTTGATAGATTGGTTTGGAGAGTTAGAGGATTACTTTGAGCTTGAGGAAATCAAAGAGCCACAAAGGGTTAGGTTAGCTCAGACTAAGTTGAAGGGCCATGATGCCTTATGGTGGAAAGAGTTACAAGAAGATAGAGAGGAGCATATTGAGACAAAAGTCACTAGATGGAGGGTGATGGTTTCTAGGTTAAAAGATAAATTTATCCTTGAGGATTATGAATAAGAGTTTCTCAAGAACTTGTAGAACTTGAGGTAGAAAGACATGAGTGTGGAGGAATATACATAGGAATTCTATAAGATGATTATCAAATCTAGTCACAAAGAAGTATCTAAGGAGAAGGTGGCTAGGTACGTTAATGGTCTGAGATTTAATATTCAGGATGAGTTGATTATGTTGAGGATTAGTACTATTAAGGATGATTATTAGTATGCATTAAGGGCAGAAGAAAAGCTAAAGAGAAGACAAAGTAACTCTAGAGGAAGAGAGAACTAAGTTAGCAACAATGGCAAAGAGAAGCAAACCATTGAAGTTGAATTTGATTAGAGAATACCTAGAAGAGGGAATGGTAATTGGGAGTTCAAAGGTACTTGTTTCAAATACGGTGGCATAAGACATAGGTATTTTAAATGTTCTGAAGATCTAGTAAGAACACAAGTGTAACATAAGAAAATGTAAGGTCACCAAAATGTAAGATAGTAAATAGAGATGATGACCTAAATATTACATTTAAAAATTTGAATGTGTTTATTTGAAATGTGTGTGAGGAGGGTAGAATTGTCTTCTTAATCCCAAATTTATTAAAGGGAAGATCCAAATTGATTAACCCTAAAGAAAGGATCAATGCATAAATGAATCAACCTATTAAGGATATGGATAAAGAGAGAAACCCTAATTCCCATTTTATAGGAGAGAGTATTTGATAAGTTTAGATAGATTAAGAATTTTAATTGAATTGAATATAAAAAAATACTAACCTTGAAATGTTGCAGATCTGAAGAATGCTATTTTTTGAAGCCCGTGTTGAGTTTCTGGAAAATCTGAGATCGGATCTGGAATAGAAACACAGAGATGAACAAAACCCATAAATATTTTTCCGTTCTGACACAGTTCTAATTTGTACCCTCAAGTCAATGTCACCATTGACCCAGAATTTCCAATTTTGACCTAGGGCAAAATCAACCTAAAAATTCTCATACTGAAATTCTATTTTCGGATCCCGAAAGTTTTCTGAAAAGGGTATCTGAATCTGCACTCTAATATGTTATTCCAAACCTGTACCTGCAAGGAATATGAATTTTTTTATTGGGGGGAGGGGTTTGCCTTAGTCAAACCCCGATTTAAGAAATAACCTTGAAATCAATAATTGAAATAAAGAATTCTAGAAAGTAGTAGAAGTAAATCTAATAATGAAGCTATGATATTCAATAGATATGCAATTGTATTTCGAATGTAAACAAGTATGTAAATATGAAAACTTGGACTCAATTATAAACCATAAACCTCCATGATTGTATGCTTGGAATCCACCTTGAAGAGAGAATGAATGAATGTTTGAGGATGCACAAAGGATCTTGAAGGAAGATCACACCACCATGATAGATAGATCTAGGGCTTGAATGATGAATCTTGAATGTTTGAACCAAATCCCTTTAAAGGCTTGAAAGCTTGAATCCTTAATCTTCAATGGAGAACTTGAATGCTTGAGAGGAAGACTTGAACACTTTGAAAGCTTGAAACATGTAGAACAATGCTTGGATTCTTCTTGATTGATTTGATAATTTGTGCTTCATATGGCTTAGAGAGACTTAGTGCTTAGAGAAAATGAGAGGAGAAAACTTCCTTTTATATGAAACTAGGGCACAATCTTCTAGAGAGGCCAACATAGGAGAATTAAATTCCAACTAGGCATATATCCCTAGAAGAGGACCTATATTAAATATAATTTAAGAATCGTCGCTTCAGAACCCAAAACAGCCGACCCAAAAGCGGGAAATGAACTTTTGATGACCTCCAGCAGCTGACAGAATTCCAAATTTGAAAGGGGGACCTAATTCAAGGTTGAGGTCATCCTTGACCTAGATCAAGGTCGAGGTCGACCTTGACCTAGGGAGCCAAGACCCCTAGAAAACATGCCAGTTGGGAGGGATGGTGCCCGGAGAGGCCCAATCAGGGTCCTAAATAGACACAGAAGTGAGAGAGGATGTAGAAATGAGGGGACAATGTGATAGTGGTCAAAAACACCCCCTAAGGAGGGCTAAACATTCTTATCATGGAAGTGCTACCATTTTAAGATGATACAATAAGTAAACAAAATCCTATGGAACATGAGGAACAAATTGATGGTGAAGTTGTGGAAAATGAAGTTGAGCCTGAGACAGTAGAGTCTCTTATGCTTCAGAGAGTTATGTTGAGTAAAAAGGAAGTTGAACCTTTACAAAGGAGGAATTTTTTAGGGCTATTTACAAATTAGGAGGTAAGTGATGTAAGGTTGTTATGGACAGTGGTAGTACTAACAACTTAGTATCAAAAGAGATAGTGCAGAAGCTTGGATTAAAGAGGCTTAAACATCCTAGTCCTTATGGGATAAGTTGGTTTTCAGATGATCATATGGTGGAGGTAAAAGAGAAATGTTTGGTTAATTTCAACATTGGACCTTACATAGATGAATTATTATGTGATGTGGTGACTATGAGTACTTGTCATGTTCTATTGGGAAGACCTTGGCAGTTTGATAGAGGAGCTATTCATGATTGCATAAGAAACTTGGTCACAATAGAGAAGGATGGACAAAAGATTAATCTAGTTCCTTTGAAGGAAGAAGAAGGAAGAAGTGCAAGGAATTTAAGTATGGTAAATAGTTATTGTTTAGAGAAAAAGACTACAGAGGTTAGTATTGATCAGAAGAAGGATGTTGAAGGTAAATTGGATGAAGGCAAGTTAGTATCTGACTGTAAGAAGGGTGATGTGGTGCAACATGAAACCTTGGTTGTTGAATAGATGAAAGTTTGTAACGAAGGTAGATCGGTTATGAAAAAGGGAAGATGTAGTAATCTGAGTTCTATTGTTGATAAAAGATATGATAGAGTGAGTATAGAGAGGAGTAAGTTGATGGATCTAACAAAGGAGAGTGCATAGGTACAAAGTCAGAGAAATGCAGATAAAGAGGATGTTTGGATTAGAAACAAGCATGGGATTATAGTTCCACATCTTGTCAAATGTTCATGAGTTTTTGTTATGGAACATTTTATTTACCTGGGGTGTCTAATGCAGGAGCATCTTAGGATCTTGGCAATCTTGCATCAACCAAAAAGATTTCCCTTCTTGTTTATTTGTTGTTCTATTCTAGTTGGGCATTTCTGGTGTTTTGGTTGGAGGTTGATCCGTGCTTATTATTTTGTGTTGCTGTTGTGACAACATGTTCTTGGCTTTGTCAGTGAGCTTACCTTATGATCGCTCCTTATTTGGTTTCATCGCGCATAAGTTATGGCAAATTCTTTGCGTATCTATCATGTTCTTCATATTTTCGGTTGGTGGTTGAGTTTTTTTTATTATTTCACGATCTTCCGGTTGGTTTTTCCAAGCGTGATCATGCCAACTCATTATTATGTTTGAGGTCGACATTATTGTGTGAGCGCATCTCTTAAATATTTCTTTGGAGGTTGTTCCTAAAGATTTGGGTCCTGACCTATTTGTTGTAATACATTTTCTCAATTCTTGGGGAATTTAATCTTTTCTAGACTGACTAGATGTTGTGATGGCTTTATAAGATTATGGACTTGTTCCTAAGGGACACTTGGTGTGATCTGATAAGATTATTTGGTTTAGCTTAGGTAGGATTTGGAGGGTTTTGAGTGTACTCAGACCTGTGTGCTTGGCATGTATGACTGACATGTGAAACAACATGTTGCAGATCTGTTGTAAATGATTTTTGATGATAATAAAAGGGTGAATATCTTGTTTTATCTATTTGTCTTATTTTTTTCTGTTGTGTTATATTGTTGCAAGGTTTGGACTGATCTCCTTGAGGTTTCTCCATCCTTGACTGTGTCAGGTGCCCACACTAAACCAAGTTTGTAATTTTTTTTGTAAATTAGTAAAATATTGGCTACGACCTATTACCCATAAAAAACAAAAACAAATTAAAACAACTATATTTAAATACACAACATTTTTTTCATAAATTATGTAAACTTGAAGCAAATGAAGTTGCAACTTTAGAAGCTCAATCATAACCTCTGAGTGAGATTGTCTTATAGGGCCAATAGGGGTTTCATATTTGACTCTTGAAACCAAAATGGGTTTTCATGCTATGATCTTCAACAACCCAAGGTTTTCAATTCTCATATTTGATTAATTAAACACAAATACCAAGAACAATTTTTGACAAGATTTTATGTGTAGAATGAAAGTTTGATGCGATAAATGCATTCACCTTTTAACTTACCAAGATCTATGGCTAGCAATGAATCTCTCCCAAAAGAGTGGCTTAGACCATGTAAGGTCAAAGGTTGTTGATAATTCACAACTACATTAATTGTCATCCAAATGAGAAATCGACACATACTTGAATAAATATAATTGATATTGATCTCAACATTCACAACATTCAATTTATTGTGAGATTTGCTAGACTTTTAGTAGATTGGAGAACCTACAAACCTTGTCACACTTTTCATTTTTAACAAAACTAGAGGAAATGACCCAATACTTGAGTGTGTTCCATTGGTTGTGATAACAGTTGTTGATTTAATACCCACACTCATTGATTTAATGTCTAATATGTTAGACAACATTGCACCAGTAGTTGTGACTTTAAATTTGTTATTGTTGATGATGACTATCCATAATTGAGTGAAATGTATCCCCTAGTTCTAAAAAGCAACCAATCATGTGATGCCACATCATCTGCACAACTATGGGTCTCCCTTTTGCACGACCACTGGTCTCACTTTTTTTGGGTTGTTTTGGACACCTTGATAAAAAATGTGCTAATGTTGCATCATATTTGATGATGTAGCCTTGAAACCTTAGTTATAACTAGGGAAGTTGCCCAATAAACTTCTCCATGTAGGATTTTGAGAAGTGCAAAGTTAGGGTACTCAATTATTGGGTCCTCTCTCCCTAGTAAGCTTGTGAGCCTCATCATACTTTCACACTTTCAAAAGATTTGAAAACCTGTGAATCTTGTCACTTTTTTGACAAACCAGCAAACCTATGAGTTGCATGAACTAGCAAACTTGTTGACAATTAGTACCTTTTGGCACCTCAAACTTTTTTCCCCTTTTGTTAACTTAAGAAATTGAAGACAACTTCAAGTCTTAAAATTTTAAGGGCTTGACATCTTCAACAATTAAATATCAAATTGATTATTTTCTATTTTTTATACCTCATTCCACTAGAAATAAGAAATGGACTAATATTCTCTCTTATTAAAAATAATTATAATTGTAGCATGAAAAAATATTTGTCCATTCTTTTACCACTAATGTCTTGGGCATAATCTTGTGGAATTACAATACTTAGCTTTCTAACTAAGGAATTTATATTTTATGCAAAGATTCTAGAATATATGTTGTCCCTAGTTTGAAAGTGTGGTCTCTCTATTAGTGAAATGTCTTGGATTGTATAATGTTTCTATGAGATTTTGGGGCCAAGTCCAATGATTTATGTTAGATCCACATTTGTGGACTTGTCCTCTAAGTTCAAACTTGACCATAAGAGTTCTACTCATACTCTTTTGCTTGTTTTGTTGGTCTTCATTTTCTCTATTCTTCTTTGATATCTAATTATTAATAGTATTTAGGAGCACTATGGGAGATTTGTCATTGTGTTGCATGGAGACATATTGTCTTGGGTCAACCCTCATAAATATGTGTAAGAGGATTGAGAACAATATAAAAAAAACTATAGAATGTTTACTCCTTTAATGTACCAAATCCATATGTTTTATTATTGACTGGTCTTATCATGTTATAGAATAAGAGGGGTTTTGAATTCTAGATGCATAACATGTATGTTAATGAATGCATTTGAATATTATCATATATAACTGTACGCCTCTCTCTCCGGACTCCCACAACTTTCCAAGGGCGGGGGTTAGTAGCCAAGGTTCACAAGTGAATGCAAATCAAGTACGCAATAACTACCAAACGAATAACAGAAACATGAGAAATAAAATGTACAAGCAAGAGAAAGGAAGACAAATGAATGCAAACCCCTCGATGCTTGAAGCTTCTATTGTTTCTCTCTACTCCTTCCGAAATGCTGTTCTTGATGCTCAGTATTGGCGGGGCAGCATCTATGACTTGAGAAGCGTCGAGAATTTGACAATTGAAACGTGTGTGTGATCGCAAGATAGCTTGAATGTCGACAGAGTAATGGCGCTTGTAAGCTTGAAATCCTAGATCCTTCAAATGGTTATGAAGGGTTTATTATATAGGAATTGATGATGAAATGAATGGTTGAGATCAATCCCAGAGATGGGGAGATGAACGG
>MU224482.1:2503007-2516600 GCA_018584345.1 Thuja plicata | reverse complement strand
GCAGAGAATTTATACAAATATAACATTTAAGTATAAGAAATTATAATTTCTTATACTTTAAGTTATATTTGTATAAATACCTTCCAGGATGTTTGAGATAGGTTTCAGCTTCATAGGAGTTAAGGTGTGCAGATTCTAGATTTTGGGGGTTTTTGAAATATTTCAGGACTTAGCCAAATTTCAGGATTCAGCACGCTTTCAGCAGAGCTACCTCCCATAATCTATTTCGACTTTCTAAGATCAAATTGAAGCTGGAACAAGGATTCTCAGAGGGTTTACACTTGTTTCATCATGAATCCTTTGGTTTTATCCCATATTCCTGAAAGATTTAGCACAACTCTCGCCCATGCACCAGACAGACTTGACTTCCCAGCAAGCCAAAATTGCCCAAAACCAACTCTCAAACTTCACTCGCTAGACCAAGGGGCTTGAAAACTGTCGCCAACAAAGACTACCTAAGACCACTACTCCTACTTCTTGCAAAAGAGGGGTCCCCATTTACAATGGGGCGATGGTGTGAAAACCTCACAACAGTCTTGTAAGCCTAATAGAGGCGACTCTTCATGGGAAGCCTATAAAGAACATCGAAGGCTATCATTTTAAAACAATGCAAGGTAAAGTCAATTACGTGGAAAGCAGACCAAGGAGAGGCATGCAAACTTGATCAGTAGGAGGGCAATTACAGGAGCAGAACAACGGATTAGTTTATTAAGAGGCGGATTGGAGGAAAAATACCAGCATCTTCAAGAGGAATGAATAAACCTGATGATTAAAGGAGCGAAAATCAGGCATAACGATGCAAATAATTTGCAAGATGTCATATATATGGGTATGGAAGGTGAAGGTAAAATTGATTACTTAAGTTTAAAAATGCACAACGAGATTATGAGTAATAAAATGCAAAGTGAAGGTTAAAATTATGTTCTTAAGAAAAGATGTTTTGTCATGAAATTATTTCATGTCCTTAAAAATTTGTTTGCATTCAATTTTGTTTCACAAACATTTTCTTTTGTTTTGCTAGGATCGATGCATGGAGAGGATCATGGAAGGTGATGATCAAGTGAATGCGAGTTCGAGGACAAGGCTAGAAGGAGAGATCATTCCAACATCAAAAGCAACATGGAGGAGGACAAGATTCAATTCAAGAGGAATTCAAAGATGAACAAGTCTACAAATGGAGAAATGTTATTACAATCTTGAATTTCCTTTGGAAATCCAAGATCAATTAAAAGGATCCAACTACATGAAGGTCAACAAGTTCAAGACATGAAGAAGGATCAAGGCCAAGATATCAAGACGAGCAATTTCAAGAACATTTCAAGGAGAATATTTCCAAAATGGAGAGGATGAAGAAAATTCATGAAGACAAAGTAATTTGGGAATATGAGCCATCAAAATCAATTGAAGGATTGAAAATGTTGAGTACCAAGAGATATTGCTAGAGGTGCAAATACTTCTTTATGATGATAAAGAAGTGGAGTTGAAACAAAGATTACAAGATAAACATGCTGAAGTGTAGCCCATTCATTTTCAACCAATCAACTGATTCCAACTTGACATGTCCAAGTTCACCCAATCAAATTCATCCACAAGTGGACATGTGGAAAGCATTTAGTGTTTTACCACAATGAGTTTTCTCATTGGTTAATCCTTAAAAGGATATGTGTTTCAAAACAATGCAATTTTCTCATTGGATGACATTTAATAATTGTAAGCGGTTGTTGTAACAACCCCAATTAGGGTTTCATAGAATTATGTTGGTCATTAATTCAAATCAATCTGGGTCCTTAATTGTAATTGAGAGGTCTATAAAAGGATTTCCCTTCTCATTTGTAAATGATTAAATCATTAGAAGATTAGGAGCAAGTTAGAATAGAGTGGGTGGAGACATGTTGCCAAGACTATGTGGAAGTTAATATATTTTCATTGAAGATATGGTGGATTCTTGTGTGTTGCTTCTACATTTGCATGGTTTCTACTTCTCTAAGTTTAGTTAAAGTTCATTGATTGAAATGGAGAATTATGAAGATGAATGATGAATTCCATGTCCATACCTTTTGTTGTTTGTTGATTGCAAGTCACAATGTAAGTTTAGTCTGGACTTTAATAAATACTAAGTTCAATTGTGGATATTCTTTTGGATTGTGTCAATATTGGGTATTTTGACGAATGATTACAATATGAAAATCTTTCGCGTTCTCCTTGGAGATTGCATCATTTTTGTGTAGTTGTTTCATTTGGCGAAGCAAAGCTTGGTTATAGGAATTCACTTATCTAAGCATCATTCATTGATATTATTGTCCTTAGGAATAGAATAGATTTCTCTAAATCCTTCAATCCTTTTTATCTTTTATTTGAAGTTCAAGTCATTTTGATGTCCAAGTTCCAGCCACTTTGAGGAAAGAGAGTTGATAAATCTAGGAAGAATCACGCAAGCCCCCGCGTGATTACTGACATATCACATTATTAAATTGAGTTATATCCAACACAAAGTCACTAGTTTGTAGTGTAAACCTTGGGGTCGCCTTATTTGATCACATGCCACATTGTTTAGCATATGAGGTTTCCTTGTTCAAGAGAGGATAAAATACTCGGTATTTTATTTTGTATGTTGGAGCGGTCACAAAACTCACATCAACATTAGGGTTTGCCCTTTTACTCCAAACTTGTTTCCATATATCATTGATAGAATGTAATGTCCCCATTTTTAGCTCACCATAGTTTGTGGTTTGGTTTAGCCTATCATTGGCCCTTGTAGGCTAAGTCAGATGGCTAGAGGGTCCTAGCTGGTAGGATAGGAGGCTCTTTCCCTTGTAGAGTGCATAAATGTTCAGGATTGCTCTTCATTTGGTACAATTTGGCACACTTACTATTTATAGCAAGTGACTATTTCAGGAAAGTCACGATTTCTAATTATAGTAGGGCACTTGAACATGCTATGTTGCAGTGTTGAGATTTGACATCTTTGGCTTGAGTAGATATTCACAGACTTACTATTTATAGTAAGTCAATTTCGCAGAGCTGCTATCTTTGGCAGGGCACCTGGACATTTGGTATTTGCAGTGGATATATGGTCCTAGTTGGCTTTTTGGAGGAAATTTAAAAGCTTGAGCTCATGTTATTTAATTATTAATAAAGTAGCATTTTATTAATAATTTATTATTAAAGCTTATTATAAAGTTATAAAGTAAAAGGGCCCAAGGACGTCATTAATGTGCATTAAATATGTTATTAAAAGTGGGCGCCTAAACCAAGAAGGATATAATTTTATATTATAAAGTCAATTGTGCAACAAAAAGCAAATGTATTCAAGTTATTAATGAGGCTTGCAAGTGAAAACTCATGGATCGAACCTCATGAAGGAATTATAAAAAGCCAAAGAGAAAATCGATTTCATTATGCTATTGTCTATTTACCTTTGTTGATGGAAGTTCTTGGGAATTGAGCCATGAAACCTAGGGTTTCTGTTGTTTCCAGCATTAAATGACGTTAATTCTTCAGCGTATGTGCAATTCTGAGACTGTGAATGACACGTTGAATTATTGCTTACCCGTGGGCTTCATTCAAAGGTCCAAATTGTAAAAATTGGTTGAAGTTTTGAAAGAGTTTGAAGAATAAATTGTAGAGATCTATCATGGACAGCTAGTAGTAGGATGTAATGATTCTAACTAGCTGTTTCAGAAAATGACTGCAAGAATTCTGATTTCTGGAAAGCACTACTTTTCTAATTTTTACAAGTTATATATGTGTCTTCTTTTGCTGTTTTAATTTCCTCAATGTAAGTACGAAAATGCATTAACATCAATTTGTCTATGACTCTAATGCTGGATATGTTTCATCATATAATCAAAAACCATTTGCTTCAGAAATCAAACTTAAACTACAAACAACATTTCGTTCCTCAATTTTTTGATCGAAAGCTACCTTGACACGATTCCCTGAATGGCTGCAGATGGAGTGTTGCGACTGCTGGTAGTGATGATAATGGTGGTCTCTGCCCGCGTCCAGCAACAACACTATCCAAACCAACCTGTGCGAGACCTCCTTTTTAGACGCTCTGTGATGAATCTTCGTGATGTTGTCTTTGATTCTGCAGATGTCCACTCTATGCACGGTGAACGCCCAGGAAAACACCACGTACATCCAGTTCACATGCCGCGCAATATATATAAAACTTTGAACACTGAAAAACAACCCACGACAGCTAGAAGGCATGCTCCTCGCGTTCTCTTTGTGCTTCAAAAGTGGGCGTGAACCACCTTTGCCAGGCGACTCACGTCACCTGTGTTGTGCCTTGGGCCCGCAGAAGTTCTAGCTCGGGAGGTGCCGTCTATTCCCCCTGCATGTAACGTGCTGCTCGTCACCCAGCTAGCATCCACAATCAATCCTCACGACACTAAACTCAGCCGTCAACACCCAGCAACAAGTCTCCTTCCGTCGCCGCTACTTGGTATTCCGAGTCCACTAACTCTCGACTTTATCTCCTTTAACAACAGTGAGTGTTGCTAGCACTGACTGTAACGTCCTCACTGCTCTCGGCCTTCTTCCACGAGAGTAGAACAACTTGACAATCACTACTGTTTTAGTTCTCCTCTATGGCCATGATATACAGTCATGATTCGAACTGAACACTTAAAGCAACTTGCCCTCTTATGCTTTAATATTTAAGAATGATGAACATGAATCGTTTTTCCTTTGCCTCTGCATTAAGCTCCATAGTGTAATCTGAATGACTCCACCAGTATCGAGATGCTGGGGCTACGTCCAACTTCTCGGATCTTCCTCAAGGGTTTCCGTCCTCAAGAAATAGCTAGTCACGTGATGCAACCATATTTGTTTGACTTGTTTATAAAAATCCTTTGTGCTTTTCCCACGGAGAGCTTTATGCTTTTATAACCTCGATATGAGGGAAAGCGCATAAAACTAAGCATTGTGGGATAAAGTGCATTCACTTAAGTCACTTTTTAAAATAAAAAGACTATAAGTCATAAAGTAACTTTATAATCTCACTTTATAAAATAAAGTGACTTAACTATGGAAAAAGGTTCAAAATATTTAAAATTCACCCAACTGAAGCCTGTGACTGGTTGACATCCTCCAGAAGTAGCCATTAGTCTATCCGGATGGGGAGCTAGACTAATCAGGCCCCGTAATGGCCTATCGCGGAGAAGGGGACATTACATAGGAAAACGTAGCATTGGTGACAGGTTTGAATGCAAATTCAAGGCCAGCCGTTCCAATTCCAGCTCCACATGAGATTCTAGAGATAGGCGTTTGGTGTCTAGGAAAAGTTGACCTGCATTTTGGTGCTATCTTTCAGATCAGAATTAGACATCTAGTAGTTTGAATGCATTGTATGGTGATTTT
This sequence comes from Thuja plicata, assembly GCA_018584345.1. Classification (NCBI taxonomy): domain Eukaryota; kingdom Viridiplantae; phylum Streptophyta; class Pinopsida; order Cupressales; family Cupressaceae; genus Thuja; species Thuja plicata. The sequence goes on along the minus strand of MU224482.1, from coordinate 2,511,233 downwards.
CAAGGGATTCAGGCTAATTCTCATAAGCTGCGTTTGGACTCCAAGTTCTTGTATAAGCCGCAATTCCATTTTCAATATCAATAATTGCATTTGTATGCATTGTTATTATCTCTTAATGAAATAAAATAATCCATGCCAGGAATTCGCAAGTAATGAGATTTCAATTCATGTATTGCTCTTTATTTCCAAAAACTCAAAAAAAACATAAAAATCTGAAAACACAAAAAATAACAAATTCTTCAAAAACCAAATTAGTCAGTTGCTAGTTGGATAGAGGTTGAACCAGTAGGGCTCATCACATAGGAGTTGCATTGGTGTGCCAAGTTTTGTGTTTATCTTCGTCGTTGTGTGAGTTCAAAATCGCCTCTTCAATCAATTCAAAGAGCAGGTTGTCATAAGTTTTGTCCACTTCAATTACAAACAAAGGGTTATGAATAATTTAAAGATTATCTTTGTTTCTAAAATCAAACATATCTGGAAAATCAATTCTTTCTTTCTTTCTTTCGGAAAGGGTTATGAATAATTTTAAGATTATCTTTGTTTCTAAAATCAAACGTATCTGGAAAATCAATTCTTTCTTTCGGAATGGTTTTTGGGCTCTGCTAGGGTTTCATGCCTACGACTCTCTGTCTGAGCTTTTTGTCTGAGTTCACCACTTGTCATACCACATTTACTGCGGGAATTTTCTTTAGGGTTAGTTTATAATGGCTCTGGCCAACTTCGGCCCAGCTGTTGATGCTGGTGCTCGAGTTGCTGCTTCGGAAAGTCATGGCGCCTCTTGTGAACAAACGCCCATGCAAGTTCATTCCGAAGGTCTTCCACGAGGTAACCCTGATATTGTGCTTAACATGAAAGAATTTGATGCTGCTTGTGATTGGTTGGAAAAACATACCTTGATAGGTTATTTTGTGGGTTGCACTCCTCCTGAAACTATGCTCAAAGAATGGGTCACCAAGAGTTGGACTCCTCATGGAGTCCGCCTTGAGGGTGTACAAAATTTTACTAAAGGTTTTTTTCTGTTTTGTTTTGCTAACCCTTCTCAAGCTGAGGCGGTTTTCAGCTGTGGCCCTTGGACGGTTCGTTCATCCTTGCTTGTGTTCCAGAGGTGGTCTCGAGACTTTGCTGTCTCGGACGACAAGAAACTTAGGGTTCCCGTATGGGTTGAGTTTCCTGGTCTCTTATTGCCATGTTGGCCTTTTATTGAGTCCATTGCCAAAACCCTTGGCAAAGTCATTACTATGGAGCATGATAAATTTTTCAATGCTCGTCCGCAGAAGCACATTTGCGTTGAGGTTGACCTCTCCAAGGACCTCAAGGACTCTGTTGAGATTTAGGTCAACCCTCACACTTTCTCCCAAAAGGTGATTTATTTAAACCTGCCAAACACCTGCCATAGGTGCCAGTTGGCGGATCATAAGATTAACGACTGCCCTTTGGCCGTTCCCCAGGTCAAGCCTCAGCCAAAGGAAGCTCCTACTAAAAATGCAGAGACTGGAAAGAAAGAAAAATGGACAACGGTTGTGTCAAAAGGTAAGATCTCTTCGGCTCCCAAGCAGGCACCCGCCGCTTCCACTTCTGTTCCTCCGTCGGTTCTTCCGACTGGAGAGAAATTGCTAGCCATCGAGGAACTGCCGGTGGGTCAACAAATGCCAAACCCTGTTTCACAGGGGAAATCCCCAGTTGCGTGGTCTACCACCTCTGGGGTGGTGCACACTCCGCAAGCTGTCTTCAATTGTTACTTCGCAGACATTGCGTCGGTCTCGCAGCCTTGACGTCGTGCGGAAGACCCAGATGAAAAGCGGCGGTTTATCTCGCCTGGATATTTACCCACCACCTTTGGTTCCATCCCAACCTTTTTGCAGAATAGTTTCTCCTCTATTGAGGACGAGGAAGACATGCAAGAATTTTCATGAATTTTTTATCCTGGAATGTGCGAGGTCTGACTGACCTCTCCAGAAAGTATTATGTTCGGGATATCCGTTACAGACTTTGAAGCCTGGATATTTTGTGTTTGCAGGAAGTTAAAATTTCTGGTTTTTTGCTTACTTCTGCCCGTCGTGTCATTTGGCCGGACGACATTGTGTTTTCTTCTCAACATGAAGCTGGTAGAGGTGGTGTCATTACTATTCTGTCACCTCGTTTTCAATCTGCCATTATTGCTCATGGTTCAGATCCTATGCAGTTAGTTACTTGGATTTTGCTGTCCTTCAATAATCATTCCTTTGGTATAGTTAATGTTTATGCTCCCAATGATGTTGTGGAAAGATCTCACCTTTGGTGTTGGTTGGTGGATAATTTGCCTCCAACAACTTGGTTTATGTGTGGGGACTTTAATATGGTTGAGTTGGCCTCTGACAAGGAAGGGATTCTGCCTTTTCGGTGGACAGCTGGAGAGCGGGAAGCATGGTACTATATGCGCAATAAATTGGGCCTTTTTGATCCCAATGCTAACTGCTATCGGTAGAGTGGGGTCTGGCACACTTAGTCTAATTTTAGAGTTGGCTCTGACCGCATATTTAAGAGACTTGATCGTGCTATGATTACTGCCCAATCTTTTCTCTTTTTCTGAAGATCAGGAATTACCTGTCATTCTGTTGCCAGATGTGACTTTGTCCGATCATTAACCCATCTTTTTTTCCATCACATGGCAATCTGTTGCTCGACGGGCTGTCAGAACTCAATTTTTCCTCAACACGTCTGTGCTGATTCATGCTTCCACCATTGCTCATATTCTTCGCGTATGGAATTTAGAGCCTCGGCCTCACAACCACACTGGTTGGATCCCATGGCGGAATGATGCTATCACCTGTACCGCCAGACTTCTCCTCATCTATGGTCACCAGCTGGCCATGTACATAAAACGTTCTTATGAAGCTAACACCAAAGCTCTTCGGTGTGCTTCTGAAGCTCTAGCTTTGAATCCTATTGATTCTGAGCTTCAACTTAAGCTCGCTAAACTCCGCCATGAGAAGCAAATTGCTGACAACTATGCTGCTAGGGGAGCTCAAATCAAAGCTCGCCTCCACTGGTTGGAGGTGGGCGATCAAGCTTCAAAAGAATTTTTTCATGCTCTCAGAGCTTGTCATACCAACTTTGGGATCAAAAAGATCAAGCATGGTCATGAAACTCTCTCAGATCTTCCTGGTATTCTTCAAGCTTTTGTTCAACACTATGAAAGAGTGTTTGCTTCGCAGGGAACTTCGGTTGCTCGGGAAGAGGCTCTTAGAGTGTGTATTGCTGTTACTCCAAACTGTATGGCGGTCGAGCATCGTACATTCTGTGAGCAACTTCTCACCATCAGTGACCTCAAGTAGGCTGTCTTTTCGATGGCTGATGACAAGTCCCCGGGGTGTGATGGCTTCCCTTGTGAATTTTACAAGTATTTGTGGGATTCAATAGGCCCTGATCTACATAAATTTTATCTCGAAGCATACCACAATAAAAGTTTGGGAGCTATTATCAACAAAGGAAATATTAAATTCATACCTAAAGCTGGCGATCCGGAGGATATCTGCAATTGGAGGCCCATCACCTTGCTGAATGTCTCCTACAAGATCATTGCTAAGGCTTTGGCTCTTAAAATCAGACATCTCCTTTGATTGTCCGGCCAGAGCAAATAGGTTTCATTAAGTCTAGATATATCCTTGACAATATCATTGCGGTCTGGGAAGGGATGGAATGGGCCCGTCAGTCCAAGCAACACACTGTGTTCCTTAAAATTAATTTTGCCAAAGCTTATGATCGCATTGAATGACCTTTCATACTTGCCATGTTACAAGCTATTGGTTTTGCCCCAATTTTTTGCAGTTTGTGGAGATGCTTTTTGGTGATGCCTCTGCTTCTATATCTATCAATGGTAACTAGTCTGAAGCCTTTGGGCTTTTCAAGTCTATTTGCCAGGGTTGTCTGCTGGCTCCTGCTCTGTATGTTCTTGTTGCTGAAGGCTTTGGTTACCTGCTTGCCAACTCTGTTTCCTTTGGTTTGGTGCGTGGCATCTCTCTGTCGGATTCTTCTTCTCAGCTTGTCAATGGTCTCTTTGTTGATGATTCCTTCCTCACTCTCATTGAGGATGAGGAAAATATCTCTAATGCCTTGCAATGCTTTGATACTTTTTTTCTTGCCTCTGAGTCTGATTCAATGGCATAAGACCCTTTGTTACAGACAATCTTTTCTTCCTGATCCTCCTTGGCTGGCTAAGTTTGATTGGAAGAGGGTTCAACATGGGGAAGTTTTTCGCTTCCTAGGTATTCCCTTTGCTTTTCAAGGCTCTCCTGTGGGATTATGGAATGTTGTGCTTGCTAAAATTGAAAAGAAGCTTTAGTATTGGATTTCTAAATCCGTCTCTCTCGCGGGGAAATTTCAGATCTGCTCTAAGGTTTTGGCTGCCACCCATATTTATTATTCTTCATGTTGGGCTCCTTCTAAAGCCTCTTATCTTAAGTTGGAACGCCTTCTTAGAGGTTTTCTCTAGGCTTCGGGTGCTAATCATCACGGCTTTCATAGAGTGGCTTGGGACTACTGCTGTCTTCCTAGAGATTCTGGTGGTCTTGGACTTCTCTCCACTCAGAGGCAAGGGCTTGCTCTCTGTGTGAAATGGATCATTCGTGCTCTCACAGGCGATGAAGCTTGGAAAATCCTAGTTAGGCATTGTATTTCTTCAGGGTATCCTTCTCACAAGCCAGCTTTGGAAGGGGATTGGTCTGCAAACTCTCCTCATTATGCGGGAGCCTGCGCATATCTAGGGTACTTTTGTTGTTAAGAGCATCTGGAAGGCCTGGGAAGCAATCAAGCCTTGGCTTCGTTGGGATGGGGATGGATTTCGTAATGGGCTTTCATTGAATCAACAGAGTCTTTGGTGGTCTCCGTTGTTTTCCATTCAGGGTATCCCTCTTGCTAAGACTCAAGGTGCCCATGCTCTACGTTTTTTCAAACGTGGCATCCGGACACCTAAGGACCTCTTTTCCAGGGTCACTATGAGTCTTTGTTCATGGGAAGACATGCAGGTCCAGTTCCGCCTGGCTCGTCCAGATCGTCAAACTTTTGTTCTGTTGGTCTCTGCCATTCTAGATCATTTGCTGCATAAGCGGGGTATTCAGTTTGTTCAACCTTGGTGGAAGGACTGGAAATGGTATCCTGCTACGCCTCTCAGCTACTACAAGCCTAAGATGGGATATCGGTGGTTATCTCCTCATCTCCATATGGTAGATACACTTAACCAGAGATGGCATTTAAAGTCTTCACATCAGCACTGGAGCTCTCGCTTTCACACCATATGGTCTACTATTAGTGAACACAAAATGGCTTTCTTTGCTTGGTGTCTGCTGTTCCAAGGTCTTCCTTTGGGCCCTCGGCTCAAGCACCTGGGTATCCTGACCCTCGGTGTCCCTTTTGTGGAATCCTGAGTCTTTTTTGCACATTTTCTGGTTCTGTAGGAGAGCTCAACAATATTGGCAATGGATTCATGATTTTTTTAAGCCTTTCCGGCCCGAGCCCTTCTCTTGGCATATGATAGTCCTGGGAGACTCTCCGAGACTTCCTTCCAAGTTTATCTAGATTTGGCATACTTACAGAATGGAGATTTTGTTTAATCTATGGAAAGATAGGAATGTTGTTCTTTAAATGTTGCTTTGTACACTGAAGCTTGTATATGTATCAATGTAATGATGCAGATTCAAGTACAAGCCAATAAAGTGGCGCTAGAGGTGGCCCACCTTCAGGATATGCTCAATCATTGGGGCAATGCTCCTTGTACAGTTGCCAGAGTGCCTCCTGATTCTGTTTCTGCTGGTGGCACCCTGCCCTGGGGTTGCCGTTGGGGTCGCAGCTCGTCGGCTCGCCGCTCCCGCACTCCGCGGTCACAAGCTCCTTGCCACCGCTCTCCTAGAGGTGACGATGATAGTTGGCGGCGCTGCTCGGCCTCTCTGCTCCGACGTGGCTCTGGCTGGTCCTCGGGCCCTGTTATGTCTACTCCTCCTGGTGCTCCTGCTGTTCATGGTGGTTCTACTTGGCCGGTGGCCAGCTCCTCCAAGTGGTCCTTCCCCAGCTTGGCTCTGGCTATCTATCCGCCTCAGGCAGAGGAGAAAGAAAAAGATAATGAAGATGTTGCTAATGGTTGGTCGGTTCCTGACCCACCTATCAATCCCAGGGATGCCTGGGGATCTGATGACAGAGATCCTCCTCTGTAACACGCTAAAATCCTTAGCAACATTAAATTCTAGCTTACTGCTAAAACAAATTAAACATGATCTAGTATTGAAATGCAAAATAGCGTCTAAATATTTTTTTTTTGAAGTATCAATTGCATTAACTGTACTCTATAATTGTTGAAGAATATCTCAACTTGAATCATCTTTTTCATCAACTTAATGTAAGAGAAAGGAATTCTTACCGAGCATAAACTTGCATCATTCAATCCACTCTATTTGTCTTTACTGCTTCAAAGTAACATGAGGGGGAAAGTATCACTGGGGTGTTTTTACCACCCAACCACGGATCGACTGATCCCCCTAGGACACTTCCTACTCGAAGTGGCTCGACCCTATGCAAGGGGGTGAAACATGGTCATAAACAAGCCATTCTGGAACTGGTGTAAGATCCTACAAACCTTAGTCGGTCACACCCTATAGTTGCTGCTAACTTAGTATGACACCTGACTAGGGTTGTATCTGGAACCTTATGAACTGACCAACACTAGCATTGCTTAGCGTACCTTGGCCAAGGTTTTAAGATGCAAGCACGTTCAGGACGTGTAGTCTAGTTCTCACCCTATCCGACTTGGTTCCGCTTCTTGACAGGATTTCCGTCATCTAATTCAAATGTAAAAGACTCTTGACTTATCTAGCCCTAGTCATTAACTCTGGAAGTCCCAATATAGAAATGGAGTTCATAAACATTCGCTTAATTAAAATTAGTAATATTGTCCCTTCATTCTGGGCTACCCATGAACAGGGTTGTGGTTTACAATTCTTATACGAGACTCTTGGAATGTAGGCTTACTAGCCATACCTTTTGTACAGTATCCCATGTCATAGTTGTCCGTTGAAACCAATAATATGTATCAATCGATTTGGGTTGATGAACCGACTAACTTTTAATTTAAGTTCTATAATTAAATCCACTTGAGTTAAGACTTCTACCACTTTCTTCACCTTGAATGGTAGCCCACTCACAAGCATAACAAAGAGTGTCCATTGAACTAATTAGCACAGTCATTTACAGGCTACCTCACATACATAAAATAAAGTGGTGTGTTTACACAGGGCTAACTCAGAGCTTAGTCTAGTGTAACCCATCTATATAACAAAGTGCCCGTCTGGCTCTTCTAGTGATATCTTGTTTCAGTTTTTGTTGTTACCAATACTCCACCCGAGTCAAAATAATGAGTTTTCTCGGCTGACTTAGTCATGGGTCTTTGTTACGAGGAAACACTGAATTACAATTTTTTTTTGTTGTTCGCATAGTTTTAATCTGATGCACCTTGAGTTCATCTCTTCATAATTATAAATTCCCTGATTTACCTTCACCCTAATGAAAATATGATGAACAACCCTTGAGCTAATATGTTCAACTTTGTTTGGGTTTAGGTTAAGAGTAAATCTGAACCAGCATAGTATGATAAACCGTTATAGGTAAGCAGATTTTCACACCATAGACGTGAGATGCTTGTCACTTTACAACTTGCATTTATTGTTGTGTTTTCATACACCAATGTTTTTCTTAGCTCTTAACCAACTCAGCTATAAATCAGAACAGTGGATAACATTACATGTGCATAATTAACAGCTAGTAATTAAAGGATATTGACAATTTCTTGCATGTATTGTTCTTATTCGAGAACATACTTTCTAAGTTATCCTCAGAACTTAGTTATTCTTAAGTTATAAAAAGTCATTTCTAAAATGTTAATAAAGGAGCTGGTTGGAAATTTTACACATGCCTGGTAAAGTTATACGACTGGTAGACTCCGACTGAAAACGAGTAGCCAGCTGCCGTGTACGCCTCTGTAGACAGCCGTCCCTTCAAATTTCCAAGCTTTTGTTGTAGAATGTTATGCTCTAAGATAAAAGCCCTTTTTTTTTTTTTTTTCCGCTAAGTGGTGCTAAGATAGTTATCTTTCTCTTCAAAACTAAATATATATTCCCTTCCTTCCGTGTGCATGAGTTCTTCTTTAAAGGCTGAAAGAATACCACAGTACAAAGAGACCAATGCGCTTCTACCCAGCTAAGC
>MU224482.1:2462828-2502957 GCA_018584345.1 Thuja plicata | reverse complement strand
CGGTGCTATTGTCTGAGAGTAAAATGTGTGACTTTTAACTAATAGCTTGCAGCTGGAAGACAAATATGGCTACCTTAGGACAACATTTTCTCTGCTCTTCCTTCTTTTCTTCCCAGAAAAATCACTGTTTCCTATCTGCGAATTCCCAGTGAATACATTTTTTTTTCTTACACCCTGGTTCATGCCAAAGTCCTTTTAACAAACCGATAGCTTCCTCCTTAGAATCGTGCCCCCTTCCCTTATTTTCCTCTCCCTCCTTTAAATGTGTCATTTTTTCCTTTTCTTTTCCATCCTTCCGCAACAAACCTCATATTCTTTCCCCAACCAAGAATGTCCTTCCCGTTAAGATAACCGTTCATATATATTCCAAATTATAATTTCCTTATATTACGATTCATTTCATACCTCTGCGATTCACGAGGATATAAAGCGGTTGTCTCCAAATTCACAATTTCAATTTCATTTCATGGTTCCGGAAATAACGCCACTTCTTCTCGTTATGGCTAATGATCGTTGTTCAATTCATTGTGTCATATAAGCCTTAATGTGGCTGGGAAGAGACATTATAAGTGTATAAATATATATTCGAATCCCGTGGTGCTCTTTATTTCTTCCAATAAATTTGATTACCATTTCCTCAAATTTGGTTTTGAATTTCATTTAAAGTGCCACAATTATCATGACGTGGCTCAAAGAGCTACATTCTTTAACGTAAATTCCATAGGCAATTTCGTTTCCATAACACAATCAGTAAGATATATTAAATAATAGAATTTAAGGGGTTAAAAGTCATGCTTATATAATTTATTTATGTGAGAATATACTAATATGTAATTATATTATTATTATTCTATAATAATTATATATATGCATCTGTATATATAAATTTATTGTGAATTATGTACCGTGAAGACGTGTGTACTCTTATATACAAATACGTGTATATAGGTCAACCTTTATACCACAATACGGCCAATAGACCAAGCAAGGATCTATGTCTAAGGCAAAGGGTCTTATCCAAACTGGATTGCTATCAAATCGACTAACAAACAACAAAAGATCAACTAAGAACCTAGTCCAGGCTTGTATCCCAGGCTCACATTAACCATGACCTTGCCAGTTCTTACCAATTCTAGAATCCAAGTAGCTTCAGTTCATAACCATGTTTGCACCCCCCTTTCCCGGTGATACTTTCTCCCCCCCTTTCCTTGGAGGACGAGCAGTTCCTGCATCCACTTATCGAGAAAAAAGGTAGTTAGTCTGTATTCATTGTTATCCCAACTTTTATATATATATTGGCAATAATCAAATAACATAACTCAAGATGAGATCGAAAATCATTATATTATTCCTCTTGCAATACCTGAACTACTGTTCCATGAAAGCAGGAAATGAAAATCAATTACAATCTAGGGCATCAATTTAAACAAAACCACTGTTTATGAAAACCAAATACCATTTAGGGCATCAATGTAAACAAAACCATTGTTTACAAAAACCAAATACCATTTAGGGCATCAATGTAAACAAAACCACTATTTACAAAAACCAAATACCATTTAGGGCATCAATGTAAACAAAACCACTATTTACAAAAACCAAATACCATTTAGGGCATCAATGTAACAAAACCACTGTTTACGATAACCAAATACCATTTAGGGCATCAATGTAAACAAAACCACTGTTTACGATAACCAACTACCATTTAGGGCATCAATGTAACAAAACCACTGTTTACGATAACCAAATACCATTTAGGGCATCAATGTAAACAAAACTACTGTTTACGATAACCAACTACCATTTAGGGCATCAATGTAATCAAAACATTAAAAATTTTAGTTGTCAGGAGGGATGTGACATCCTCCTTCGGTTGGCACTGCTCTCGCCGCCTGAAGGCTTGCTTTATAAGTTTTTTTGATGAATAGTTTCTAGTTTCTGTTTTCGGCCTGGTGCCGTGTGAACTTTCGCGGGGTGATTTTATATCCCCCGACCCCTCTTTTGTGAATATGTGACTTTAATATTTTATTAATAGGAAAGGCACTATTCATCAAAATAAATAAAAATCAAACGTATCTTCTTCCAACCTTTCTTTATCTGATTTCTTTGGACAACATTTCAAGTCATCATCATCTCTTTTTTTATCATTAGGTTCCATGAAATGCTGAACTACCACACCTTGTCTTCTTGTTAGCGAGGTTTCTTCTATAATTCTTGACTTATCCTCTTCTTCATAATTATTTTGGGTTTCATGATCGTTAGATGTTCTTCTATCCCCGTTCACTATCTTTTGTATTTCATCTCTCCATACCTTCAATGTCATACTCCCTTGTTTATCAACTTCAAGGTGATGAGGTTGGATACATGGAATGACTTCTGATTTACTTGCACTAGAAGCATTTCTCATCCCATTCACAACCATTGATGAAGGAGAATTTTGACTGACATAATTTGAATTATGATTCCTCAATTTGATATTAACTTTGTCATCCCCCAGGCAAGATCCTTGAGACGATGTAAGATCAAACTCGCAATCCTCATGAGTCCATGTACTTGGTTCACTTGTGATACAAGAAAAGCATGAAGAGTTGATTGCTTCTATCCCTCTAAAAGTGTCAGAAACTGTTCTCTCTTTTGGTATCTTTAACTCCTTGAAATGCTTAGTGATCATGGTTTGACTCTTTGCTTCTTGTTGTGCTTGATGAATTGGATTAATCTTTTCTAAGTCTTTATACTTTACTCCTCCTTTGACGTAACAACCTTCAAAGCTTCTAATGACATTTGTGATGGAACTCTTGATGCATTTTGCAATCACGTTTTTCAATTTGTTTTGTTAGGTCAAGGTGATGACCTTTACGTTCTTTAGGTGAGCACTTTACCCTTAGCTCTATGTAGTCTTCTAGATATATATTCTGTTGTCGACCTCCTTTTAACTAATCTTGTTGAATTTAATCATGTAGATCCACCAATGTAGGTTCATCACTTTCTCGACATTCAACTCTATATGGGAATGTCGGTGTTAGTATTGTCCTTGAACTATTTGTAGCCATATACTGAGTTGGAGTTTGAATGATGATGGATTGATTTCTTTTCTGTTATTGACTCCTTTTTTTTACCAATAGTGTTAGTATGCCCAATAATTGGTTCAATTTTTCTTGAGTGCTTCTTTGACCTTCCATGACTTGATTCATGTGTCCATTTTCTCCCATACTCGTTTCTTCTTTATTTGTTGTTTTATGATAAAGCTTCTATTATTGCCTCATCTCATGTTTCAATTCCAAAATTAGTTCCTCCAATGTTTTCATTTTTTTTTAATCTGAAAGGTTTTCCCCACTGGCCAATAAGTTTGTTAGCTCTGATATCACTTGTAATGTCTCCTTTTAGGATAACTAGGAATTATGGGAGAATTGTGATATTTTTATCAAGATTCAACTGTGTAGTTTTTGAGTCAATCTCATTGACCCATGTTTCATGAGTAGTGGTTCACAAGAACCCATCTCTCATGAGAATGAATGAAACACTTAGCACTCATTGCATCTAGGTGATGCTCACAGAGGTGAAGCACTGGGACTTCCCAGGAGGTCACCCATCCCATTACTACTCCAGCTCAAGCACACTTAACCACAGAGTTTCCTCCAAGGTTAAGCACACTTTGCTTGCAACCCCATTAAACTTGTGTAATTATTAATATGAATATAATTATATATTAAATGACAATAATCAATGCCATTTGCTATCACTGATTTGTACAATTTAGAATATGCTTAAGGGAATTGATGTACTTGCACTAAAAGCAATGATCACTTGCTATATCAAATATGGAAATGTAAATATGCAATGATATATAATATGATATTGCTTATAGCAATATGAATTTCTGTCTCTGATGTCAACTCTTAAAACATGCAATGTCTGATCTGTAATTATTGTTTATAGCGATATAGTTGCTGTGTGTGATTTTGATATATAAACTTGCAACAATACAGTTGATGTTGTATCTGATATGTGCTTTCTTCCCTTGCAATCAATGTTACCATCTCTGATTTAGAGTTATGTTCTTGCAACTGAATGAGCCAAGTTGGCAATTGCTCAAATGAGCAGATCTAACAAAAGATGAAAGGTTTATAAGTTTCCAAACCTGATGATGCTGTTAGAATGAATTTGAATGCCTTCTTATATCTTGTTTGTGGAATGAGGAGTCACGTTGCCATAAGACATGTCTCATTATTATCTCCTTTCCCTAGAGCTGTTTGCACCACTTCATTACTAATCACTGCATTTTATGGTAATCGCCTTCCTTTCATATGAAATCGGTTGGCTATCGTTATGATTCATGATTAGCCTTCTTACTAATTGGTGCCTGCTAATAACTAATCACTATCGTGTCTTCTCATAATCACTGATCATAACATTGATACTTATTGATCAGGTATCCTTGACGATTGCTGTTATTATAATTCTCTATTTGACACCGATTAGACTTAATTGCTCTGTAGTTGATATCGTGCCTCTTCATAAGATATTGATTGGTAGATAGATATGATAATCAATAGTTAATACTATTTTATTATCTATGCTTGCATCGGTTTTGGATATAGGTCCAATCATCATCTATATGATTTAATATGATATTAGTTGATGACTTCCATTGCTATCCCTTAGCCAATTTTCCTTGTGATCATATTCTATCTTTCAAACATTGTATATCACCGATGACCAATATTAGTTGCTGTCCCCTTGGTTCATAACGATCTTCACCATTAATGGGCATTTCCATCGATCTTTGTAACATAATATTCTTCCCATAGATGCTTGGCAATTATACTTATCTTTTGGTTAGTCTTCCATCATATCGATTATTGATATAGAAGAAGTTACTCTCTTCTTGCTTCACCATTCATTGATCTCCGTACTCTTCTTTGACCCGTATCTCATATGATAATGGATATCTTCAAGGTAATCGTTATATCTTGAGTATCATCCTCCGCTTGATGGTAATGCCAATGTTATTATGTGTTGGATATTATGGTTTGGCATTAATGTTTTGTCGTTGATGTCAACATATGTGTTTGTCAGATAGTGTTACTGAGTTGTTCTATGCACTTGATTGATTTGGTGAAGACACAGTTTGATGAATCCTAGCTTGTGCAGATCAGAATATGTTCTTGGATATGTTCAGATGATAATCCTATGATTGCAGATATTAATGTTTTCATTTGTAGAAGTTATAGTGAATTTATCAGAGACTGGTCACATATAGTTTTCCTGTGAATTGTTATGGACAGTGGTGCAGTATTTCCTTAGAAAAGTTTCGGGGGAGCTGAATTATGGTTTGCTAAGCTGGAGTTATCTTGACATGGTTGTACATTCATTGTTGGATTTGTTTGTGGATTGAAGACAAGGAAGATAGATTTTTCTTTGTGCAGAAGTCAGTGAAGTTTTTTTTGGCCGACTCGATCAGGAAACGTGTTCATTGGATTAATCAGCGTGATTATTGGATTGTGGCATGTTGAAGATTGATTATATGGATTCTAGACATGTCCTAGCCGACATGAATGAAATCTCATTGATTGATGTGATTTATTTTGTAATTAACTGTTTATTAGGCCGACCTAATAGAGTGTTAAGGACTTGTATTTAAGAAGGAATTGTTTAGTGAATTTAGGTGTGCTATGGATATGTTGGGATGTTGTGATTGTGAATGTGAATACAGAGAATAATCAGTGATCGTGATCTTAGACTTTGAGAAGAGGTATGAGTGGAATCTATTGATGTAATTCATTGAAACTGTATTGGCATAGGTTGATGCTATCAGCTAGTTCACTTTTTCAGTGGATTTTTGTCCACCCTTCATTGTAATATTGGATTGTTGTCCATCATCAGGGTTGATTGCCCTTTGTTGTATTGAGTAGTGAGCTCTAGAGGAGTGCCTCAATGCATGTGCATTCCCCTTCGACCTTTAACAGGGTTTTATATGTGCTAGTACATTATCTAGTGGGTTTGATCCCCATCGTGGTTTTTCCCCTAACAGGGTTTCCACGCCAAAAAATCTGGTGTTATGTGTTATGGTGTTATTTCTTGTTCATTGCACTTTATGTTTCAGATCTATGCTGTGGTGAATAGTTTAAAGTTTAAAGTTTTGTGCAACTGATTCACCCCCCTCCTCTTAGTTATGTGTTGTGCATTGTTATTCCTAACAATTGGTATCAGAGCTATTTGGTCCTCTTTTGGAAGCTTAACCGCTTGAGGAGATTTGCAATGGCCTTAAAGGAGAGTCCGAAGTTTGATTGAACTAACTATGCACTATGGAAAGGAAGGATAATGACTCACCTGATCTGCATGGGAATAGAGCATTGGAACATTACAAAGAAGCCTTATGTACCTCCTGATAATCTTGAAGATGCATCTGAAGAAGAGATGAAGAAGTTCTACTGCAATATGATTGCCAAGGAAGTATTGTTCAGTGCCTTGACTAATCCTTAATTTACAGATGTGATGGAATATGCTACTGCTCATGAAGTATGGAAGAAATTGGAAGCACTTTATGAAGGAGACATGTATGTGAAGTAGGCCAAGCAACAAAGTCTGATAGGAAAGCTGGAATCCTTGAGGATGGGCAAAGATGAAACAATCAGAACATATGTGCAGAAGGTAGCAAAAGTTGTGTGTGGAATCAAATGTGCTGGTGGAATCATTACAGAAGATAAGATTGTGTCATAGATTCTGAGATCCTTTCCATCATTTTATGATACCAAAGTCGCAGCTATTGAGGAGATCATGCCTATTTATACCGTAACAAGAGATACATTGGTTGGTAAGTTATCTGCTTTAAAATGGATAAACTTGGAAGTGCTTTGCCTAAAGTTGAATATGCATTTAAAGTTATTGTTTCTAAAGATAAGAAAAAGATTGATTATGATAGTTCTACAAGTTCTCCAAGTTATGCAAGATTTGGTGGATATGCTAAAGAATGGGAAGAGATTGAGGAAGAAGAAAGGAAAATGGAAGAGCTAGAAGCCCTGATTGCCAAAAGGATACCAAGAGGTGAAGGTAAGTATGAAGAAAAGTTGTCTTTGAAATGTTTTTCATGTAATAAGATTGGTCATTTTGCATCAAGATGTCTTGAGAGAGTTCCTAAGCACAAGCCTAGAAATTTGAAGCCCAGATATCAAAACAAACGTTATTATGCTGCTAGTGAAGGTGCTACTGATGATGAATCTGAGAAAAGTGAGGATGAAATTGTTTTCATTGTTAGTAATAACTGAGAGGGGGGTGAATCAGTGGCCTAAAAAATATTCCAATTAATCAACCCAAAAACTTAGTACCACAATATTAAGCCTCTAGTTATCTTCAGTCCTATTAGATGAATGCCTTCAAATATATTTATCAAATTACTACTGCTCGGAGTGCTTTGTTAAACCTTATTCTGTATGTTTACTGAATAGCAGTCTTTCAATTTACCGAAAAACAGTAAATTACTTAGAGTATACCGATCAATCTAGATTAGCTATGTGTAATGCAAAACACTAAAGTAAGGACTCATAAACACATTGACGCATGGATTTTTAACGTGGAAAACCTGTTAAGGGAAAAACCACTTGGGACCGGTAACCCAAAATTTTCACTCTTCTGAAGTGAGCTCGGTGAAGAGCCAACCCTGTTAAAGGTTACAAACACACTGTTAGGTGTGACCTTGTTAGAGGATTTTAAAAGATTAGTTTGTCACTTGATATCGAACATTTCTATGCTACCTTCCTTGTCCAAACTCTTCTGGTTTGTCAAATGGTATCTGACATCTCATGCTATCTTCATGATCAAACTTTTTGATACTCCTTGGGGTGTATCTCAATATAGAAAGGATCTTTAAATCCTGCTCGGTTAAGAGACTTTTTGAATCAATGGTTAAACTGAAACAGTATGATCTGTTCACATATACAACTTATACTTGCAGATTTTTAGATCTATTGTAAGCTCATTAAATCAATCTGATCAATATATCTTTTCAACACCTTTGCTCCACTTTTGTTCTGCTCGGTGATGCTATGCTCTGTTGCTCGGTGTCCTCTTTAGCTCTTTCCTCAGCTTGATTGATCAGGACTGTATGAAGTTGTTCTTCATCAGTTTCTCTTCAACATCCTCTTTTTCATTCTCTCCCCTTAATTCGTAATGAATTAAGTTGTCTCTTTATAGACATGATATCACCGTTTCTAGGTTCTTGATTTTCTTGATCTTGGCGTGATCCGCAATCTTAGCCAATCTGATTTAAAGCAAAACTCTTGTTTTATCTTGTAGAAATCTTCCTGCCAACTGGACAAAACAGCTTTAAATCCTTTACTTATCTCTGGCTTTATCTTGTCGATGAAAACAATGATAACTACCAGTTAACTCTATATTTAGCTCTGCTAGCTAGATATTTTGTCGTTTCTGAACTCCAGTTAACTTCGGTGTTTTAACTCTTTGATTGCTTTGGTCAACACTCCATTTCTCCTCGGCCTTTTCGTCGGGGTTGTTTGTCCGTCCGGGTTGTTTGTCCTTCGGGTTACACTGTGATTCTGTCCGTCGGGTATGCTTGTGATTTTGCTCGTCGGGTTTCTTGCTCGGGCATCATAGTGACTTGACTTTCGGTTATCTCTGTCCGTCGGGTTCCACTAGCCGTCGGTGTTTGTAGTCACATAGTGAATGCTTGTCTTTTATGCATTACTGAAAGCATAATCTTTCTCTCTGATTCTCTGAAGTCTTTGACACTTTGATTATAACTGATTAGATTATATCAAGTTGACATCAATGAAAATACAATCCTTTAACTGATTTAATGTCTTGCATTATCTTTCTGCATTTCGGTGATCAACTTAACATTTTCAAACATTCAATTAGTTACATGTCATCATTCATTGCTATTAAAGATGAGACTCCTATGAATGAAGAAAAGGCCCTAGTTACTCATGTTGAAAAGAAAGATGAATGGATAATAGATAGTGGATGTTCACACCATATGACAGTAGATCTAAGTAAATTTGTGAAGCTTGATGAATATGATGGTGGTGTTGTTAGATTTGGTAACAACTGTCCTTGTTTGATCAAAGGAAGAGGTTCTATAACTCTAGATGGTAAGAATAACAATGATGATGTCTTGTTTGTTGATGGACTAAAGCATAATCTTTTGAGTTTTGGAGAGCTTGTGGACAAAGGTTATAAACTAAAATTCAAGGATGGAATGTGCACTATCTCAAATGAATCTGGAGTAGAGATTGCATTTGGAACCAAAACCAAAGGTAATACATTTCATTTGAATTTTGGAGAGGAGATGTTTGGTCGCTAAGGTTTTTGACAGTTGGCTATGGCATAAGAGATTTTGTCATGTGAATTTTGATAACATTGTGAAGATCAGTTCCTCTAATGCTGTTGGAATTGTTGTAAGATTTTAAGCTGAACTAAGGGAATCACATGTTGCATCTGTAAAAAAGATATTTAGATATATGAAGGGTACAATGGATTTTGAATTATGGTATGAGAGTGATGACAATTTTACACTTCATACATACATTGATGCAGACTGGGCAGGAAATGTTGAGGATAGGAAAAACACTAGTTGAGGAGCATTTTTCTTGGTAAGAAGATTAGTTTCATGGTTGAGTAAGAAACAAGATTGCATTTCATAGTCTACTACTGAAGCTGAATATGTTGTTGCTGCCATTAATTGTACTCAAGTTGTTTGGATGAAGCAAATGCTGAAGGATATCAGAGTTAATATTGATGAGCCTATCACTATTCATTGTGATAATTCCAGTGCTATAAACATTTCAAAGAATCCTGTGTTGCATTCAAAGACAAAGCATATATCAATCGAATATCATTTCTTAAGGGAGAAGGTGAATGAGAAGGAAGTGAAGTTGGAATATGTGGCTACTAAGGAACAGATTGTAGATATTTTTACAAAGCCCTTACCTAAAGATGCCTTTGAATATCTCAGAGGTATGTATTGATGTTCGTTTTATGACCCACCAAATAGTAGAACAAAATACCGAGGTATCTTATCTTCTCTTGATCAAACTCTCGTGTATGCTAAGATTACGAGAAGATCATACGATGACTCTGAGGTTCCTTTTATGTCAGGTCTTGACTGTGGATAAGCTCGGTGGTAAATGTGATTTGCTGATAATCACAAGGGGCCTTATGTTTGCAAGCTTGAAATGGATTTCAATTTTCAAATCATACTGGATGGGAGCTATCGATAGATTTTGCAATGGAAAACTTTTCAAGTTTTTTAGAATATGCGGAAAGCAAAAGAGAGTAGGGTTTAGAAATTTTAATCTACTCCTAAGGGTAATGATAGCAATGAATACTACTGCGGTGGACAAATTCCTAATAACCAAGTTTCGCTTCACCAAGTTATACAACTACACGAGAACCGGTGCAATCTTCAATGGTTATGCAAAAGATTTTCATACCACCACGAACACCATCATGAAGAACAATGTACGTGAATGACAGAAGTTAAGCGTATGCAGGAATGGGGTTCATGCTAACTTTGCACAACGATTTACAATCAGTAAAACGTCAAAAGTATGAACCAAAGGAACTTTTCAAAACACCATCATATTTTCCATTGCAATCACAACACTTCATCTAACTTTATCCAACAAATTTAAACTAAATGAGGGAATTATGAAACAAAGCAAGCACTAAAACACATCAAGTATTCACCAAACTTCAATGAAAAATTTATTGTCTCAGTAGCTCGTAGCAACAATCTCAAAATCCCCAGCTTACAAATGAGAAATGAGGCCTTTATACAAGTCCTCGAATACAACGGGTGGCCCAGATCAAAACAATAACTGATGGCCCAGATTGTGCCACCTCAGCCCTAATTAGGGTTAGGGCAAGGAAAGAGAATAAACAATTAGTGCATGGGTCCATAGAGACCAACCAGGAGAGCCATTTCCTTAGCGGGGCAATAAATGTTCGCTATGCATTAGCAGGAGAGTGGGGTGAAATAAACATCCACTATGCATTAAATGCACTGTTTGCCTTGAATGGATTATTCTTGATTCCGTTCTTTAAATGCATTGACTTTGACTTGAAGATCTTCGACTAGCTAGTGGAGACGACTAGGTGCCATGTCAGCACTGTATCATTTTGTAATCCAAATCCAACTCTGATTACTTCTAAAATTATCTCCCCTTTGATCATTTTTTGCCTTCCGATGCACCTGCTTGAGAATTTATCTTCTGAAAATGTACTGAACTCTTTTGTTCATGATTCAGTGTTCACATTTATACCCTCCTAGTACCGATTTTTGTTGATGGCACAACGACGAAGGGTGTACCTTGAAATAACTTCTACCTTTGATGATTCTTCTTATCATTGATGACTTGAGATGATCCAACCATTCTAGGGCTTCTTCACATAGAACTATCTCGGTCCTAGTCTTGGAATTTCGGATTGAACTTTGATCTTTTAAAGTCCTGAATCTTGAATGTTTTGTGCTGGGACGCTTGAAACTTGGACGTCTTCAACATCGGAACTGGAACTCTCAGACATGAGTGTCCTCAAATATCTCGAACTGAAATTCTTCCTCCTGCAAAACAAAATAAACGTCATAAGAACATTGGAAGAATAAAAGCAGGTTAATCCTGTTACTTGCAAATTTTAACTTTGGAGAAGAAAAAACTTGAAAACTCTCCACTTCTCATTAGAAAGATTTTCTCTCTCCTACTCACAACATCTTTTCTCGATTCCCCAACTCAATACAACTTCGCCCCTCTCTAGAAATAGATTTTCTCTCTCCAAAATTGCTTCTCTCTTCAAAAGATCCTTTTTCTCTAACATTCTCATGCCTCTTTCTCTGATTCTTCAAACTTTCGGCAAATTCATCTTTCTCTAGATAGAGATTTTTCTCTCTAGAACTTGTACGCCTTTTCGATTCTTACACCTTCCTTTTCTTTCTCCCAACGTCACCTGTTATGCCCTTTTCCTTGTTCGACGATTCTTTCCTCATCTTTCATCTCCATCAAGTACATTTTCGTCATGGGCACGGATTTGAAGAGGTGGAATTTCTACACTTAGGCGATTTTAATTATTTCCACCTTCGCCGCTTTTCCAAAAGTACAATATTTTAGTCCATCTTGGCCATTTTCCAATTTTTGATTTTTCAAAATTTTCCACGATTTTGAACTTTTCGCTTTCTCAAAATTTTCCAGGACTTCCAATTTTCTTTAATTTTTTGGAATTTTCCAATTTCTCGGAATTTTCTACTTTCCAAGTTTTTTTTATCACATTCTGAGTTTCAAATTCCGCCATTGCAATTTTCTGAAGATTTCCCAAATTCCAATTTTCTGAGGTTTCAGAATTTCCCATTTTTCACTTTTCTGAGATTTTCAAGATTTTCAAAATTTTCAAGAAATTCATTTTTTCAAGACTTCGAGAAATTTTTCCATTTTTTCACTTTCTTCTGAAATTCCGGAACTTTTAACATTTCAAAAATTTCAATTTTTTCGGAATTTCCCATTTTTCACGATGTCGGAATTTTTTAAGTTTGCACTTTTTTGAGTTTTCCTAAGTTTTCAACTTTTCCGAAGTTTCCCATTTTTTTTGAATATTTTCCATTTTCCGAAACTTTGGAATTTTCCAAGACTTGCCTTTTTTTATGATTTCGGAATTTTCTCTGATTTCCAACTTTTCCGAGATCTTCGACCAAGCTCCCTCCCACGAAACATTTATTTCCTTGAGTGAAAGGTTTTCATAATTCAAGCTTGCTTGTAATTTCCCATCGTGACATAGAAAAGGTCAAAACCTTATAAAATACCTCTCCAACATTCCTTCACCTTATGACATTTGCGCTCAAGCGCATCTTGGGATATGTCATGAATTCTTTTCCTTTTGTGAAAATTCCTTGACTTGCAAGGATATGCGCCCGAGAACGCTTTTGGCAAACCCGTGGATATTCAACTTTCCCCCAAAATTTCCTTTACTTGGCCAAATACGCGCTTTGAGCGCAATTATGGGGATGTGAAGGAATCCGTTCTTTTTAAAATCCTTCCCCGACTTGTTCAAAATCGTGCTCAAGCACAACTTAGGGGATGTGAAGGATTGTTCTTCATTCCAAAATTCCTTGATTCGGGTCTTTTTGCACTCCTAACTTTGCGCGGGCGGGATTTTGGTGGAATTATAGACTTTTATTTGGGAGACTTTCCTTCATTAAAGCCATTTTGTGCTGGGAAGAGTATTTGAGTGCATTTTGAATTGCATGGCGGATTTTCTTAGTTTCAAACTTTCCTTGGTATCCGTTGAATTGCGCTCCAAGGAATCCAGGTGTCCATCGTGGATATTTTCCTTAAAACATTTCTCATTGCTCTGGTTCAGTGTTTTGTGACCTTCTTCGAGACTGTAGATGCATGCTCGAAGCTCTCATTAGCGGTTGTGATGGATTCATTTGAACTTCAAGCTCTTCCTCTCACCAATGCGACTTGTGCTGAATACGAATAGAAATTTTTCCATGGACTTTCAAATTGCACAGTCCCTCCTTCATTGATATGCACTGGATGTAGCTTGGAGCTTCTCGTGGATCATTTCTCCATACTCTATTTCGGTAATGAAGGCGCTGGGATGCATCTCTGTTACAATTGCTGATTGGCTTCTCTTTCGTGATTCCTTGCTTCAAACAAAATTGCTCATGACCGTTTTCAATCCGTGGATTCTTCTCTAACTCTGCGATTCATTTCATTGCTACCTATGACAGAGTACCCCGTGATTTGGACACAACTCGGCATTTGCAAGAAAGGGTGGGAAAGACATAGCATTCGAGATTTGTTGATAGGATTTTCTTTTTCCTTGACAAGGTTGGAAATGCGTTGGGTGTGGATTATTCAAAATGCTCCATGCTGGGTACATATGGGTCTCTTTGGTGGACCACTTTCTCTGCTATTTCTGGTGGATGCTCTAAGATTGCGAAGTGTTCCTCTCTAGGCGCGATTCCAGACTTGTGGTGGTGCATATGCTGGGCATTGTTTGGCATACCGGTGGGTGATTTTTGGGTCATTAGCCTCCATGCCTTGTGAATCTCTTACTGCGAGCGGTGTATGTGGGGAGTGCGTGAGATGTTTTTCTCCATTGTATGGTACTCTCTTTTGATGCTCAAGGAAGATCCAGTCTTTGATGCGAGTGCCTATGAGGTGCATTATGATTTTGCAAAGAAATTTGATATGAGAGACTTGTGATTGCGGGATTTTATCCTTTCGAAAGGCTCCTTTATTTCTTTGTTCTGGCGTTGGGCATGCTAGTTGCAGACAAATTTTGCGCCCTAGATTCCACGTTTTGGTTTTGAGAGTGTGTCGAACCAAGAGTGCACTTCGGGCTTTATTTTGAAACAAAGTTTAATATCCTTGTGATTGTGTTTCAAGCTTCCAGGAGAAATTTGGACGTCGAGCAACAGGGAGAACCAACACTTTGGAACATATTTGAATTTCTGTAAAAGATCCTAGAATTCGGTAGTAAGTCTTCCTCGCTCAGTGAGGTTAGTGTTCACAACCCTTGGTAGTCATTGGTTAGCAGATTTTCTCACACGGGCATTGTTGTTTCACAAATTGAATTTCTCAGTGAATCCTTCAATTTTTTACTTTGCAACACCTTCCTAGTCACTCATCATCTCTAACGTTGGGAGCGCGATTTGACTGACCTCGTGGATTTCTCTTTCATTAAACATTCCATGACTCTCTGCATTTTGCACTTACGGAGGTGAAGAGCCATATGATATAGCTTGCATTGTGGAGATTCTTCTTAAAATGCACCCTTCGAATGTTGGAGATCATAGTCATGGGTGTGAAGCCACCACGATGGTAGATGGATTTAATTCTTTCCACAAAACTTCTGTGTCCTTTCACGCCCAAGAAGACAAAGAACTACGGGTTCGTGCCATGCTCTGAGTCTTTGGATATGAGCGACTTCATGATCCCCCATTTGGCTAGGTGAGTTCTCTCAGAGGATTTCTTTATCTGCAATTGATTCCATGCAAAGTTCCATGACTCGGACTCGCCCATGACTCAGCAAGGTCGACTCGACCCGCGACTCGCCTATGACTCGGCAACAACTCGGCGATGACTCGGCAAAATGAAAAACAAAGATTTTTTAGGATTTAAAACTTGTTTCAGGCACCCATTATTGAGTAAAGCTAAAAACACTATAACATCATCAAATAGAAGCTAATTTGATCACATACATAAACATACATCCATCGCATAAGTACAAACGTAAATTGTTGGTGAATAATATATGATTATCTATTCAGCATTCAAATGTACATAACTTTATAAAAAGAAAAACACGGTCATCCTTTTTATACTGACAATGGTATTTTACTTAATAAATACAATCAATCAGATTTACATTCTAAGTGGACAATACACAGCTTTATGAAAGGAAGGGACAAATGGTCCCCATCTTTTTATGATGGTGATCTCAGATACTGTCCCTTTACATGATGTTTGTCCCTTTTGCAGATTTAAATTTATGAAATTTATCTTGATAACCTCCACGTAAACTTTACTGACTTTCACAATAAGATTGAATTATCATGTTGAATTCAGAGTCATTGATGCATCTAGAGTAGCTCTACTTTTGTGAAGAATATAATCTTCTACTTATTGTAAAATTGATTCATCTGTAGGAAAATCTTGACCCACAAAGATTCATTCATATGTTGTTGAAGGCTTGATTCCTATGTTGTTCTTGCATGGCCTGTTGTAGAGAAACATGTAGTCCTGGTAATTTAGGTACAAAACACAATGATCAATCAATATTGTTCAATTTCATTCCTATCCTAAAATATAGGAAGAGGAATCTCAAGTGGTGATATTTAATTTACTTGAGAACAATCATTATCCTGCAGCTTCACAGTTAGAAACATTTGAAATGATTATTAGTTACCTCATGAAATATAAAGCATGTTTTTTTTTGTTTTTTTTAAGTCATCCAAGATGACTGCCACGGCCGGGTCATAGACCAAGGACTCGGCGAGTCATGGCATGACTCGCGAGTCATGCGGGTCATTACCCATGACTCGTCGAGTCATGGCCATGGGTCATGAAAACCCGCCATGGACTACTCGACCCGCGAGTAATCATAACTCGCATGACTCGTGGCGAGTTATGGAACTCTGATTCCATGACATGATGTCGTCAGATTTCTTGACATTAGCCCATGAGTGCAGTTCAAATCTGGTAAGCTGTAGTCTTGAATCCTCCCAAAATTGGTGAAATTTGGTGTCCTTTTCAAACTTTTCCACTTCCAATGCTTTTGAGATCTTTGTTCAACATTCAGTCACCTCAATGGATTCTCTACCTTTGGACGCCCTTGACGCATCTTATCAAACTTAGCAAATTTTATGCATGGGAACTACTTTTCAGCCAAATTTAACTTCATCTCTTTTCAATGTTCTTTGGATTAACACTTATTCAATTTCTTGATTGTTCAATTTCCTTTTCTACCTACGTGCAAAGGGGCCTTGACAAGAGATTTTGAAGTTTCTCGGAGTAGCATTCAACTGAGGGATCATTCAAATTTCGACTTTAGAAATATTTCAAAACTAGGACTTCAAGGGATAGGGAAACAACTCAGAATTTAGACCTAGTAAAATGCCAGCATTTCTCACTTGGAACGGAGGGAAACTAAGAGATTAACACTAGAGCCACTGAGACCACACAAGCAAAAAGGGCCAAGCGAGCTAAACGGACAGGGGTCCCATTTGAAATAAGTAATGTGTGAATAGGTCATAGCAGTATGCTTGGGGAGAGGGCTCCTCCTTTTCAGAGCTAGATGATGCAACGCTGTATCAGTCCAGTGGTCTTAACAAAGTTATTTTACATTTGGACTTGATGTTTTGGAGCTGCTCCTAAGGGGGAGTAGTTGGCGCTATTTGGTATGATTATCTTTGAGGGAGATATGTATGTCTCACCTTTATCATTGATGTCAAAGGGGGAGAGATTTATGTAAAAAACACTTCACATGTGAGCAGAGATCTTATTGTCAGAGCTTTTGGAAACATTTTTAGAGAAACTCTTAAAGATAATATTGTTGGTATTGTTGTTGATGAATTTGTGCATTGATCAGTTTTTCACATCATATGTTGCCATCAATGCTAAAGGGGGAGATTGTTGGATACTATGGTTTGGCATTAATGTTTTGTAATTGATGTCAACATATGTGTTTGTCAGATAGTGTTCTTGAGTTGTTCTATGCACTTGATTGATTTGATGAAGACAGTTTGATGAATCCTAGCTTGTGCAGATCGGAATATGTTCTTGGTTATGTTTAGATGATAATCCTATGATCGCAGATATTAATGTTCTCATTTGCAGAAGTTACAAATAATTTATCAGCAACTGGTCGCAGACAGTTTTCCTGTGAATTGTTCTGGACAGTGGTGCAATATTTCCTTAGGAAAGTTTCAGTGGGGCTGAATTATGGTTTGCTAAGTTGGAGTTTTTATCTTGACGTGGTTGTGCATTCATTGCTGGATTTGTTCGTGGATTGAAGACAGGGAAGATAAATTTTTCTTTGTGCAGAAGTCAGTGAAGTTTTTCTTGGCCGACTCGGTCAGGAAACATGTTGATTGGATTAATGAGCGTGATTATTGGATTGTGGCGTGTTGAAGATTGATTGTATGGATTCTAGACGTGTCCTAGCCAACATGAATGGAATCTCATTGATTGATGTGATTTATTTTGTAATTAACTCTTTATTAGGCCGACCTAATAGAGTGTTAGGGACTTATATTTAAGAAGGAATTGTTTAGTGAATCTAGGTGTGCTATGGATATGATGGGATGTTGAGATTGCGAATGTGAATACAAAGAATATTCAGTGATTGTGATCTGAGACTTTGAGAAGAGGTATGCGTGGAATCTATTGATGTACTTCATTGGAACTGTATTAGCATAGGTTGATGTTATCAGTGAGTTCACTCTTTTAGTGGATTGTTGTCCACCCTTCATTGTAATATTGGATTGTTGTCCATCATCAGGGTTGATTGCCCTTTGTTGTATTGAGCAGTGAGCTCCAGGCGAGTGCCTAAATGCATGTGCATTCCCCTTCAACCTTTAACAGGGTTTTATATGTGCTATTGCATTATCTAGTGGGTTTGATCCCCACCGTGGTTTTTCCCCTAATAGGGTTTCCATGTCAAAAAATTTGGTGTTTTGTTATGGTGCTATTTCTTGTTCCTTGCTCTTTATGTTTCAGATCTATACTGTGGTGAATGGTTTAAAGTTTTGTACAACTGATTCACCCCCCCTCTCAATTGTGTGTTGTGCATTGTTATTCCTAACAATTGGTACCATAGCTATTTGGTCCTCTTTTGGAAGCTTAACCACTTGAGGAGATTTGCAATGGCCTTTAAGAAGGAGAGTCTGAAGTTTGATGGAACTAACTATGCACTATGGAAAGGAAGGATGATGACTCACATGATCTGCATGGGAATAGAGCATTGGAACATTACAAAGAAGTCTTGTGTACCTCTTGATAATCTTGAAGATGCATATGAAGAAGAGATGAAGAAGTTCTACTGCAATATGATTGCCAAGGACGTATTGTTCAGTGCCTTGACTGATCCTTAATTTACAGATGTTATGGAATATGCTACTGGTCATGAAGTATGGAAGAAATTGGAAGCACTTTATGAAGGAGACATGTATGTGAAGCAGGCCAAGCTACAAAGTCTGATAGGAAAGTTGGAATCCTTGAGGATGGGCAAAGATGAAACAATCAGAACATGTGCAGAAGGTAACAAAAGTTGTGTGTGGAATCAGATGTGCTGGTGGAATCATTACAAAAGATGAGATTGTGTCATAGATTCTGAGATCCTTTCCGTCATTTTATGATACCAAAGTTGCAACTATTGAGGAGATCAAGCCTATTTATACTGTGACAAGAGATACATTGGTTGGTAAGTTATCTTCTTTTGAAATGGATAAACTTGGAAGTGCTTTGCCTAAAGTTGAATCTGCATTTAAAGCTATTGTTTCTAAAGATAAGAAAAAGATTGGTTATGATAGTTCTACAAGTTCTGCAAGATTTGGTAGATATGCTAAAGAATGGGAATAGATTGAGGAAGAAGAAAGGAAAATGGATGAGCTAGAAGCTCTGATTGCCAAAAGGATACCAAGAGGTGAAGGTAAGTATGAAGGAAAGTTGTCTTTGAAATGTTTTTCATGTAATAAGATTGGTCATTTTGCATCAAGATGTCCTGAGAGAGTTCCTAAGCATAAGCCTAGAAAGTTCAAGCCCAAATATCAGAAGAAATGTTATTATGTTGCCAGTGAAGGTTCTACTGATGATGAATTTGAGAAAAAGTGAGGATGAAATTGTTTTCATTGCTATTAATGATGAGACTCCTATGACTGAAGAAAAGGCCCTAGTTACTCATGTTGAAAAGAAAGATGAATGGATAATAGATAGTGGATGTTCACACCATATGACAGTAGATCTAAGTAAATTTGTGAAGCTTGATGAGTATGATGGTGTTGTTGTTAGATTTAACAATTGTCCTTGTTTGATAAAAGGAAGAGGTTCTATAACTATAGATGGTAAGAATAACAGTGATGACGTCTTGTTTGTTAATGAACTAAAGCATAATCTTTTGAGTGTTGGAGAGCTTGTGGACAAAGGTTATAAACTACAATTCAAGGATGGAATGTGCACTATCTCAAATGAATCTGAGTAGAGATTGCATTTGGAACCAAAACCAGAGGTAATACATTTCATTTGAATTCTGGAGAGAAGAGATGTTTGGTTGCTAAGGTTGATGATAGTTGGCTATGGCATAAGAGATTTTGTCATGTGAATTTTGATAACATTGTGAAGATCAGTTCTTCTAATGCTGTTGGCATTGTTGCAAGATTTCAAGTTGAACCAAGGGAATCACATGTTGCATCTGTAAAAAGGATATTTAGATATCTAAAGGGTATAATGGATTTTGGAAGGTGAATGAGAAGGAAGTGAAGTTGGAATATGTGGCTACTAAGGAACAAATTGCAGATATTTTTACAAAGCCCTTAGCTAAAGATGCCTTTGAATATCTCAGAGGTATTCTTGGGGTGGTGGCCCCTCCTTTTCAGAGCTAGATGATGCAGAGATGCATCGGTCCAGTGGTCTTAACAGGCTTATCTTACATCTCGACTTTATGTTTTGGAGCTGCTCCTAAAGGGGAGTAGTTGGTGCTGTTTGGTATGATTATCTTTGAGGGATAGATGTTATGAAGAGATGTATGTCTCACCTTTGTCATTGATGTCAAAGGGGGAGAGATTTATGTGAAAAACAATTCACATGTGAGCAGAGATGATCTTATTGTCAGAGCTTTTTGGAAACATTTTTAGAGAAACTCTTAAAGATAATATTGCTGGTATTGTTGTTGATGTCTTTGTGCATTGATCAGTTTTTCACATCATATTTTGCCATCAATGCCAAAGGGGGAGATTGTTGGATATTAATAATTATGGTTTGGCATTAATGTTTTGTCATTGATGTTAACATATGTGTTTTTCAGATAGTGTTCCTGAGTTGTTCTATGCACTTGTTTGATTTGATGAAGACATAGTTTGATCAATCCTAGCTTGCGCAGATCAGAATATGTCCTTGGATATGTTCAAATGATAATCCTATGATTGCAGATATTAATGTTTTCATTTGCATAAGTTACAGTGAATTTAACAGAGACTGGTCGCAGATAGTTTTCTTGTGAACTGTTCTGGACAATGGTGCAATATTTCCTTAGGAAAGTTTCAGTGGAGCTGAATTATGGTTTGCTAAGCTGGAGTTGTTATATTGACATGGTTGTACATTCATTGATGGATTTGTTCGTGGATTGAAGACAGGGAAGACAAATTTTTCTTTGTGCAGAAGTCAGAGAAGTTTTTCTTGGCCGACTCTGTCAGGAAATGTGTTGATTGGAGTAATGAGTGTGATTATTGGATCGTGACGTGTTGAAGATTGATTGTATGGATTCTAGACTTGTCCTAGCCGACATGAATGGAATTTCATTGATTGATGTGATTTATATTGTAATCAACTCTTTATTAGGCTGACCTAATAGAGTGTTAAGGACTTGTACTTAAGAAGGATTTGTTTAGTGAATTTAGGTGTGCTATGAATATGATGGGATGTTGAGATTGCGAATGTGAATACATAGAATAATCAGTGATCATGATCTGAGACTTTGAGAAGAGGTATGAGTGGAATCTATTGATGTATTTCATTGGAACTGTATTGGCATAGGTTGATGCTATTAGTGAGTTCACTCTTTCAATGGATTGTTGTCCACCCTTTATTGTAATATTGTTGTCCTCAATTTCGCATTCCAAAATTGGGCAACCCTACGCAAATCCCAAACGATTGGTAGGAGTTTTCTTTAAGAGTGTTGGTGTTCTGCAGGAGTTTTGATCAAAGAAATCAGTTATCCCTTGATTCTCATTTGTCTTTTCTTCTTGCGAGCATCTAGTCTTTTTTATCTTTCTTTCGCTTTTCCTTGCTTCTGTGTCATGTCTTTGTTTTCGTTCTTGTAGTTTTCGTCTTCTTGCTCGTTTTGAGCTTTCTTAGGTGTCTTTCGGGTTAGTATAGCTCGAGTTATAGTCTTTTCAAGGTCCTGCAGGTGGGGTTTTTGATCACATTTGCATATCATCACTTAATCAAAATATCTATTTTGAGTAAGTGGCGAATTTCAACTCAACTGCATATTATCAATTTACATGTTTAAAATATATGCAATTTGTTTCCACAAGCCTGCCACTTATTTTTTATAAATGAAGCCAAGTGGTGGAGATTTTTGATGAAAATATATATGCTTTTAAGTTTTGAAATTCATATGCATTCACACTTTAAAAACTCGTGGCCTCTTGTTTGCATATGCAAATTCCTTTTAAAAATATATGTAAATCGTTTTGAAAAAGCGCTAGACCATGGTTTTTAAACTTCAAAGCCAAGTGGTGGCGATTTTTAAATCATTTGCATATGCTATGCGCTTTATAAAGCCCATCCTTTTCTTTAAAGAGATCATGGTTTCATTTAAAGTTTTAAGGCAGCATTTTTAAGTGAATTTGCATATATCTTATAACATAAGATTTGAGTGATTTTTTTTAAAAACCCACGGTTTTATCTTTTAAAGAGATGGCATTGAATTTTAAGTGATTAGTTTATGCTAAAGACTTTTCAAAAGTGTTTAAAACTGGAAGGCATCGCTTTTCTAATAGTTTGCATGCTATTTTTGAAACATGTGCTATCACTTATTAGAAATATGTGTTCATTTAAGGATGAAAGGCGTTTTCAAATCATTTTACATATCGTTTTTGCATGTGCTTTGTATTGTTCAAAACCCGTGATCTTCCTTTTAAAGTCCACGGTTTTGTTAAGAGTCTCCAGCGGTTTTATTGAATGGTTTGAAAGCCATAAAACATGTGTTATATGCTTTTTAAAAACCCGTTTTTCCTAAGAAGACCACGGTTTCATTACCAAGTGCGTTTTCAAACTTAAAACCGTATGGTGACGTTTTCTTAGAGGATTGCATATCGAACTATATATATGGCGTGGTTTTTATGGCACGTAGCATATGCTATCGAGTCATTAAAAAACTTGTTTTCATCACTTGGGGCTGCGTATTATTAGAAACTCAATTGGCGGCTTTTTGTGAAGTGTTTGAATGCTGATAAGAGCTCTTGAAATCTGCGGTTTCCTTCAGAAATCATAGGCGTTGTTTTTATGTGTTATGGCATAAATTTCGAATGTAAATGCTGCCCTATACTTATACAACTCTCATCTTGAAGCACGTTTTTCTTCTTTTAAGTGCTGGGCATTGATTTTCAAAGGAGATAGTGGCGCGTTTTTATGGTGAATTGCATACCGATTCCCATACAAATCATTTCATTAAAGCCTGTTTTCTTTACATAGAAGACAGCGTTTTTCTTCCAAGAGAGTCATAACAGGATTTCTTCTTCACTTTGCATAGAAAAAATGTGAGTTTCAACTCCATAGAAAGCTGCGTCTGGTGAGGAGAAACCTGTCTAGGGCACAGCAAGACAAGAAACAGTTTTGTAAGCAAGGAATCCGCCATAGATCTCTGCATCTTTTGCTCCTATTGCTTGGGTAGTTTGGTTTGACATTTTCCAAGTTAGCTGCTACTTTCAAGCAATTTGTTTCTCTCTCTTGGCCATTTGTCACAAGTTTTTTTCAGAATTTTGAACATGTGTATGATTGAAGTATTCGATGCAAAGAAGGATTATTTTTCTTTCAACAGCTCTAGAAGTTTGCATTACAAAACCAGAAGGAGAAATATGTTGTATCATGTCATGAATATCATCTTATGTTTCTTCCAAAGTTACAAGATAAAGGGATGTTCTTCACAGTGACCTTCGGCATGAGCAAAAGGCAGTGATGAGATGAAAGATCTTCTCAATTTTGGTGACAAGTGTGAAAATTGCAGGATTTACAGTAAGAGGATGGAAAGTGTTGCCATGACTGCGGCAAGTGATGTTTATCATGGGCATGGATAGTCTCCATAAAAGCATGAGGCACTTTGACATAAATGTTCTTAAGAGATAAAAGATCATGATTCAAGACAGTGATATTGAAGAAGTTTAATGATGAGGAAGCATTGAAATGAGCACAAAGATGTCGAATGATTCATGTTAAACTTCCTTGCTGTCAGCATTCCTTTTGTGCTATCTCTTAAAATTTCTTTGCAAATTCATTTAGATGTGAAGTTTGTAATCACTCTTCAAAACTCTTTTGTGCTTCATGTGATTATCTACTGTTTGCTGCAAGAGTGCTCACTTGTAATTTGCATAAAAATAGAAGAAGCCAATTGAATATTATTTAGCCCAAGGGTGAAGTTTGGGTCTTGTTAATCACAAGCTTCATCACAAGGAGGAATCTGGAGTTTTTGTAAAAGACTTGTGGCCATATCAATGATAACTAAGGACCTTTCAAGGAGAGGGCATCCCGGGCTGAATTAACTGTTTAGGGGAAAATCATTGCAAATTTCAAAGCTTCAGCATGGAGTACATCAGTGATATGCTGAATAAGGTTGGGGCGGATTTGGAAAGAGAATGAATATCTCAGTCAAAAAAGATAGTCACAAGTATAGAGTTCATCTACAAAGCCAAACATGCAGAGGTATTAAGATAGTAAGAAGACATTGTTGACAGAGTTGTTCTTGGAGCAGCAAAGATACAAGGCAGTGCATAGAGTTGCAGAATAGTTCAAGGACATGATGTTTGATGGTTCCAAGAAAACAAGAAGATATAATTTCATAGGCAGCATTCACACTTGCAAACACAATTTCATGGGGTGTTAGAAAGTTCAGCTCTGACAAGGAATTCTCAAAAATAATGCTTTGAGAAATTGAAGCATGTAAAGATAAAAAATTGCAGGCCACCTATTATAAGTTTGCAGGTCTGACGAAGTTCTGGTTTCTCTACAATCATTGCCTATATTGTATACTATACAAACAAGATCATTGTGTTTAGCTTCGGATCTTATCTAGCTTTTTAGGAAAGATAGGCTTCACAAGGATTTATGTCAGAGATGCCTATCCATGAGAAACAACAATTATTGTATGAGTTAGCAGCAACAATGACAATCATAGAAGAGGTCAATCATTTAGAAAGTTATAACAGTGAGCTCTATGTTGAAATAAGAAAAAAAATCAAATGACCTACTATTGATATCATGAACTTGATATAATAGTTTTATACACACAAGATGCTCTATGCATAACAAATGATAGTATGATCCCAAAATGTTTATAAGAGGAGTATCATGCAAAATAAATTTTTACAAATTCCAAGCTTGTAGAAGCATCTAAAGCAAGGACAACCATATGATGGAGTCATACAAAGAAAGGGATAAGAGATGCTTCCTAGCAATCACCACTATGGTGCAAAGCAATCAAAGATGCAGTTTCATATTCCGGTTCGAGATGTTTTCACCAAACCAGAACACATCAGTCATCGGGCATCCAGTAGCGACATGAAGACCGACAGAGGATGATGCAAATAGATGTCGTGTCTTGTGAGACACTTAGAGTATTTCATTATGCATTTTGTAATTTGTAATTGACAGATTACATGCAGTGTAAGAAAACGATGTAATTGCATGTGATAGTATCATGTGCCAAGTAGTCTCATGTAATCATGTTGTGAGTACATTAGGTCTTGCAGCATTGAATAAGTCAAAGTTAGTTAGTTATGGATAAGCTTTGAATAGGTTAAGGTTAGTTAGAGATAAGGATTGAATAAATCAAAGCGGTTAAGGGTTTCCCCTTTCTTCTCCACTTTCCTCTCTCCTTTTTTCCTATATAAAGGAGGGAGCTCATTGTAAATAGGATCTTTTGTTGTGTGCAAGTAAACTATAGGCAAAACTCAAATATTCTGAAGACTTTGTGTTTCATTGTAAGAGAGTTGAGCATCTGAATAAAAGGAATAGAGATTGACAAACTTTGAGTTGTTGTCTTGACAATTGATGAATGTTTTCTTATGTAGCATTTGTTAATCCTTGATTCAGATTGAAAGTTAACTTGTTCATTTTATTGGAGCATTTTTAATCCAAGTTTTCTGAAGACTTTGTGCTTCAGAAGATTGGGGTTACTATAGAGAGTAGTGGCTGTAACATTCTAACGCTGAAGACTTTGGGCTTCAGTGTTGGAATTTTAGATTAATTACAGGATGTTCAAGGGAAGACTTTGAGCTTTCTTGAACATCTGAAAGTAGAGTACTTATTTGAAGTGAGGACAAGAGACTTTGAGCTCTTGTATCATTTCATTTTTAGATAAAATTCACTGCTGTCTCAAACGATTGTTCTTAAGTAAATCTTTGAGCCACTGGTACTACTGTAGCAAGGAGAACTATGTGTGTTACAGTTCAGTTTTACTTGAAGCCACCTGCGGTAAGAAGGGAGCCTCCCCTATTGCTGAGAGGAGAGAGTAATCTCACATACTGCTGCCTAAAGGATACATTTTGCCAAGTTGTAGTCTTAGCAACTTGCAAAATATTTAGCCAACAAATATTGGATTGTTGTCCATCATCAGGGTTGATTGCCCTTTGTTATATTGAGTAGTGAGCTCCAGGCGAGTGCTTGAATGCATGTGCAGTTCCCTTCACCCTTTAACAGGGTTTTATATGTGCTAGTACATTATCTAGCGGGCTTGATCCCCACCGTGGTTTTCCCCCTAACAGGGTTTCCTCGTCGAAAAATCTGATGTTATGTGTTATGGTGTTATTTCTTGTTCATTGCACTTTATGTTTCAGATCTATGCTGTGTTGAATGGTTTAAAGTTTCAAGTTTTGTACAACTGATTCACCCTCCCTCTTAGTTGTGTGTTGTGCATTGTTTTTGATTACGTGAAAAACAAGTTTTAGGGATCCGAAACCCATATGCAAAGGATTACAAAGATATGATCATTAAAGCCCAGCAAGACAAAACCGTGACTAGAAGACACAAAACAAAACGCTGGCCAGAACAAAGCAAAAGCTAGCAAACAATCAGGAACCAACCAAAGGCCACTAGACAGACATAAAAAATAAACATGATAGAGACAACACTAAGTTTTTTCAGAAGCTCAGCGACTTCAAGCTCCAGGCAAGTCATCTTGTCAGCAACAACCCTAAGGTCTTCAATCTCCTTGTTGGCCTTGAGAGCCTCTTTCTTCTTGGTACTTGCTTGAGTCCTCTTCCCAGGACCAGCGTTATCCTCAGGACTGGTATTCTTCACCTCCTCCACTTGGACGTTGGCTTTCTCCTGATTAATCTGTTCCAGCTTCCCCACCAGAATTTTCAAATATTCAGTAGAGGCCTTATCTTGTAGCTTTGTTCCCCGATTTTCTTCAGGGTGGATTCCAGACCAGAAATCCTCACATTCACGGCATCAAATTTCTTATCAAACTCCACAGCCATAGCCTCAACGTTATCGATAGCTTTAGCAAGATCTTTCACATTTTCAGAGAAAGTGCTGTCCTTTCCCAATGCTTCCAGTAAATCCAACTTGTGGGAAAAAGCACTCTGTTTAATTTTGATCTCCTTCACCTCTTGATAGACCCAATTAATGATTTTGTAAAAGCCCTGAGCACCTTCCTTAGCCTGCTAAAGGACACCAAAGGAATTATCTTTGCTGTAATTATCCAGGGCACTGAACATGACCCCTTCCTCGGATAATAACATTATGTCGTTGCTTTGTTGACTAGTTCTGAGATGCCATGTTGATTGTCCTCATATAAGATTCCTCTTCATTGATGTATATTGCTGTGTTTGTCTCTACAAATGTTGACTAACTGATCCACACATTGTGATCTTTAAATGTAGCAATCTTGTTGAAGGTGTTGATGATAGTGTCGATCCTTGTTCTCCCATCTAATATTGATGGTCTTATCCAATGGAGATGATCTCAATGCTTGGTGTGATCAACATGTTGCTCACTATCCTCCTTGGAAAGGTAATCATCATCTTAGACTAATCCCTTTTCCTCCTAATGTAACTAGGAAAATCAGCTTATTCATAAGACTTCACATTTTTTTGAATATCTTATTCTTCTACTAACAACTGGCTATGTACATCTACTTCTAACTTCCTACTATTAGATATAGGTGCCCAAGGACTGCCACTCCTCGACGACAAAAGTACTTAATTACTTTTAGTTTTATGCTATTGGTTTAAGGATGGGGACATCACATTGCTTTATGTATACTTGAAATTGTTGAATCTAAGTTGAAGAGTTGTTCCTCTTCTTACAAGGCAAGTGACTTATCTTCTAGTAGCCATTTCTTCGTGCATATGAATGGTAGGTAATTGCTTTGGTAGTGAAACCCTGAAAAATTGGGAGCCTCGGAGTCGTGTCAACCTCATCTTACTTTGTTATGAGCAAAGACTTGCTGAAATTCATTACTATTCTAGGTTTGGACCAAAGATTCACGACATTATCTTCCAAGCTTATTCCTTTTCTACCTTCACTATACCTAAAGAAGATAGTTTGATAAAAAAGGAGTTGGTGGGTAACTATCATGGGCCTGGCAACTCTACACCATAGCTTGTACTTTGTTATTATCATTGTAAATGACATATGCCCATACTAAGGAAATATATGTAGGATGAAGGTATTCCATTAAATATTTCCTTATATTTTGTGTTTCAGTAAATTGTGATGATGTTTATATAAGATTTTTAAAAAAAAAGCATTATCTCTGTGTACACATATTACTAATCTATTTATGTGCATTCCATATTAATGTTCATGTTTAATGCCGTCCAATCTTGTGTCACTTTAATTTGAAATCCTAGCCTGCTTGTTAGTAGAGATACGGCCGGTGACACTGAATAGAGAATTCTAGTAAGAGCATATGTCATACTATTCTGTCAGAAAAGAGAAGATTACAGTGATAAACAGAACATTGAGAAAATGACTTATCAAAGAATTATACTCTTTTTTTATAGGTAAACTGAGGGAATCTATTGGGACCCTCACCCATAACAGAAAAAAGCCAAAATCAGCCTCACAGTTCTGAAAAAAATCTAAATTACAAGAAAGACACCATCTGACAAAGAAAACCTGAATATTCTACAAAACAATTACCTTTGCAGTTTTAGAGAGCTAAAAGCAAAATAGATAGGCCCCTCAACTAAATTTTTTGAAACTATACATTTCATCTCAGAATAGAGGCCAAGCAACCTCAGGGTTACACGGCAAGTGATATTCTCCCCTTTTAGGAGGGGAGTGCTTCCATAGTCCAGTGAGTCCCCTCACCCTCAGATTTGAGAGCCTTCACAGTCTTTCAGCTTCAGATCTCGTCTCTCTGTGCTTACTCAAAATTTGCTATCAATTTTATTAGTAATATTTTTCAAGTTTAACATATGGAAATGGGGCTTTGGGGTTGGTCCTCATGGGCTCCCTTGGTTACCACGGATGGTGGTAGGATCAATCCTTCTTTTCCTGCCAGCTCTCCTTCTGGGTTTGCTTCTTGCCAACATTTTTGGGTGATTTGGGGCTTTTACTATAAGTCCTCTGTGTTGGTTAAGGATTCGGAGCCTTTTCATCCCTATGGGCTGGTTGGGGTTTTGGTGTATATTCTTAGTTTTGTTTGTGTCATGGCTGCATGTGCTTGGGATTGGACGCAATGGATTTGGTTATCCGCTCAGCTTGAGTGCTTGCGCGGTGGATTTGGCTCTCTATCTTACTTGAGATTAGTGATGGTTCATGTTCTTTTGGTGAGGCTGTGCTTGGTTATTGGGGTTTCGATCCTGTTCTTTTAGACCCGCCTTGTCCTGGGGTTTTTCGAAGTTGTGGAGACGCTCCTTGTACATGGTTTTTTCTGTTGCCGCCTTCAGTTTGTTGGCGTTTCTCTTCTTTACGGGTTTGTGTTTCGTTTGGATGGAGATTCTATCTCTTCTTTGCTTGAGCCTTCTTGCCCTTTGCGAGGTGTGGTTTTAGTGTGCTCTGCTGATTCGCAGCGGAGGTTGTGTTCTTAGTGGTTGGCCTCTTATAGATTGGTCTCTATCCTGCATGGCTTCTATGGAGGAGTCAACCCCTATAGAGGTGGGGTTTCTGAGTTTGCCTCGGTTGTGGGTTCGGCGCATGGTGCTCTTGTTGTCCTTCCTCTTGTTCCTTATCGAGGTGGCGGCATCTCCTATAGAGGTGGGGATTTTCTTGTGGATGGAGGATGATAGCTATTCTATGTGGTATTCTATTGATTGTAGCTGCTTGGATGCGGGGTTGGAGTCTATTCGGCTCATGGATGGTGCTGTTATACTTTGGCTTGTTTCTTCCAGGAGATAGAGATGTGGGACCCTATGGATAATCTTGGAACCTGCCAAGGATGGCAGGTAGGATTTCTCTTGCCGGCTTTCTGTGATTGGTGCCTATGCTGATCTCTGCTCTTAGGTTTTTCCTCTTTTGGCCTGGTTTGTGGTGGTTGTTGCCAACTCCACTAGTTTTTGTTGTCTTTTCAGTTAGACTGTCTACTTTTGATGGCATAAACAGTGGGTTTTTTCCTGATAACTAGACGTTTGCTACTAGTTTTCAAGGGCTCGTTCTGGCCTTTTGTTGTTTTTGGTTAAGGATTTTTGCAGTTATGGGTAGTAGGCTTGCCCTTGCTAATGCCATTGCTTGCTCGTGCTTTGCGAAGGAGGCTCATGGTAACTTCAAGTGGTCTTCTTTTGGTGGCCGCTTGGATATAAGATGGATTCTGCCCCACGTTGTAGGTTGTTCTATTAATGGCCTCTTTTGGCCTTGGTGTTGTAAGTGGCCAATTGTGGCCTCTTGTTCTCCAAGTGGACTTTTTAAGACTGTTAATCAGCTGACTTTGTCATTTGTGGCTTTGATTTGTAACATATAACACCCTTGTTAATGTGTTGTTGATTTCTTGACAGCCCCCTTGTTAGGCTGCGGAATTTAATCCAAAACATATGAAAATGAGATTACCATATGAATAGACATGAAATAGAAGAAAAAGGAAGTGTAGTTTGGGAATAATATCATCAGGTTGAGCTGGATTAAAAAAACGTAAAAGAGCAAGTGATAGAAAGAGGAGGCTTATGCTTGGACTAACTTGTAAGAAGGAACTTAACTAGTGATGTCTTAGCTTTCTTCTCATGTTTACTCATTTGTCGCTTCTCCTTATAAAATTGTGCATTATATGATATATCTACAGTACCATGAACTATTTTTTAGGATGTGGAGGACATTAATTGACATTTCATTCCAGTTTCTTTTCTTCTGTGAGGTTGCATGAATAAATGAAGATATGTGGTATGCTCCAAGTGTTTGCATATGGACAAATCTTCCTTGTTTAGTAAATAACATATGCATGTTGAGACGAAACCCTTTTTTTCATGTCCCAGATGTGACCTCTAACAATCTTGCCATTTTTCTTGCAAAGTAGAAGTTTTGATAAATCTAGATATATGCTAGATGCTAAATAGTCTAGGTTGTCATTTTTAGTACTTAGAAATTTAGATGACAATTATTTATTACTATTTTCATTGATTAAAAAACTATTCCGTAGAAAAAAAATTGCAGTTCGATTTTCATCTGCCATACAAATCAACTAAGCCCTTTATTATCCTTCACCATCTTTAAGCAAGCATTACCATGAGTCTTTAGTGTATGCTAGTTTGCGTGGCCAAGAGTACCTAATTTGTTCCTATGATTCTCTTTTGACAAATTAATTGACATGTTTATGCCTTCGAAAACATGATACTAAGTCATCTTGATTTTTCTTTCTTTGCAGTGCTATTGCTGATACTTGCGTGGCCATGGAAGAATGGGTGGGCAATCCCAATTCATATACTAATATCGATCACATTCTTTCTTGTGTGAATCAATCCATAGCAAATCAAACATTCTATAGAAGCAAACAAGTCACCAGCGACTTGTTGAATCTTGTTAACCAAGTAATAGGTAATGTTGCAAATGCAAATGTACCATCTAACAGTCCTGCTTATTACAACCAATCTGGGCCACAAATACCTGAGCTTTGTAAGCCATTTGATTTGATATATAATAAGCAGCAGTGTGTAGCAAATTTTATGAGTGCATCTCAGGTATTTTTCTTTAAATATTTCTTAACCCTCCCTTGTTTTCCCATTATTCAGCACTTGTTTCCCACATGATAATTAGGCTCTGATGTATGTAGATGCTCTTTGCAGGTCTGGAAAAATTATATTTGCACTGTTTCCAATGGTGTTTGTGTTACACCTGGTCGATTAACACCAGATCTATATGCACAACTAGTGGCAGTAGTCAACGTGAGTTATGGACTGAAACATTTCACTCCATTTCTTTTAGACCTAATTGACTGCAAGTTTGTGCATGAGATGTTAACAGTAATTGTTCATTTCTATTGTCCTTATCTTCAGCTACATACTAAGTGGGTATACATTGGGCTGGTACTTGTATCAGTTGGTGTGATCCTCTCATTGATATTCTGGATTTTGTACATACAACAGATGCATGACAATGGCCAATATTTGATGCCTTGTGAAAATAAATCAATTAGAAACCATCTATAGAAACTGAAAGCAGAGGTAAGCCAGTGAGTAAATGTGAACAATGCATAATCCTAAGTTAGAGTAATTCCTATGTTTAGAAGTTCTTATCGTTTTTGTATGTAATCGCCTCTCTGGTAAGGGTCATGATAAGCTCTCGTTTAGAGTGGTATGCGACAAGAATCTTATGGACTACTCACCCGATTTTGTATTATTTAAAAAAAATATGTGATCCATTATTGATTTCGAGAGTCCAGAGAATGATTTATTAACTCAGAGTCAATAAAAAATGTCCTACCTCAATGTAAAATTTCACTGTAACTAACTATATAATGCAGAAATTTGGTTCATTATAGTCATAGGCTTGTATCTGCATCTTTTACTCAGTTTGTAAAATGCCAACGCACACCTCAATGCCTACAAGGCGTATATTAGTTATACCTACACTTAATGTACTGCTACCAATTTGTTTCTGTTACTGGATGGTTGCATGGTGTTTGCTGTTAATGTATTAATCATTGGGTTTTAGTTTCTTTTTCAGTTTTTTGTTTATTCTGGCAGGTTTCTGTTCAGGCAGTTTAACTGTCTTCTTTCTGCCTTTAAATAAATCCTCAAGTTTACATTAAATAATACAGTTTATTGCCTTCTACCTAAGTTACCAATTCGGATTCGGGGACGGATTCGGGCTCGCGAATCCGGTTCGTGGATTCGCGAAATTTTTTTTTTGCCGTCTGGGTTCGTAGGGGTTCGTGAGTGTGTGTGTGTGTGTGTGTATATATATATATATATATGCATTATATATACAAAAAATAAGAGAAATATACATAATTCTAAATCTAAATCATTTCATAGTATGATTCTATGATGCTTGATCATTGATCAATGCAAAATCTCAAAGATTCAAAACATTAAAATTATATCATAACATCAGTTCAAGTATCATTGTTTGAAGTTCAACTAATGGATTAATAATTTATTGATATTCTCTTCTTCTTCATCATCATCATCTTCTATATGGAGCCTAAAAAGACTCGAAGGTTAATTTTTCCCCACTTTTATTGGCGCTGTTTCCACCCCAAATTATTAAATGGGGGTTTGGGGGCAAAGCCCCCAANAAGACGGGGTCAAGGGGCAGCGCCCCTTGTGCCACTATCCCCTTATAAAGGCTCTGAGAGTTATTTCTAAAGGCAAAAAAAACTTCTTAATTTTACCACTTTACATCTTGGCTGGCCGTGGGTCCCTGTGGATTCGTGCAGATCCGCATGGGATCCTCGAGGATCCTCATTTTCTCCTCCCGATCCGTGCGGGATCCGGGCAGGGTCCGGATTTGGACCTATGGGTTCGTCTGGATCCGCGGGCCACGGATCCATCCAGACCCACAGGTCAAAATCCGGACCCTGCCTGGATCCAGCACGGACCGGGTCGAGAATCCGGACCCGGACCCGGATCCGGGGTCCCAGATGCGAATCCGGTAACTTAGCCTTTTCCTGTTCCATTCGTAACTCTTGGTCTGACAGTGGTATCAGAGCCAGGATTTACATTCCCCGAACAATTCTCATTTCATAAAGTTTCCACTACCATCCAAGAAGACAATGCCTGTTAATTTCAAAATTTTGGCACCTGCTTACAATTTTCAAAAGAGGCACTTTGAAGTTTAAAAGAAATGTCCACCTTCTCTCTTAACTGCCCACAAAAGGAATACTCTGGCGCATGGTAACTGAATACCCCAGTTACAGAACTTTCATAAGAAGACAAGGCAAAAAATGATTCAGGTGAAATCAATTTAATCTTCTGTTATTCATCACTTGTCACAGAGATTCTTTATCTTGCTTAAGCAAGAAAAAATAAGAAACGGTTTTGATTCTGCAAACTTTGCAAGCTGTGTGCAATTTTTTACAGTTCACAATGCAGTCTGTTGTATCAGTGATTGGGGAAACATTAACTAGAAAAGATACTTGGATAGAATGGTATAGAAAAATAGAAATACACTCATTTTCAATGATTTGTGGTGTAATATTTGTGATGAAGATATCCAACCTACAATGCCAACTGCAGTTAAAGAGAAAGAAAATGGCAATATAAACATTGAGAAGCTTTAGCCTTGATAAGAGCTTCTGCCAATGAATATCTGTTTAGATACATACAAGGGGTGTAATTTTTCTTGGGATGGCCTTCAAAAATTGAGAGATCTATATGATTCTCATTCTGAATTGGAGTTTATTCAGTTACAGTTGAAGTTATTTAAACTTGAATTGAAGAATGGAGATGTCATGAGTTTTGCTTCTAAAATTTGAGGCATAAAACAAGATGTTGATGCTGCTGGTGAGAAAGTTAATATATGTTTCACAGCCTTCATAAAAACACTTCTTCCAACATACTTCACTTATTTGGAGTCCGCAAGTAACCGATTGAAGACCACCACTTTTGATCAATTAGTTGAAAATTTGGCAGAATGTGAGAAAGCTTTTGGAAGAAAAATTGATAGGATTGGTGAAAAAGTTGGTCTTGCTCCCTAAAATGACAAATCTCCTACTAAGAACTCTTCTAGAGGTGGTCGTTGTGATAAAGGAAAAAGATAGAGGTCAATGGAAAGAATAGAGGAAGAAAGGTGCACATGAAAAATGCTACTCCCAATGTGAAAACCAAAATAATGGGCACCACTTGTATTGTAAACTGTGGTAAAAAAGGTAGTCATGAAGCACATGATTGCAAACTTTCATGGGATAAAATACAAAATTCTTTTAAACGAAAAGATAAGACACAATATGATGATAAAACTTGCAGCCTAATTTGCATGTGCTAGTGATGATGATAAATATGTAATTTCTGTTTCAGATTTTACCTATTATAAATTGATCTAATTCTTCATGGCATGATGCTTGGATGGTAGATACTAGATCCACACAAGATATGACATTTGGATGTAATTATTTGAAGAATTTCATGAAGGTGTTTGTACAATCTATTTGTTAGGTAAATGAAGTCTCAAGATATGACATTTGGATGTAATTATTTGAAGAATTTCATGAAGGTGTTTGTACAATCTATTTGGTAGGTAAATTAAGTCTCAAGCCTATTGGAAAAGGAACCATTTGGTTCAAATTGCCTAGCCTTCCAGATTTCATACTTCATGATGCATTTTATCTTCCTCAATTGCAATGTAATTTGTTGTCACTAGCATCGATTCAACAAGACCATTCCATTTTGTTGGAAAATGGACAAGTGGTTATTAGGAAGAGGTCAAATAATCAAGTTGCATTTATTGGTGGTGAAGATAGCAAATTATTAAAACTTCATGACACAGCCCTTTCTAGGAGTTTTGCATATCTTCTGAAAAAGGTAATTTGTCTCCTAGTCTTTTATGGCATGTGAGATTTGGGCATATTAATTATGATACCATTCATAATATGTAAAAGAATGTTGTTGCTGATTTGTCCATTTTGCTTGACACAATTGAAAATGTGAAGCTTGTATTCTTACAAAACAACATATTCTTACAAAACAATATAGAGACTCTTTCTCTCACTCTACTTGGTGAGCACATAGAAAATTGCAACTCATTCATTTTGATTTATGTGGGCCTTTACTAGTGACTTCTACTAGAGGACTAAGTTTTTTATCTTGGTCATTGATGATTATAGTCACATGGCTTGGATTTATTTATTGCAACAAAATTATGAAGTTTTTAAAACTTTTAAGAAGTTTTCCATTATGATTGAAAATCAGACAATCTGAAATTGGTACTCTTTAAGCAAACTTGATGGTGGAGAATTTACTTTCACAGTCTTTGAGGCTCATCTTTGTCAAAAATAGGATTCAACATCTCACTATTCTAGGTACTCAACAAAATGGTGTAAAGAAATGAATAAAACTATCATGAATATAGTTCAAGCAATGTTATGTTTGAAAGAGATCAAGATATATATTTTTGGGAAGAAGCATCAAGAACAACAAATTATCTTTGTAATAGATC
The DNA here is from genome assembly GCA_018584345.1 of Thuja plicata. NCBI lineage: Eukaryota > Viridiplantae > Streptophyta > Pinopsida > Cupressales > Cupressaceae > Thuja > Thuja plicata. The sequence goes on along the minus strand of MU224482.1, from coordinate 2,466,973 downwards.
TCCTTCATTTTCTCTTCTTTTCTAAATATTCCAAAAATTATGCAACCACTAACTACTAGTTAAAACAACTTGACAAATTTGCTAAGTGTGTGACTTGGAGAGAACATCCATGCGATATTCCTCACTTGTCTGTGTGTGTCCATCTATAGAATCTCTAACACAAGATGTTCAAATTCATGGCCTTTAAGAAAATAGCGGCCTTCCCTCTTTAGATGAGCCTGCAATTTTCGATCAATTTAAAATCGATGAAGCTTCTAGTTAGGAAATGGAAGCACCTTTAGTCCAACGAAAATCTTCTCGCAAGAGGGAAAATTAAGTCGAACACACTTTTGAAGATTTAAGACCTAACAAAAAAGGTAAAATAGGCACAAGAAATTCTTACAAAGCAAGGCATCAAGTTCAATCTAATATTGAAGGTAACTTGGAGTTCAATATCACAAAGGAATAACATCCTGTACAAAAGCTAAGGATAATGTAGTGTGGAGGCAATCTATGGAAAATAAGTATGACACTCTTTTGAAAAATGGTAAATGGGAGTTGTTTGATCCTTCACTTAGTTGGAAACCTATTGGTTGCCAGTGGATCTTTAGAAACAAATACAAAGTATATGGTGGACTTCAACCTATTGGTTGCAAGTGGATCTTTAGAAACAAATAGGTTGTTCTATGGTAAAGAAAATGATGAAACGTATATAATGGTTTGGTCCTTCCTCTAGTATTGCGATAGATTTCTCCATAGTTTTCTTATTCTTTGATCTTCTTTGCAAAGGTGCCTCTACTATTTTTTTATCATCCAAATTGTGAATCTCCACGTCTTCTTCAGTCTTTGTGGCGGTCTGTGGTGTTGATCACTTTGTCATTTTCTTTGATATGGGCCCCCTAGACTCTATGGAGTCCTTCCGTTATTTGGTGTCTCATGTTGTGGTGTGGAAGAAGTTGCACCATCTGATTTTGTTGTTGAAGGTGTGTATATTCTCCCCAACCTTCTTTCAGAAGTGGTTACAATGTAAGTGGTGGTGGTAGATGGTTCTGCAGTGGTAGTGGATGTGGGTGGTGCTTTGACGGATTGTGATCTAACTACCTTGAGGTTGGCTTGTGCGATATATTGTGTGTATCCTCCATTTGGTATCCCTAGTGAGTCAAATATCTTGTCCTTATTCTTCTTCACGTTCTCATGTGCCTCCTTGATATTAGCTTCAATTACTCTTGGTGTGCATTTAACCTCTTCTCATTAGGATCCTTTGGGTTGGTGTCGAACTGCGATATCCATACTATTTGAGGCTCCACCGCCTCCATGTAAGTGAAATCTTGGTCAACCATGAATATGATTATGTTGGCATATTGTTTTGCAAACTCATAGGTGACCCTTTCCCTCTTTTGAATCTCTTTCTAAAAAGTATTAAAATAAACCCAACATGCAACTTTGTAGGTAGAGTCATTTGAGAACCTTCAAAGATTGATACTTAATCTATTATGCCATTATATGATCTTGGCACCATACTTTTCCTTTGAACTAAGGTGATTAATTGAGAAAGTAGAATATTAACAAATGATTAGTGTACCATACCGAAAATGATACTTTTGAACCCTTGATCTTGGCCAAATTCTCCATCAATTACTCTCACATTAGCTCATCTAGGTCACAATCCTTCCCCTTGATGACTATCTAGTATGCGATATGAACATATATTGCTATTGTAGTCTTTCCAATTTTTGTAGTATACCATGTATGTATAGTGTCATAAATTGTATCCGCCTACAATTTTGTGCTCACATAGGCCTCACTTTAGCATTTTTTGGCTTCATATGCCTAATCATGCTTGATTATTCTCACATTAGTTCAAATTCTAGCTTCTCATATGCATTCTAGACCTCAGGTCCTTGACCCTACATTTATTGGGAGGTCAAAATTGCTTGGGGTAGTCTTGTATCACGACAAGAACGTCTGGAGCAACCTTGGCCAAAGGTAGGGTCGTCCAGGGCAACCTTGTCCCAATAGTTGGGGCCAAAAGTCAAATGGTCCTACAACTAGTTTGTAGAAGCGAAAAAATTCTCCCATGTTATCCTGCTTCGAAATTACAAACCTGAAATGCTAGGGAGGTATAAAAGAAAGCTTACCCCCCCTCATGTGAACACACACATCAAATCAATCAATTTAATCAAGCACTCAAGATCTCAAGCATCCTAAAAACAAGTGATCAAGCATCATCCAAGACATTGAAGACAAGAAGTTCAGTTCATATCTAAAGCATTCATGATGACATCCATGATCAATTCTTCATAAAGTTAGCCCTATAAAAGTCAACATCAACATCTTCATAAATAATTTGACACAAAGAAGATTTTTGAATGTATAAACATTCTTTTTTTTTAAAATCTAGCCTCTCCTACATTACAACACACTTTCATCTCCAATTCAAATTATTTCACTTTCAAGGTTAATTCCTAAATCGAGGTTTAACCTAAGCAAACCCCTATCAACCCAACAAGTTCCCTTCTTTTTATGTGCAGGTGTACGACTATGAATACACAATATTAGATTCATATCGAGGAGATAGAGAGCTATAGAACTATCTTTCACAAGTCCAAAAAAGTAGGGTCAATGCTTCCCTTGTTGACATTGTCCCAAACCTTTTTGGTTAAATTTTTAGGGAACCCTTTGAATAACATTATGATCACAAATCTTCTAGTTTTGTCTGAATTTGGTGCTCCTGGGTCAAGGTCATCCCACCTGATGTTGTCCCTATGATTTTTGGCCCATAGTTTGGCTACTGGTTCCTCTCTAACTTTCATTCTCGGATCCACTTTTGTTGTCTTCATATCTAATTTTTGTAATTAGCGCATATTGAAAACCCTCATTTTTCTAGATTTTACCCTATCTTCCACATTCAATTTACATCATTGTAATATCATTTTCAACTCCTTATGGATGACTTTTGAATCTGTTTTGTGTCCAATATCTTGATCCAATTGGATTACTCCCCTCTCAATGCAAAAGAGGAAATAGGATGAAGATTCCTAGTTTGCATGTATAAGCTAGTGAACCCTATTTCCCCACCTTACATTTTTGTGAATCCAACTCTTCTTACAACTTCCTCATATATGATTTGGATTTCTAGATGTGACGTGCATGTAATTCATTAATTCAAATTTACCATCATATTTCATTTGTGCAATAGCTAATTGATAAATCTATTGAGAATTTGCATTGTTTAGACATCTCTTTCATATATAGCTTTCGGCATGAGTCTTATGACCTTTGGTCCCACATCTAATATTCCCATGAGAAGAAGCTATAGGCTTATGACTTCCCAAAGTTTCAATACAAAGGGTAAGAGTGATGAGTTTAGCAATATATAATTTTTTTATAATCTTGGGCTAATTTTGTGATGGTCTAACAGAATTTACCAAGACCTTTCATGATTAAACACATGTTGATTGACTTATAATGATGCCTACTATATAATATAATGAAATATTATATGATATATATAATTTGTATGATGTGATAGTTAATTTCAAATACATGATTTTTTTGGATGAAAATGAAATGTATGTCTACTTCCTTGTTTGATTGACTAACATGCAACCTCATGGAACAAGTTACCTATATTTATTTATAGGATAGTTACCCTATCATAATCATGAAGGAGTCAAATTGTGAGAGATGGGAGCAGTCCCATTGAAATACTCTCATTTTCTACTCTAGCCCGCGGGATGAATGAAGAACTTATGAGACTACTAGTGCTGCTCACCAAATTTCAATCTTGATCCTATAAAGTAACGCGATCTATAGAGAGGAGTTTGAATCCTATGCGGACTCAATTATGGTTGAGTTTTTTTTTTTTTGATCGGTAAAAGGCCGAAGCCAATTGATTTTATTAATAAAATCCTGAGTTTACAGAAGCTCCATTCTCTGCGGGCACTGGTAGGAAAGAATGGAGAAGAAAACCTCCAGTCTAGCCCGGGACCTGAGGTCCAAAATACAATACCAAATTATATTAAATCAGGTAAGAGGGCATTCCCTCTTTTACAATTTGATGAAGGCATTCCTTCAATAGAAATCTTTTTTTTTTTTTTTTGTAAACAAAAAATATCACAATATCTTCAGTGGAGATATCATTTTTCTATTACTTCATAACAACT
>MU224482.1:2431893-2460540 GCA_018584345.1 Thuja plicata | reverse complement strand
TATATATATATATATACATACATATGTGTAAGAGTATATACCTATATACCCCTTTGAGAATAGCTATATGAGTATACAAGTATAAATTTATAAATATATAAATATATATCTTTATATATATATATATATTTATATATTGATAAATATTTATAAAATCTAGGTTGGTCTTAGGATTGATGGTTTGAATTGTTCTTAGATTCTCTATCAATTATAGGTGTCAATATAGACCTTTGTTATTGTAAGTTCTAGCATTTTTTTAATCAAATTGGATGATCATTATTAGCTAAGTTAAAGTTTTGTGTTGTTTGAGGTTACGACCTCTCAAGCAAGGACTGTTTGAGGTGAATTAATCCTATACTTAAATAAGATTAGTTAGTAGCTTCTTTGATTAGCTCATAGTTCCATTCATAATCTATCTTACATTATAGTTAGTTATACTTTGATGGTTGACAAATCATTAATATTATCTCTGTTAATTTCTAGTAACTAGTTAATGGTCAATTTTGTTGCTACAATATTTCATTACATGTATTTCATTGATGAATAGTTTGCATTTAATTCACTAGTTTGATTACACACAACCACTATTGTGTGGTTATACTTGCAACCACTACTATGATTAGTGCTAGATTTCTTTATGTTGTTACTTCGTACTTGTTGGTATTTGTTATTTTCATAAAGTAGGGGCTAGGAAAACTTTGTTGCACATACAATGTTAGTTTCATCCAAGCATATATGTTTCTAGTCGATAATTAAATGAGCCTCCTTTGGAATACATGTTTACTTAATTGAGGTTTGGTTGCCTTGTTAGGAGCGTGCACTGAGATGTTTGAACCAACTAATTGTTCATCATGGACACCAATCATTTTTGGTGTCATTGTCATGGACGATGCTAAGATTTATTTTCTTTCCTATTATTTGATTTCACAGTATAATTGTTTACTTTTCAAGCATAAGAATTTAGTTAGTATAATCTTTGTTTAAAAATATTTTACTAACAAGTGTAGGAAGATAGTTTAAAAGCTCATGGTACATATTACATATGGAAGCAAAGAGATGCATTAGAAAGATTTATTTTCTCTGTTAAAGAAAAAGATATATTGGCTATATACCTATTGACCCATCAGATGCTTTCAACCTGATAAGAGAGCTAGAGGAAGGAGACATGACACAGGGAGAAGGGTAACCTTTTATGGATTCTGATCAAGAGGATCCTTCAGACACCTCTGAACATATAGAAGAAACAATCAAGATGGTTGATGGAGAGGTGGAGAATTCAAGAGACTCTATTACCTTTGAGTTCCCTGTATTAGATCGAGAAAAAGTTGTTGCCCTCAAGAATATAGCCCCATCTTATTTTCCTAACTACTATGGTTTAGTTACTGATTGTTTCTAAGTTGAATTTGATGTTCTCTGTCAGAGCTATGAATATACCACTGATGCTGATAGACTCAAGATCTTTTTAGCTACCTTGAAGGATGCTGCTTTGAGATGGTTTATGGGCTTTGGTAGAAAAGGAATTGATAGTTGTGGAGTGATGAAGGATAAATTATTAAAAAAGTATCATGATTACTATAGTGGTGGGGATTCAAGGAAAGAAGACATCTTTAGGATGACTTAGAAGGAAGAAGAGCCTTTGGAAGACTATATAGAGAGATTTATGTTTGCTTTGAAATAATCTCAACAAAATTGATGTTCTCTTGAATCTCTTAGTTGGTTTTCTTGACAGAAGTCAATGATGACTTTATTGATGCATTAAACCTAATGGGAAGTGGAGATATTACTCAAGTAACTTTTAAAGATATATGCAAATTGGCCAAGAACTATTCAAGCTTGATGCTGAAGAAGAATATGATCAAATAACTGTTGCCTACTTCCAAATATTCAAATGGTGCCTCTCATGTGGAACTTAGTAACCCATTGTAAAAGATGAAGGAGGATATAATTAGCCACTTGGTTACACAACTGGATACATTGCATATCAAAAAGAAGCAAGAGGAGGTTGATGGTGCACTTATTGAATATTGCCCACTTTGTCGACAAAATAAATCAGATTGCAAATGCAAGAAAGTAGGTGCTATATCGAAGGAGAAGTTCTCATGACCAAAGTTTTACATGGTCAAGAATGATGAAGGAAATTTATTCTACATTTCTCAACAGAAACCCTGATAGAAAAGACAAGGTATGCCTCTAGATCCACTATCCCATGGTAGCATGTTTTCAAAATTCAATCAAAAAACTATGGGAGGGGGTCCACAAACCAACCATGGTAGAGTAGTGTACTATCCTAAAAAGTTAACACCCATAATTGGATGCTTTATTAGGGCATTTTAGACCCCATTTTAGTGATTTCAAGGTCTGAATGTTCGTTATGCTGGAAACTTGTCCTTTTCCTCCTGCATCTTTTAACCCATCTCAACACCTAGTACAATTTTGGGCTCATTCTCCAGGGTACAAGAACATTTCAAATGTTCTATCCCTAGGGACAGAATGTTTCAAACATTCCGTCCCCACTTATTTTGGCCCAAATTTGGCCCAAGGCCCTATGTCAAGGTTTTAGCGAGGAATTTGATCCCATGGTTGGCCTGGATTATTTTTGAATCTCAAAATGTGGGATGAGGTATATAAACACCCTATCTTTTCTCATTTTTATATCAATTACTATACTCAATAATTCATGATCGAGAAGCATTCAAGCAATCAAGAGCAATTGGATTCAAGATTTGAAGGCAAGTATTCAAGATCGAGTTTCTCCAAGTCTCCAATTCTTCAAGCCCATTAAGGTCAAAGGAAATCTTCTCCAATTGGAGAAATTTTCTCTTCCGTGATGGCTAATTAGAGGAATTCTCAATCAAGCAAGAATATCCTTCCTTCCATCCACATTCATTCTCCTTCATTGCAAGCGATTATCAAGCATATCCACGTTGAAGGTCTAGGAGTGACTTTCATAGATCCATGAATTTGTGAGGGAATACTTGATTTCATTTCAAAATTTTAACGCCAATCTCTTGATTTCAAGCACATTCAAGCATCTTCATGGGTATGAGCGATTTCTACATCCGTCCATGAGGGTTTATACAAAGTGAATCAAACATTTACCTTTTCACATACTTTCCTTTATGAAATTTTATTTTATTTTCAAGGTTGATTCCTAAACATGGGGTCGACCAAGGAAAACCCCAATTTCCCAACCTTTTCCCCATTTTTCTGTGCATAGTAACAAGTTATAGAGCTATTGGACAAAATCTAGGAAGATTGGGAACTGTCGGAGGATTCCAGAAAATTTCAGTCAAATGTACCTAAAACAGAATGTTTGAAACACCCTATTCCCAGGTATAGAACATTTGAAACATTCTATACCCTACATTCTGTGCTTAGATTCCACCTATGAGTCAGATCTACCTTTTGATTTCTGTTTCTATACATTTTAGCTCTCTGTCAATCTGTATTAGTCAATTATTTCCAGTTTTCAACTACTTGTCTATCTTGTCATATACATTATATTTTCCCTATGATTTCCATTTTCATCAATTCAATATTTAGAAAAGGTTCACTATCCCATTCGTCGCTTGAGTCTCCTCTTGAGCCTATTGGGGCATATTCCTTCCACATGTGCACTACATGAAAATGGAGATGTGATCTACCTATTTTCCCCTACCTCCATATTTATATTGTTTTTTTAGTGAACCTAACTCATAACATTTCCATTTTGATTTTGGTGTATAGATCTCCTTTCTATGCATTTCAATAATCAATATTTGTATTAGATCTTTCTATTTGATGGTTAGATACACTTTGTTGGTGCTATTTCATGTTTGAAATATGTTGTGTAAAATTTTGAAATCCCCTGTCATTCATATTGTCCAAGGGTTTAAAATCATGGTTGAAAATTACTCTCAGGCCCCTGCAAAATCTATTCTTACCCTTGACCTAGTTGAAAATGGTGAAAAATGTCTGAACCCTCAAGTCTATGTTATAACCTTATTCAAATTTGAAATCTAAAAACCCTAAGTGTCTTGGCGGGTTCTATTTTTGCGTTGCTTTTTCAATCACTTAAGTTATCATAAGTCATGTGTTCACGTTAAAAGGGTTATGTTTTAAAGTTGTGTTATCCTAACCACTTTAATATTTCCTAAGTCATGCCGTTGAGAAAAGCCTTTTATTTCATTGTCTTATGTGGTGAGCAAATGTTTTTGATCAGACGACCCGCTTAATAGCTTAGTCCAAAACCGATTGACATCTATCGGTTAAGCTACTAAGCCGTGGTGCTGCATGTCCTTGTGGTGCCGGTGGTCGTAAAGGTTCTCAGTTAAACAATGGACAAGTCCTGAAATAATCTACGGTAGACTTAATCACTTATACCCAAGATGCTCGACATCTATCAAACAAGCCATTAAGTGGTGTTGACATCTGGCAGCTAGTGGACCCGGATACTCAGAGCTGGCGATAATTAAAAATCAGTTAACTTATTTTCCATCCAACGATCAGCTTAATGGCTTAAATGCAAAGTAATTGAAATCTAAGGAGTACGCGATTAAGCCTGAGTGACGCATGGCATAAGAGGTGGGTCCTGTATGGTGTTTAAGTCATGTTAATAAGGCTGTAAGTGTAAAAGAATCTGATGGTTCACTTAAACGCTTACAGGTAAAGTGCTCGAAATCTAAAGAATAAGCAATTAAGCGGTGTTGAAACGTGTCCTAGATAAATAGTTATTTTTGGGAAAATAAGATAGCCTTCAAATGAAGAAGATGATGTTTAAGATCTACGGTTTAAATTCAAAGTTGTCAAAATGAGTTGCAAAGAGCCATTAAGCCACGAAATTGAAGCTTGCAAATTGATTGCAGAACGTGTGGCCACTCTAGTCGAATTCAATTTGAATGACTGATTTGATTGAAGCTATAAAATTGGTTAATTCGACTTGCAGTCACAATAATTCACCAAAATCATTCAAGCAAAGAACAGAGTTACAGAGATACTCAGCTCCATGCGGTAAAGTTGCAGAACGGGTAAGTTTTCTTTGATTCAGTAATTCAGACTCCTAGTAAGATTTGCAGTTCAAAAGACTTTTAGAATTATCTTTTCAAAATCTTGATTTCATCTTAGCAAAAGGCCTTAGGTTTAAAATGGCCCCTAGAATTGAGATTTATGGAGAAGTTCATTATCAGAAGAGAAATGTCAAGGAGGATTTGCTACAACAATTAAAAGGATCCATAGGAGATGCGACCGAAATAAAGAGAATAGTTCTGACACATCCCCGTTTCAAAATAGGAGAAGGCTTGTATGATTTGGGTAGATGGGCTAAAGATGTTAAAACCAGTTTTAATGGTCTTACTCTATTTAGAACAACATATAGTCAAAGGAACGCCCCTACCCCAGACTGTAACATTTAGGACTTAGACATGGGAAAGTTGATAGCACATGGGGTGTTTATGGATACAGATTTATTTACCCTAATAGCCAACACGTATGACAAGGTGTCTAGGGTTGTCATGGATATAGAGGGAAATGTGTTGTTGACTATTTCAGCTGATGAAAGCAGAAGGATCTTCAAGTTGAGTGATACCTCGATACATATGGATGATATTGACTTCGAATACTTTAAGGAAGTATACCAGACTCAAAGAGAGTATTACAGAAATGAGGCCTTAAAAGGTTACTTCAACAAAATAGGGGACTTGGTTGTAGTAGGGTCTAGGACCCCAGAACCATTTAGATTGGACTTTTTTAATGGCAAGGCCAGACAAATGTGTAGTGCCCTATGCCAGGTTTTGGGAGAAGATGAAGAAGTAACAATGCATGTCCACATAATGCTCATGGTGGTTCAGATTTTGTATCCCCACCTATCAATAGTCTTCGACTTTGCATCTTACATTGCCCAACAAATGCATGAAGGTTTGGCAGGAATCCAGAACAACAATATACTTAAACCAATGGGATGGTATTCCCTTATGATGCACATGTTCTTGTCCAACAATGCTGATTTCTTTGAGGAAGAGATGGAATTGACTAAGTCCCAAGGTGATGAGGATTTACCTATCCAGATGTGGAGTGTTGATCTATCATGGGATAGAAAAGAAGCGAGTTATGTTTACTTTGATAGAGTTTTTGCCACTAGGCTTAAGTCATTGTTGTGTAATCAGAATGCCAGAATCCATACAGACATGATGAAATTACTAAGACCCATGGAGTTTTCCCCAGAGTTAAAGATTTCCCATAATTGGGGAGATTTAATTTTATACCCCGTTTCTATAGTGATTAGAGTTTATGGATTCAAGGGAACCCCTAATGTGCTGTTATAAAGAGTCCCTTTGAAGATTGGGATAGAAGAGATTATGAGATAACTGGGTGGACTACATGAGGAAGCCCTAGCAGGAAAAATGAAGGGAAGCATTTTCCCTACCCTTACCAGAGCCCATCATTTCATTATAACAAAAGGGGGATGGACACAATTTGATAAGTATTTTGAGCCTTATCACTTAGCAACATCTATAGCCAGGTGTGCGGATAATGAGGACTTAATAATGGGTATGTTCAGAAAAAGAATCAAATGCTTGACATTGGAGCATCAGTTTAACTACCCAGAGGATATCATCAGAAATATTTTTGACCTAGGTGACCAGGAGATAAGGAAAGAGAAGTGGCTGGTGTAAAAGAAGTCTTTGGACTTTGTACATAATTTTGACAAGTCTTATGATCCTCTCAAGGAGTTTTTCCCATGGTCCAAGAAAGTTGAGTCTTTGATGACCTTATTTGAGGGAATCATGCAGACCTTAAATGAGAAGAAACAAAGGTTAATGGAAGCCGAGCCAGAAAAGGCTCATGCTATTTTGAGTAAACTTTAGCAAGGAAGAGTAGTCCCACCAGGGGATTATGTGGTATACAAGAGGAGGGGGTACACTACTATCATGCCCAAAGTTGATAAACCTTCTTAGCATAAAGGAAAGAGGCTAGCAAGTGCTACTACTCAAGAAGTGCCCTCTCCCAAGAGACAAAATATGGAAGTAAAAGAGCAAGAGAGTGATTTGTACTCTCCTTCCCAATCCCCTATGCATTATGATGACCAAGCCATTACTGAGAAATTGGTTCAATTGAGGAACGCTGGTGAAGTTGTTGTTACTGCCCAGGAGTTGCAAGAAGGGATGCCTGAGACACCTAGGCATACAACTGCTGACCTCACAGTGGCAGAATTCACAGGTAAAGAACTAGACACTGTGACCAAGCAAGCTAGTGATAAATTATTGTTAGATGACAACTTTGTGAAGACTATGGAATTCATTCAGTTTTTGTGGAGAATTCACATAAATGAATTCAATGATAAATGTCAAAAGCTACAAGAATCTCAGCCTCATTATGCTAAATATGATGTAGAAAAGGAGGTTAAGTAGGAGCTAGTCTCTAGATTTGATAAGATCACCCCTGAAGAGGGTAGAGAATTAGTCAAGAAACAGGGAGTCCTAATTCTACCTCAGTGGGACTTAGCTGATGCAGTGGTTTTTGATGCTGTCAGAAAATAGGCGAAACCACTGAGCACTGCTGGGACATCAATTGGTGCCCAGTTTAGTGAAGACCATGTAGCCTTGGAAATCTGGTCATTGAAGAAGAAAGACAAAAGAAGAATGAAGGAAGATGATAAGATTGAGGATGCAGGAAGTCTCATTGTCAAGAGAGTTGCTGAAACCTTAGGTATAGAGGCAGAAAACCTAGTCCTTCAAACAGCTAATTTGAGCATGAGGGTGGCTGAGAAGGAAAAGGAGGCTTATGATAGCCTAAATACGAAATATGAATTTGTATTGAAGGCCTATAATGATGAAAGGGTTAAGTCCCTGCAAAAGGATAACATGATAGCCATTCTGGAAGGGAAGCATACAGTTCAGTTAATGCCCCAAATGATGATTACTTAGGGATCTAACCAACCTTCCTCATCTAGTCCATTTGTGACTTATCCCCCATCCCCTGTGCCTTTAAATCCTACTACCCAAGAGGCAATTGATGCTAAGAGAGAAGAACTAGAAGCTGAAAAGAACAGGCTGATTAGTGAAAGATCAAGGTTGGAGAAAGAAGGAAAGAGGGACCTTGAAGACTCCCCTGCGTATAAAGAAGCTGAGGAATTGGTAAAACAAAGGCATTTGGACCAGATATTTTCCAACTTGAAGAGATGTGCTAGTGAGGTTAACCTTGCTAATCTTTATTTATTGGGAAAGAAGATTGCTAGCATCATAAGTAATCATGATGAGGGTAAGGAGCAATGGGATTTGATAATTGACAATTGGAAGGGGAAGACAACCCATGTAAAATCCTTTTACTCCCTCTCAAAAGAACCAAACAATATTGACATCATTTTGACAAGAACCCACAAATGTCTTAAATTGATGATTAACTTGGACACCAAGAAGAACATGGTCATCAGAAGGATAGAAACTTTGAGAGGAGAATTCTCTAGGGATAGATATGACATGTTTCCAAATATGTTCAAAAAGGATGGGAACATAAAGAATGAAGCCCTATGGCTAAGGTAACTGAATGAAGCACTAACCAGCAGGACAAAAAGTATTATTACATTGGGAAATACAGGTTAGTTTGTGTTAACCATTGATATTCTCAGAAAATCTAGGGTATTTTTTGAATCATGGGAATCAGAGATTGAGAAGGCCAATGTTGATTGGGAGGAGTTCAATAGCTAGAAAGATGAGGTTCTCAACTTTAGTTGGCCGGATGATGAGGTGTTTACCACTTGGATAAGCAAGTATGGTATAGTCACTCCAGTAACATGAAGCAGTAATATAAGAGTGACAACAAGCACCAGTGAAGCCGAGCAGTTTGAGTAAAGACAAGATTAAGGATTCTGCATCAATAAGAAGGAAAAATTCCAGATGATAAGGACCCAACAACCTCAGAGCAGCTCCAAGCATTCAGGCGGTCATAGGACAAAGGATTACATAACTTGTAACAAAGAATTGTTATTCCCTCTACCTGATTTTGTCTCATCTATAAAATGCACTTTTGTCCTATAGCCTAGTCATCCGAAGCTTGTTGCATCCTTATTTTACAAAAGGATTCCAAGATGAATAGGGCTATCTATAAATAGCTAGTTGTAATATTTTAAGGAGGATGGTAAAAATATAAGACTACAAGGCAGACTTCTGATTTGTGTCTGAGCTTTGGTTTTGAGTATTTTTGAATGTACTGATATCAGGTTTATATTAATAAAATATAGTGGAATCTCCATTTTGACACCAATGATGTCTTTTTTCATTTTCTCTTAGTTCTTGTATGTTCAATTTTTAAGGCATTTATAATATACTGGTTATAAGGTAGCCATGTCATTGTTTGTGAGTTGCTTTCAAGGAGAGTTTAAATCTTGTACATAGTTGCAGAGGGTTAGGGTTTATGTAGGAATTTGATACAGGGGTGTGAGGATGAGATGATAGTTTGTAAGGCATTCCATCTGAGGTTTATGTGTATTTCAATTAATTATCCCTGATGTATGTAAGTTTTATTTTGACTCTATGACCCATGATTAGGCACTGGCCAAAATGCTGACAAGTGGTTGTTATCATCAATCCAATATTAATCAATCTTTATATTTCTGTTATCTCAAATACATGTCTTGCTAATTGTATTCAGTATAATTCACTTTAGTGATTCCTAAAAGAGAGAATCAATAGGTTAGCCTTCCTAAGCCTGGTGGTTTAAAAAGAAGAAGAATCATGACATCCTTAATCCACTGTTAAAATTATTGAAAGATAATACCCTGTTGAAGGTGCACCCGCCTGGGTTTGTGGAGGCCAAAGTGAAGAAGGATGTACATCCTTGTTAATTATCATTTTCCCTATGAGAATCCAAATTGGGAATTAAAAGAGTCAAGCATTCATTTCTATATACTGATTCTACAAGAAAAAGAGCTAACACGCTTTTCATTAAATACACTATTGTTCTTGGTTGATTTGCATATCTCTTTCAAATTACATATTTACATTAGATCTATCTATCTTTCATTTTCTTGTGCATGAGTGTCATTACCTTGAGTCCTACCTATAGTATTCCAGTTAGGAGAAGTAGTATAATTATGGGTTCCTTTGATCTCAAGTCATCTATGTTTCCTAGGAATCTTGATGAAACCAACATGCCTAATAATGATATTCCTCCTATTATTAAGAACAACTCTTCCCAATCTTCTCATGATGAAGATGAAACCTTAATATTCCCTCCTATGAAAGTTCAATTGATTTCTAATGACTTTGAAAAATTTGAGAAATGGTTGGGACAAGAAAACTCTAATCTCGAGGTCATGTTTGTGGTAGATAGTTGAGGAAGATAATTCCTAATGATGAACACGGTGTTAATATATTGCGTAGCATCTCTCATCTCATTGATAACAATGTAAAGCCTACTAGATATTGTTCCCAAGAGCTAGGTTTCATTCCACCTACCACTAGTATTGAAACCTCCGCGCCTATTCCTACCTCCATTCCTAGTATATCCACTTATGCTCCACCTATCATAACCACTTCTATTAAAATTATAAATCCTACAAATATTAGCATTCATAATATTTTTTTTCCCATTATTCCTTCAAGTGTTCCATGTGTCTCTTTACCTTTATCCATGCCCACTTACAATAGTGTTCCTTTTTCATATTCTACTGTCCCTTCCATTTCCTATAATGGTCCAAATCTTTCACACATATCTCGTACCACTCTTTCTACCGATTCTATTATTAATAGCTTGGCTCAAACCATGTCATCCTTACAACAAAAAATTGCTTCCATGACTCAATCCAAGTTCAAAATTCCTACTTGTGACATTGCTAGTATTTTGTCCTTAGACATCATTCATGTTGTTATCCTTCAATACATGGAAATTCCTTACCTAGAGACTTACAATAATAAAGGTGATCCTTTGACCCATGTCAAAACATTTCAAACATTTGGTAGTGATTTTTCTCATGATCATAGGTTCATGGATAAAAATGTTTACTATAACCTTCCAAAATCTGTCGAATCTTTCCAAAATCTTGCTAATGCTTTCATCCAACAACATCAAAATAATGTTGGACCTAATATTTCTTTGATTGATTTGA
Organism: Thuja plicata; assembly: GCA_018584345.1. NCBI lineage: Eukaryota > Viridiplantae > Streptophyta > Pinopsida > Cupressales > Cupressaceae > Thuja > Thuja plicata. The sequence goes on along the minus strand of MU224482.1, from coordinate 2,449,460 downwards.
TGAATTGTAAGAAAGGTGTTAAAGAAAAAGGGTCTAATTTCACTGGTAGAATTAAGCATTTGCATGCTCCAATTTCTTATCATGTGCCTGATATTGATGTGCAACATATTTTCATTTCTAATTTACAAAAAGACAATAGAGATATGATTATTCTTTCTGAATTTTCTTCTTTTATTCAATTGTGTGCAGTGCTTCATACTTATTAGCTTCAAGTGAGTCATCTCTATTGGCTTCAATTGATAAGAGTGGTGTTGCAACCCAATCCTATAACAAATTTCAAGAACCCAAGAGCTTCATCAAGATTAATAATTCATCAAATAATGTTGATGAGCAAGTGGCAGCAACATTTAAAGGTGTGACTGCTTTGTCATCTATTTTTAGACCTTGTAGTTTTACACAACTTTTTGAATCTTTGCATAATGTGATGCTAAAGTTTATTAATGCTAAGGTGTTAAATCTTCCTCCTATTTAAATAATTGATACATCCAAATATTTTCCTAAATCCTTTGATCACAAAGGTTTCTGTAGATACCATCATCAACCAGGCCATGATACTGAGATGTGTTTCTATTTTAAATATGTTATTCAAGACCTCATTGAATATAATAATATATCCGTTGAGGGTGTTAAGGATCAAGGAAACAAACCATAACACCTCCCAACCAAAACTTATAAATTTATACCAATCCTTCACGGTCTCATTTGACCAATACCATTGAGTCTACCCAGTCTTTACCTTCTTTTTCCACTCATGTTGTTGACTATGACAATAAGTGTCTTGAAGACAATAATGTTGTCAATCTTATTGATCAATTGAATCCGAACCTAAACCCAAACTTGAACATGATCTTTGCATTACATTTGATCCTAGTGAGATGATTAAAGCAACTGATGGTCCTATTTACATTGTGAACAATTAAAAAAATGGTGTACAATGTTAGGAATGCATAACATCACCAAATTTTTATTGTGCATTAAGGAAAGTGTTCTCCCCAAAGGCTCACTCTAAAATAATTATATTAGAATTACCCAAAATGAACGAAGGGATGCTAATACAAGATCTAAGTGAGAGTGTGGAATTGGGGTTTCTTTCCTTTAATGAATAGGGATAGTGATGATATTGTTGGAATTTGATGAAGGTGATATGAGTTTTGATCATGCGATTGTATTTTCGTGTTTTAATTGCTGGCAACGATCTATTGGAGGCATGATATTAGTTTTATCGATAGTATTCAAGGATCTAATTGGAGAAATGACTAAGTGTTCAGTCAACTAGGAAGAAGACAGTATGCGAGATTTAGATGACCAGATTTGGAGTTAGAGATCAAGATAAGGTGTGTGATCATGCATTTATCATCTATAGAGGCATATCTAGCTATATCTGTGACCGCATTAGTTAGATTGAAGAATTGAGAAAGTTATTGAATATTAAAGTTTCACTGATAGGAAGAACAAGAGTGAGGAAAAGTGATTTTGATTAGATCATCTAACCGGTCAAATTAATGTTTGTAAATGATTGTTTACAACTTGGATAATGTTGTGTTGACTTTATTGAGTTGACCAATGCATTTTGGCATGATCAGATTTGATTTTTATGTCGGTGGGTAAAATGTTTTAGAGCAAAAGCCCAACTTGGTTAAGTTGTTATAAAATAAGAATGAAATCAAGGTTTAGGGTAATAATGTGATGATGTGATAAGCTATTTTGATTGTGAAAATCTGAAGAAAGGAGAGTTGATGTTTACGGTGACACTATGATCATAATTAAAGTGGATGTGTCAGACAGGATGTGTCATAATCAGGTCATTTACTCTTGGGTCTATATCAAGGAAAGCCCTAACAGGTTTGCAGGTGAAATCCTTTAACAAGGTCACTCCTAATAGGGTGAGAAGGATATTTAACAAGATCTGAAGTATAAATCATCTAACCAGGTAACTCTTAGAAGGAGTTTGTAATCCCTTAATAGGGTAGTTCTTAACAGGACTTATATTAGCTTCTAACGGGGATAAAGATACTCTTAACCAGGTATACCCTTAGCAGGGTGTTTGTAATTTCTCCTAATAGGGAAGATTTCTTTGGTACACTAGTGAATTTCGTGGGTATGATCTCACACTTGGTTTTGTCCCTCTAGCAAGGGTTTCCACTGGAAAAATCTTATTTCTTGTGATTACTTTCTATGAATGGTTTATTTTTTTAGCTTTTATAAAATATTCTCTTTTGAATGTTGGTCGTTGTGGAAGCTATATAAGAAGTGTCTAAATTTTGTGGGTGCACTGATTTACGCCCCCCTCTCAGAGCCTTTAAAGACTAACAATTGGTATCAGAGCTCTGTTCTCTTGAAGAAGCCTAACAACTCAAGGAGGATCCTTAAGGAAAATATGGAGGGTTTGTTGAAGCGCAAGATGAAACTCAAAGAATCTAAAATGGTCATTCAGGAATTGAAGAAACAAATCAAGAAATCTAGAGATAAAAGAAAATATCTTGTTGAACAATTAAGGGAGAGTTAAGACTACATTGAGAAATTGTTAGAACAAAGTGGATCTGAGGAATCTGATATATCCCTAGAAGCCATGGCTATGGAGAATAAACAATTGTACAAAGATAAGAAAAATATTAGGAGAGAGATTGAAGCCCAATAAATTAGAATGTGTGAAGAGTCAGAGGCAAGGAGATCTGTAGAGGATTCAAAGAAAGTTGCAGAAGATGCCCTAAAGGCCAAGGATAAAGAACTAAAAGCTGTGGAAGATGAAATTTTCAAGTAAGTAATGAAATTAGCACATTGCATGAACATATGAATGATACAAATGAAGAAAATGGAAAAGATCTAAGGGAGAATGAGAATCTAAGAAATGAGAATGATTAGTTAAAACAAGAGTTGAAGACTTCTAATGATCTGCTGAAGAAATTCATTGAGACCACTGTAGAACTTGATGAACAACTAAGGGATCAAAGTGTTAGGATGATGACATTATTTTTCCATTAATCATGCAAAGAACACTTTTGGTAAAAATTCACCGAAAGACAGGACAAAGAGAAAACCAAAAATACAGATATAAGAGATCACTGAAAACTACTAAGTACAATGAAAATTGACAATACAATTTTGTGTGTAAACCAAAAAATGAAAAATGGAAAGGATGAAGAGGAACTTGAAAGTGGAACCCAACAATCAGGTCATAGTGAATTCTGAGAGAACAGTCAAAGAGGAACCCGAGAGATAGTTCAAGAAGGAACACCAAGAAAAAGTCTAATTGACTTTAGAGCATAACCGACTGACAGAAATTGAAAGTCAATTGCAGTCTGCAAAAAGTGGATCTGACTCATGTTCTATTTATAGAGTCTTGATTTTTTTTTAAAACCATATCTTTAGGGACAAGAAAAATTAATGTAAGTGTTTTAATCAGTCTAACTGATTTAAAACACATAGACTAGGAGATCAAGGTAAAGTTGTAAACCTGTGATCTTAGAGTTAATATTGTTTTACGTGAAACTTGATTAGGTCAATCTATCTTATAAATAGATGTTGAAATCATTCATTATTAAGGGTTTGAGAATGAATGAGAGGATGAATGAATCATACGAGCACATCTATGGATTAGACTGAAATTTTCAAGAACCTGAACAACAAAAGGTGAATTTGGTTATCAAGAACCAAGAACAGAGACTACCGAGCAACAGATGTATTATTCAATCACATTAGGTGATATACTTATACATGTAATCTTAAATGGACCTGTAATCAACAATAGGAGATTTCATACACCAGGTCAAATTGTAATTTTATTACATTCTAACAAGTGAAGAAAAGTGTAAAAATCCTTTCAAGGAAGGTGGATTTAACCATCCAACTATTAATCTCTTAACTGAGTGCACACTAAACAGTGCTGCTAAAGTTATTAACAGATTAGACTTTAACAGGTCTCCACAGACACTCCTAATAGGGTAGATCATCAGAAGTGATCAAATTGTAAGCCTTAATCGGCCCCTTCCAATCTGCAGATAGTGAAGAATTTGTGGGTGACATCCCCACCACAGTTTTTACTTCCTAACAAGAGTTTTCTGCGATATCATATCTTGTGTTATGTGTCAATTACTTTCATGAATTTTTCTATGAATATTCACATGTTTGATTGAGTTTATGAATTGATAAATCTTACACCAAGATAGTATAGAACAGATGGTTGGGATAAACAATTGATTACCTAAAGGATAAAGGTTAAAAGATACAAAAGTTTTAGAGGTACTGATACACCCCTACCCTCTTAGTACACACTTCCCATTAATTCCAACAATTGGTATCAGAGCTAAGTCTCTTGTCTGGAAAAGATTAAAGCCTTAAGAGAAAAGATCATACAATGGAGAAGTACAGACTTGACAAGAGTATTGAGAATCAGAAGCTACAAATTTAGATCTTCTATGAGCAGTATAAAGAAGCTAGAATCGAAATGATATATCTATTAGATGAAAGAAAGATTATGACATCTCGCTGTAATGAAACAAATTACCATGAGGAAGAGATACCATATTTCTTTGAGTCTTCAGGATCAAATACAAGAAAAACATCAGACACATAAGAAGAAATCATCACAAGCTTAAATGAAATCAATCAACATCTAGTTGGACAAGTGAAATCTCTGCAAATTGGTCAAGAGACATAGGTGGTAAGAATGATTGATGTCGTGAACAATTCTAGACAAGCTAAGAAAGAAATAACACTAGCTATTGATGATAGAAGGAAGATTACTAAAAAGCTACAAGAGAAAGAATCTAAGATACAAAGATTAACAGAACATCATCATGAGATTACAAATCAGATTATTCTTATGAATCAGGAGGCAAACATAATGAATGTTGAACTCATTGAAAGAATAGAAGCTATCAGTGAGCTAAGGGAAGAAAATGAAAAGATGAAACAAGAACTCAAAATTCAGTAGCAACATAATGAAATTATCAAGAAAGCTGAAGAGAGCAATAAAATAATGGATGATTTTCTTGATGGACAACGAATAATCAACAACAACACCGGTCTAGGATTTACCGAGAATGGAGAATCACCCAATCAAGTTGATCCAAAGAATGTCTATGCAAATCAATCCAAGACCAAGAAAGATGACATGCAATCACTGTGGAAAGAAAGGCCACACATCAAATATACGCAGAGGCAAAATGAAAGGTATTCCTAAATCCACATCTTCATTCATAGGATTTTGTTATAAATGTAACAAGAAAGGACACAAAGCATATGAATGTAAGTCTGAGATGAAACAACCAAAGAAGGAAACCCGCATGGAAAAATACTGTCCTACTTGCAAAATGAATGGGCACACAACTCTTGAATACTGGAAGAAGAAAAAGCACGCATGGAAGCCTAAAGGTCAAGAAATTGCCTATCAACCGAAAAGAGTCAGTAACCAGTATGTATGGGATTACAACACATGGACAAATTATACAACATGTGGAATATTTGGTCACATTGCTGCAAACTGTATGAGACAGTAGACAAGAAAGTCTAGAGGCTAGACTAACCCCAGAATGGCATGCTTACACTATCATAAATTTGGTCATCTCAAGAAAGACTACAGAGACTGAATGACAGAGACCAACACATTTCCCAATGGAAACACCATTGAAAACATTGAAAGAATGAGAGACAAAATGTGGAGAAAAGATTCAAACAATGATGAAGCTGGAACAAGAAATACAAATGGTGACACCCCATCCAATGGATCTGGTGACATCACCACCCCCACCTAAGCAGAACAAGCAAGTATGGAACTGCATTACACTAAGTAGTATTTTACATCAGTTCCATAATATGTTGATGAAATGCCAAATTAGCATAAGAAAAGATGCATCATGATATTAATTTTTAAAATCTGTGATACTATTCCATCAGGCAATACATACTAAAATCCATCGGTATACGCTCAAAGCTAAAACTGCCTACACTTACCGAGAATTGTCGGTAATCAAGCAAGTTGAATAAGTTGTTGGCACAAAACACTGAAACTCATCGATAAAAGAAAAGAGTTAGACGACTGCCCCGAAGCATCGCGTTGTCACCAAAGAGAGAAGTTAATGTTCAAACCGACGACTCTGTCTTCACACACCAAGGAGTGGTTGAGCATTAATGACTCACTTTTAGGGCAAACGTCTATAAAAGGGCGACGGAAGGGTTTCATTATTCACCAGTGAATAGAGCAGAGCGACGAGAACAAAATTTGAGCACAAAGCAATAACATCACAAAGCGACTTCAACTCAACCCAGAGCACTCCAACAGATTAGTGGCCACTACAGGTATAAACAGTAAGTTCATACGATAACAGAGAACTCTGTTTTATGCATTTTCCAGAAAGCCCTAAATATCTTTAACAATGATCACGACCTCAAGAACCACCAAAATGAAGAATATCAAGGAGGATAAGCTTAAAATTATCAAGAATTCTACCTGCGAGGAACCTCACTACAAGATTTTCCCTGAGGTTGCATCACAACCCGACAATGATGGAGCATTCTCACGAATACCAGCTAGGGTTTTGCTCGTTGAAGACGTACGAGCATACATCCACTACAAGATTGCAGAAATTGGTGACTTAGAGGTGGAACAAGATTTCAAGAAGCTATGTAATGAGGATGGATCCATAAAAGATGAACACAAACACTTAGAAGTGAAAGGGCTCACTAATGCCCTATTGTTCTTGAAGGTATTCAAAATTGAGTGGATTCAGTTAGTACTAAGCCTAATTCACAATCACAAGCTATGGATGGATGAGCCTAAGATGATAACCCGAGATGTTATTCATGTAGTCACCGGTTACCCTGTAATCAATAAGGTAAAGACATTGAAATACCCACCCAAAGCTGAGATTGAAAAGAACATAGGAGCCAAATTTGATGGCAGAGGACTGAAGGTGTCCACTATTACCGATGATGAACTAAAATTTGGAGCATGTGTCCTAGGATACAAATTCTTCCAAGCTAGCAAGATGAACAACATAGCATCCGGAGTAGTGGATACAACTTATAAGATTGTAAAGAAAGGTACACAGTTGGATCTGTCAGAACTTCTAATTAACCAACTAGAAGAAAACCTGAGAACAATTAGAAATGCAAAGACAAACACATGTAAGTTTGGCTCACTTATCATATGCATTTTATTTTACTTCCAAGAATCATTTCCATTTGTAGGAGATGTAAAATGGGATACCGCAAAACTAGTCACCATGCATATCAGTGAATATATAACATCACTGGGAGACAACTTTGAAACAATCATGGATGGGTAATTTATAGGATTCAAGGACCAAATGCAGAAAAGAGTAAGGATCCCTGAGAAAATTATTGAGAAATTCAAGAATGATATATGTTTCATGGTTGACACCGACCACACATACATCAAACCTGCTGTGCCAAGGAAAACATGGTTACAACCTTTGGAATATGAGGTAAATATTGATCAAGAATCCAATGCAATCGATGCATTGATAAATGAACCATTAGACAAGACATAACCAAAGTTTGGAAATTATGAGGAGGCCAAATCAAGAATCAAAACCAGATTGGTTGTAAAGCAAATTGATAGGAAGTAAGATAAAATGGTTAAGAATTTGAAGAAAAGACTGTCAGTTATAGAGGAGGAAACTAAAAAAGGAAGAAACCGAAGGATAGTCACCCATCGATGAGGCTGAGCAAGTAAGTGACTCTAAGTCTACAGAGTCAAATACTCCATTACCAACACCAACAAAGAAGCCAAGATCCACAGCTTCTTCAAGGACAAGAAGAAAAATAGCTAAGGACTCAAGTCCTTCACCCTTGACAAAAGGACAGGTAAGAACCCACAAGAAGAAACCAGCTATACAGAAAAGAGGGCCAACAAAGAGAAGAAGGCTCATTAGAACTAGGGAATATATTAAGGACACAGAAAAAGATGAAGGTGTTCAAGAAGAAAAGAGAAAGATACCTGCAATAGTTGATGAGGTATGTGCACACATGATCAAATCAGGTAATGCAAATAGTAGGAAGGTCAAGCAATGGTTAACATTGGATCCTGTGGATCAAAAGAAGATTGAGGAGACAATCATTGAAATGATGTGCATATACCATTACCTCCCAATACAACTGGCAGATAGAATGCCCAAAGAACTTCAAGATAGACTATCGATAAGATGGACTTTTGCCTTACACTTTGAGAAAAAAATTAGGGAAAGAGCCCTAGTATCAGTCATGCCTCCCAAATCCAAAATGGAGGAAATCAAAGCAATGATGAAGAATCATTCCAAAAGGTTCTCACCAAAGATGAGAGCCTACCAAGTGCTAAAAGGATGTCTACTAGAGTTAGACCGAAAAAGTGAATCCGAATGGAGAAAAATACTTGATATTCCTGAAAAGGAAACAAGTCCCGAGCAATAGAGAGCTCCAATTGAGAATTAGGAAATAAAGAATGATCAAGCTATTGAGGCAACAAAACCAATCATGATCATAGATGTTGAGTTGGAAAAGGAGGAACTGGACACCAAAGGCAATAAGGATATGGATGTTGTAGATGAGATATGATCGGACATGACTATGGACAACATTTTGGATAACACTGTCATTGACATAACCGATGACCCAGCAGAAGAAATACAAAAAGATGAAGATGTCACTGTTACCAAGGATAAGACTGATGAACAGGACACAACATTTGACACTTCACAGGTGAACATATTAAGCAACATGCCAATATTGATGCAAGCCATCAATATAGTTCAATAAAAAGACAAATCACTTGACAAAGATTCAAGCATTCCCAAGGATGCAGGGGATAAAGGAAAGAAATAAAACAACGATGAACAGAATGTCATCGGAGACACTCATATTGTAACTGAAACTGATAAGGTTACAAAAGGAGATTTACAACAAATAGATGGAGACAATACTAAGAAGGATGGAAAGACAAAGGATGATGAAGTACATAAGGATACCAATGAAGGAGAAAAAACAAAAGATGACATTCCTGAGGTAACCGAACAAGTTGCAATAGATAATGTAAAGGTTGATGTGGAGACGTATACTCAAAAATGACAAGATGACACTGAAGCACAACAGAAAAAAGAGGTAACACCACAAGTTACTTCATCTAGCAGAAAAGACAAAGCTAAGAAGATGGCTATGGTTTTACATTCAAGTGAAACTCAGCAGAAAAAGAAGAAATCCCAAAAGAGTAAGTTGGAAGTCACTCTAGATGAAATCATTGAGATACCCAAATGTGACCCAACTACACTTGACTATGAAGCACTTAAAGAGTACGACAAAATATGCCAGAGGAAGGCACTACAGGAGAAGCTGAGAAAGCAGCACTGAGACAATGGTACTAGAAACAACTAGGGACATCTTGCACCAGATTGTACCTGATGTTGATGTTGATCAGACTAAACTGATCCTTGCTCAACTAGCCACTCTCATTGAAGCCATTACAACACAGAACATTGATGCAGAAAAGGAAATAAAGGAGATAGAAGAGTAGAAATATTAGCACAAGCTTGTTGAGAAAATTAGCCAAGAAGTGGCAGTAAACAAGGTAAAGCTTTTAGAATTCATAAGTGAATTAGATCCAATAATTTTTGATGCTATTTCTTTGATCCAACAATTGAGCACACTAGAAAAATTTACTAAGGAGCATAGTGATAAGACAGAAAAGTTAGATTTTGATCTAGCTACAAGTGCTAAAGGCTTAACCACCGAGGACAATGCACTAAAATTGCATTATGAAAAGATTATTGAGACAAAAAGGTTAAGACAGGAACCGTGGGAAGCATAAACACAATTCAGGGAAGAGGTCACCGAGCTCCAAGCTCAACTTCTACCAAGTCTAACACTGCTTCAACAACATATCAGTTCAACAAGACAACTGATAGCAACCCCTGAGATGTTTGTAGCAGACAACATCTATGATATACACTCAAGGATCACACTCGAGCACATGGATCTAGAGAACTTGAAGGACCAATGGGAGAAGATGATGGAAGACATGAAGTTTTCACACTCACATTTTTGATAAGCTATAAGGTATACACCTTTGCCCTTAATATCAAAAAAGGGGGAAAATAATGATATGTACAAATAAGAAACTATACATTACTACAAAAAAATAACAAAAAGGAAGAGTATAATGATATACCAGCATATACATAAGGGGGGTCATGAAATGACTAAGGAATATATATGATGTACATACTAAACATTTTTGTTAGTATTTTGCACATATCATTTTTTTATACTAATGTCAAATGGGGAGATTGATGACATTATTTTGCCATTAAGTATGCAAAGAATAATTTCAGTAAACATAAACCAAAAGATAGGACAAATAGTAAACCAAAAATACAGATATAAGAGATCACCAAAAACTGCTAAGTACAAAGAAAACCAATGACACAATTTTGTGTGTAAAATGAAAATGCAAAATGGAAAGGATGAAGAGGAACCCGAAAGTGGAACCCAACAAGAAGGTCATAGTGAAAAACGAGAGAATAGTCAAAGAGGAACCCAAGAGATAGTTCAAGAAGGAACACTGAGAAATAATCTAACTGACTTCAGAGCATAACCAACCGATAGAAATCGAAATTCAGTTGCAGCCCGCAAAAAGTGGATCTGACTTCCACGTCAGATAAAATAGTCATGTTCTATTTATAGAGTCTTGATTTGTTTTTTAAAACCATTTCTTTAGGGACAAGAAACATTAATGTAAGTGTTTTAATCAGTCTAATTGATTTAAAACACATACACTAGGAGATCAAGGTAAAGTTGTGAACCTGTGATCTTAGAGTTAATATTGTTTTACGTGAAACTTGATTAGGTCAATCTATCTTATAAATAGATTTTGCAATCATTCATTATTAAGGGTGTGAGAATGGATGAGAGGATGAATGAAGCATACGAGAAAATCTATGGATCAGACTGAAAGTTTCAAGAACCTGAACAACAAAAGGTGAATTTGGTTATCAAGAACCAAGAACAGAGACTACCGAGCAGCAGAGGTATTATTCAATCACATTAGGTGATATACTTATACATGTAATCTTAAATGGATCTGTAATCAACAATAGGAGGTTTCATACACCAGGTCAAATTGTAATTTTCTTACATTCTAACAAGTGAAGAAAGTGTAAAAATCCTTTCAAGGAAGGTAGATTTAACCATCCAACTATAAATCTCTTAATCGAGTGCACACTAAAAAGTGTTGCTAAAGATCTTAATATAGTAGACTTTAACAGGTCTCTACAGATACTCCTAACAGGGTATATCATCAAAAGTGATCAAATTTTAATCCTTAACCGACCCCTTCCAATCTGCAGATAGTGAAGAATTTGGGGGTGCCATCCCCACCGCAATTTTTACTTCCTAATAGGAGTTTTTTGCAATATCATATCTTGTGTTATGTGTCAATTACTTTCATGAATGTTTATATGAATATTCACATGTTTGATTAAGTTTATGAATTGATAAATCTTACATCAAGATAGTATAGAATAGATGGTTGGATAAATAATTGATTACCTAAAGGATAAAGGTTAAAAGATACAAAAGTTTTAGAGGTACTGATTCACCCCTCCCCTCTCAGTACACACTTCCCATTAATTACAACATTAGGAATGGAGATCTTTATTAGAGAGAATTCAATATTATTTATTGTGTTGGTCACAAGATATTATCTTGAGTAAATATATATGTATTTATATTTACTGAATTATAATTGCAGAGATATGCATTTCGTATGTGGTTGTGGTAATGATATGGACACTATTATTGATATATTACCACATCACATATGATTATGTTTATATACATAATATATGCCCTTTTGTAACTGTTGTTTACATATTATAAACCGTGTTATATATTATAAATCGTAACAATATTGTATTATGTATAACTATCATACGATAGTTATCATAACACATATATATTATATGTATTACATATAACTATCATATGATAGTTATCATAATACATTCACCACTTATGAATGGTATTGACTATGTAAATTTCACTTGTTATAGTTACGTATAACTATCATATGATAGTTATCGTAACACATATAATATGTGTTACATATAACTATCGTATGATAGTTATCATAACATATGGTATTAACCATATTAAAAGCCGATCCAATACATGTTAAATATAAATTGAATGCAATCGGCTAAAGTTGATTCATTCTATCATATCGAATCTGACCAATATAATTCATTCGAATACACACACACACACACATTAATTATATGTATATTGATGAGTCAATAAGATCGAAGCTATAATTTAACACTCCCTCTTAGAAAGAGAGGGTTGATCATAATCATGATATCATGATGTGAGTGTTATCAAAATCCCCGACTCAATTGGGAACTGGATTTTTGTAATAACACTTAATTACTTCATATCAGGGTAACCGACATGGTTCGAAACACAAGTTTAATGTACTCAAACATGATAGAAGAATTTATCACAATCACTGACTCAATTCAAAACTAGATTTAGTGATAAGTATTGGTGTCAAGATATCCGGTGCATTCTGGATCAAAAATTTAGGCACACGTTATCATAATCCCTGACTTAATTCAGAACTGGATTAAATGATAACTTAATTGGGTCAAACTATTGTAGGTCGTCACCTTACAATATTGACCTCATACACATGAAAGAACGTCACCTTTAAAAACACACAATATTGCTATTTTATTTATATTATTCTTGAATACATCAATTTACATAATAGTGAGATTTAATCTCATAAATTTAATCACAACTTAATCATACCAAGTTTCTTTCTGAAGTACTCGATTTTCAACTTTGCAAGAGGATTGGTAAAGATATCAACATTTTTTTCTTCAGTATAGATGTAGATCAATTTTATAATATCTCTTTCTACCATGTCTCTTATGTAGTAAGGAATTTCTATGTGCTTGGAGCGATTGTGAAAAACTGGATTTACTGAAAGTTTAATGCAGATTTGATATTCACAATGAATTACTGTAGGTTTTAGGGGCTTGCCAAACAATCCAAATAGTAACTTCCTTAACCATACTACTTCTCAAGCTCCCATTGAAGTGACCATATTTTCTACTTCAGTAGAACATTGAGCGACCATTGATTGTTTCCTACTGAAGCAAGAAATCATTGTTGATCCAAGACTAAAGCAACATCCTGTAGTGCTTTTATGGTCGATTGAATTTCCATCTCAGTCAAAGTCAGAGAACCCTTGAAGTTGTATCTCAACATTCTCATATTTTAGGCCCATTTCAATTGTACCACATAAGTCTTAGAATATGTTTAACAACTATTAGATGGATCTTCTTTGGTTTGCACGTGAAATGACTTAATACATTTGTAGCATAGAAGATATCAGGACAAGTGTTTACCAAGTACATAAGTGATCCAATTATCTATCTATAATATGTAGGATCTATAGCTTCTGAATCTGTGGCTTCATCTTTGAGCTTATGAAGATTTGTTTCCATTGGAGTGGTCAATGGTTTATAATCCATCATGTCAAATATGGTTAAAATGTCCATGGTGTATTTTCCTTGATTTATGAAAATATAGTTTTCTTTATGTAATACTTCTAAGCCTAAGAAGTAGTGTTATAGAGCTAGATCCTTCATATTTAATTTGTTTGTGAGATCTTATTTGCATTTAGCAATAAGATGATCTTCTCCTGTTATTAATAAATCATCAACATAAATAACTAGGATTACCATTTCACCTTTGGATATTTTGAAGTATATATTGGGATCATCTTCATTTTTGGAGTACCCTAACTTGGAGAGGTAACTGTCTATTCATTCATACCAAGCCCTGGGAGCTTGCTTAAGGCCGTAGATGGCTTTCTTCAATTTGTAAACATAACTATTTTTGTCATGGGTGGTGAAGCCTTCCGGTTGTTCTATGTATACTTCTTCTTCAATAAAACCATTTAAAAATGCTATCTTTACATCCATTTGATGTATCTTCCACCCTTTGGATTCTGCAATAGCGATAATAGTTCTTACAGAAGTATATCGAGAAACCAAAACAAAGATTTCTTTGTAGTCAATTCTGGCCTTTTGAGAAAAACCTCTGGCGACAAATCTGGCTTTATGTTTTTCAATACTACCATCCGAAGCATATTTGATTTTGAATAACCATCTCAAAGAGACAATTGATTTCCCTTTAGGTCTTGGTACTACTTCCCAAACATCATTTTTTTACAATAGATTGATATTCCTTGATCATTGCATCTTTCTAGGCTTAACATGTTAAAGCTTCTTTAACATTTGATGGTTCAGATTTTGTAAGTTCAATCATAAGTGCAAGATAGAATTTCCGAGTTCTTGTTCTCTTACTTTTTTTAAATATTTCATTTGGTTCAACATTATTTTCTTCAATCATTTTTATTTCCCATAGTGGCCTTTTCTTATTGTTAAGAATTTCAGCATCTTCAAGGTTAGATGAAGGGAGTTCATCATTTTCTATTATGTTCTCTCTTTGGTTCTCAATAATGTAGTTCCCATCATCTTGTAAGATATTCTCCCTCTGGTTCTCAATTGTGTGATATTCATCATTTCCTATAATATTCTCCCTCTGATTCTCATTTGATCCCTCTTCTGTAAGAGTAGAAATTTTAAGAGCAATGTCTTCTTCAAATTTGATATCTCTAGTAATGTCAATAGATTTTTTTCTTGGTATGTAGACCCTGTATCCTTTAGTAGTTTCACTGTAACCAAAAAATATTCCTTTCTTTCTAGAGGGTTCTAGTTTGGTTCTTTTCTCTTTAGGAATGTGAACATACATAGGACATTCAAAGATTCTTAGATGACTTAGATCTGGTTTCTTCCCTGTAAAGGATTCTCAAGTGTAATGTTTTCTAGGATTGAGTGAAGACACCTGTTTTGAATGTATATGATAGCATTGGATGCTTCGGCCCAAAATGAGGTATGAAGATTTTGATCATGCATCATATACTTGGGAGCTTCAATAATAGTTCTATTTTTCCTTTCTGATACTCCATTTTGTTGAGGGTTATAAGGTACTGTAAGAGAAATGCAAAATTATTTAAAGTTTTCAGAGATATATTCTCCTCCATTGTCTGATCTTAGTGTTTTTATTTTCTTACCAGTTTGGTTTTCCACTAATTCTTTAAATTCTTTGAATTTTAGCAATACTTCATTTGATTCTTTGAGTTTAAGAAAATAGATCCAAGTTTTTCTAGAGTAATCGTCAATGAAAATCACATAATACGAAAATCCTCCTAGTGAGAGAGTTGACATAGGTCCACACAAATCTGTGTGAATGAGTTCTAATATAACTTTGGTTTTATGTTCACTCGGAGGGAAGGATCTTTCGATATTTTTTCCTAGGGCACACCCTTTACATGTACAAATATGATTTGATTTTAGATTTGCTATACCTGTCGTAATTTTCTTTATGGAGGGAAGGGTACTAAATCCAAGATGTCCTAATCTTCTATGCCAGAGCTCATTAGAGTTTGATACTTCATAACCTAGAGCTAATTTGTGATTATTACATAATTTGTATAGGCTTCCAACCCTATACCCTATAGAGATAGAATTTTTAATGTTAGTGTTTTTAGGCCATATTAGCACTTTATCCTCTTGGAATGTGACTCGATAGCCTTGATCGGCTAGGCCTGAAATAGAGACCAAGTTCCTTTTTATGCCCAGTACAAAGAGAACATTATTCAATTGTAGGGTTATCCTCATTTTAAATTTGATTGAGAAGGTCCCAATTCCTTTCGCTGGATAAGTGGAGTTGTCTCCAATTATGACTTCTTTAGAGGAATGTTCTTCTAGGGTTTCAAATTGATCTCTGAATCTAGTTATATGTCGTGATGCTCTGCTATCGATTATCCAATTGTTTTTTTTGATTTCACTTCACTTGACAAAGCCAATAAGAATAGGGATGCTTCTGCTTCTTTAACTTCAGCTAATGTTGCTTGAATTTTCTTTCTTTCTGGATGCATATGTCCAAATTTATCACATTTATAGCACTGTACTTTAGAGAATTATCTAGTTTTGTGATTTTTTCTATAGTTTCCCTTCTTATGTTTGAACTTCCTTTTGTTTCCTTTGAAATTTGAATGAGTATGTAGTGATTGGATCTCTCCTCCTTTGTTTGGCCTGATCCCTCTTGAGATTAATCAGGATTCCTCTTGAGTGAAACCATTCTTTAGTTGATCAAACTTAGGTAGAGAAGGACGTCCAATTATACATTGAATAAAGGATTCCCATGAGATAGGTAATCCTCTAAGAGCTATTAATGTTAACTCCATATCATCAATATTGTTTCCAATAGTAGAGATTTGGTCCTTTAATTTGGAAATTCTTAGAAAGTAGGACATGATGGTTTCCCCTTTGTTCATTTTTAAATTCAAGAGTTGTTGTTTGAGTGTAAGTAATCTTCTTGTATTATTTATCTCATATGTCTCTTGAATGGTTTTGAATACTTCATAAGCAGTTTTTAGCCTTGCTATGGAGGTACGAATATGGTCTTTTAATGACATCTATTATTATCTTCTTCACTTTGTTGTTACACCTTTTCCAAGTTGATTTATCAGGTTCATCTTCAGGCAGCTTTAGATCCTCCTCAACATAGGAATCTAACTCGAGTTCTTGAAGCAATGTTACGATTCCTATCTTCCATGAAAAAATGTTTGTAGCACCTTCAAGTCTATCCTCCACTTAATATTGTTGGCCATTATTACTTTCCTCTTATATTTTAATAACCAGTCTGATATAATTTAGAATTTAACTTATATATTGATTCTTCTCTAAAGAGGATTTGATACCATGTTAGGAATGGAGATCTTTATTAGAGAGAATTCAATATTATTTATTGTGTTGTTCACATGATATTATCTTGAGTAAATATATATGTATTTATATTTACTGAATTATAATTGCAGAGATATGTATTTCGTATGTGGCTGTGGTAATGATATGAACATTGTTATTGATATATTACCACAACACATATGATTATGTTTATATAAATAATATAAGAGTCATGTCTATGTAGAGACATGACCGTACATGGTTTAATCCATGTAGGGTCATGTCTTACATATTCATTCCCTTTCGTAACTGTTGTTTACGTATTATAAACTGTGTTATATATTATAAACTTTAACAATATTGTGTTACATATAACTATCATACAATAGTTATTGTAACACATATATAATATATTTATTACGTATAAATATTGTATGATAGTTATCGTAATACATTCACCACTTATGAACAGTATCGACTATCTCGATTTCACTTGTTATAGTTACATATAACTATCATACGATAGTTATCGTAACACATATATAATATATGTGTTACGTAAACTATTGTATGATAGTTATTATAACATATGGTATTAACCATATTAAAATCCGATCCAATACATGTTAAATATATATTGAATGCAATCAAATAAAGTTGATTCATTCTATCATATCAAATCTGACCAATATAATTCATTCGAATATATATATATATATATATATATATATATATATATATATATATATATAT
>MU224482.1:2390544-2422543 GCA_018584345.1 Thuja plicata | reverse complement strand
TTCCCATTCTCACTGAACCACCATTATAGTATTCAAAAGTCTCAAAATTTTGTTTATCACTGGTCATATGGTGAGTGCAACCACTATCTATGATCCAGACATCATTTTTACTAACTTTAGATATGAGTGTAGTTTCTACATACCTTTCTTCATCTTCATCTGAGTCATCCTTCATGGCTACAAATACCATCTCAATGTCTTCTTCTGATTTGGTATTAGTGCCATCAGCTTTATTCTCAGCTAGGTAACAAGCTTTCTTCCCTTTGTCCTTGTAGTCTTGGGTATCTCTCTTGTCAAATTTTCGGTTACTTCAGTAATCTCTATTATCACCTTTATCAAACTTCTTCTCATATGATCTATCATTTCCTTTTTCATCTTTTCTTCGGTTTGGGCATCTTGCAGCAAAGTGTCCAAACTCTTTACATTTGAAACATACAAGTGGTAATTTACCTTTGTATCTGCCTTTGCCTCTCTGCAATCTTCTTTCCATTAGTGCTTCAATTTCATCAAGTCCTTGATCCTCATTATCACTATCACTATCATTTCTAACAACATGTCTATGACCTGAGTTACTTATCTTTAGAGAAGATTTGAATGTAGATTCTATAGATGGTAAGACACTATTATCAAAGTTGTTCATCTCAAATGAAATTAGTCTACCAATCAGACTATCTAGAGTAACTGTATTGTTTGCAACTGCTCTCATTTCTTGAATAGCAGAAACTCTAATAGAAGAAACAGGCAATAAGGTTCTTAAGATTTTGCTTACAACTGTCTCCTCTTCAATTACACCTCCAACTCCTTGGATAGAATTTACTACCTCTTTGATTCTTTAGCTATACTGAGTGATGTTTTCTGCTTCTTTCATCCTTAGGTCATCAAACCTCCCTCTTAGGTTTTCCGCCTTTTCTCTGAGTACATTGGTATATCCTCCATGTACAAGCTTCAATTTATCCCACATTTTGTTTGTAGAGGTGCAAGTTTTGACATCTTCAAACTCAACATCGAAGAGTAATGATGCAAGCTCTATCATCATGCAATTATGCTCATGCTTTACTCTTAATTTCTCAAGAGTGTGAGGTCCTGTAGGCAAAACATATTCAGTATATAAGTATTGAACAATATCATTTCCAATACCTGATAGGTGGAGTCTTATTTTGCTTTTCCATGATGCAAAGTTGTCTTTATTCAACTTGGGAACATCTCGTCTGTTCATATTGTGATCTTTTTCTTGAGATGTTAAACTCCCTTTCTAAGCACACAAGCTTTGATACCAATTGTTAGTAATAACTAAGAGGGGGAGGGGGGTGAATCAGTGGCCTAAAAAATATTCCAATAATCAACCTAAAAAACTTAGTACCACAATATTAAGCCTCTAGTTATCTTCATTCCTATAAGATGAATGCCTCCAAATAATTTTATCAAATTTCTACTGCTCGGAATGCTTTGTAAAACCTTCTACTGTATGTTTACTGAATAGCAGTATGTTAATTTACTGAAAGACATTAAATTATCTAGAGTATACCGATCAATACAATTAAGTTAAGTGTAATGCAAAACACTAAAGTAATGACTCATAAACACATTGACACATGGATTTTTAATGTGGAAACCCTATTAAGGGAAAAACCACTTGGGACCGGTAGCCCAAAATTTTCACTCTTCTGAAGTGAGCTCGATGAAGAGCCAACCATGTTAAAGGTTACAAACACACTGTTAGGTGTGACCTTGTTAGAGGATTTAAAATTTTAGTCTATCACTTGATATCGGACATCTCTATGCTACGTTCCTTGATCAAACAATCACTTGGCCTGTTAATAAGTATCTGGCATCTCATGCTATCTTCATGATCAAAATTTTTGATACTCCTTGGGATATATCTCAATATAGAAAGGATCTTTAAATACCACTCGGTTAAGAGACTTTCTGAATCAATGGTTAAACAAAAATAGTATGATCTATTCACATATCCAACTTATACTTGCAGATTTTTCGATCTATTGTAATCTCATAAAACTATTCTGATCAATATATCTCAGTTTATACCTTTGCTCCACTTTGATTCTGCTTGGTGATGCTGTGCTTTGTTGCTCGGTGTGTGCAAATTTTTTTAGCTCTTTCCTCAACTTGATGATCAGGACTGTATGAAGTTTCTCTTCAACATCCTCTTTTCCTTTATTCACCCACCACACCAATTCGTAATGAATTGAGTTGTCTCTTTATAGACATGATATCACCATTTTTAGGTTCTTGTTCTTCTTGATCTTGGCGTGGTCCACAATTCTCACCAATTAGATTTAAATCAAAACTCCTATTTTACTAAGATCTTTTTGCCAGCTAGACAAAACAACTTTAAATCCATTACTTATCTCTGGCTTTATCTTGTCGATGAAAACAAAGATAACTACCAGTTAAGTCTATATTTAGCTTTGCCAGCTAGATATTTTGTCATTTCTGAACTCAAGTTAATTTCAGTGTTTAAAGCTTTGATAGCATCGATCAACACTCCAGTTCTCCTCAGGCTTCTCCATCGGTTTACACTATGTTTATGGCCGTTGGTTACGCTTGTGATTCTGCTCATCGATAATGCTCGTCGGTGTTCTTGATCGGGCATCACTATGACTTGACTTTTGGTGATCTCTGTTTTTCGGTGTTTGAAGTCATAATGTGAATGCTTTCCTTTTGTGCGATACTGAAAGCACAATATTTTTCTCTTTGATTCTCTAAAGTCTTTGACACTTTTATTATAACCAATTAGATTATATCAAGTTGACATCAATGACAATATAATCCATTAATTGATTTAATGTCTTGCATTATCCTTCTACATTTTGGTGATCAAATTAACATCTTGAAACATTCAATCAGTTACATGTCATCAAGACCCTTTTATGACGATCAAGTATAAGGGTAAAAAGGAAAGGATGAGTAAAGAAGAATATGTGATTCTCTCTTCCAAAGATGTACTTTCAGATTTATTAATCAATGTGAAGTATGATGAGACTGCCACACCGATAGAGAAACTAGTTCATTTGGTCACTGCTACCGGTGAGGAAATTAAGAGCGTAGAGGATGCTGCAATTTTGAGAGAAGAGAAGGAACATGAAATGAAAAGATCAGATAAGTTAGCACAGTCAATTATCACAGACAAAAAAATCACGTACTTTGGCTATCAATCGGTTAAAGGATGCATTAAATGAAGGTGGTAATATTCTTAAATCTATCTTTGATTTTTCCCAGTTCTTGAAATATTTAGAGAGAAAAAAATGAAGCTCAACAAGAGCTTAGGTTTCTTGTTTCAAATTTTTATCCTATACATGAGCCTACTACTAATGTTGGTGCTAAGGTTAGAAATATAAATAACAAGTTGAAATAAAATAGGAAGGAGTAAGACAAGAGGATAGCTAACTTGATGGAGTTGCAGAGTTTGTTGATTCCAAAGTTAGACATTTTGTAACATAGTGTGAAGGAGGCTAAGAAGGCCCTATCATTTCTAGATGTGTGCACAGTTGATGGTTTAGATGAATTAGCATTTTTTCTAAGTGGACAGATAGCCATTGTGGAGAATTTACTCAAGACTTGGGATAGTGATCTATAGATTTTGAAGGGTACCTTCAATGATGTTTTCAGTAGAATGCACTTAGGTGTTGCTACTCTTAGATAAATAAAATTTTGACACCTTTTGTAATACCTTTGTCATTGTTGTCAAAGGAGGAGTAGTTTATGAGGCTGGAATTTAGTTAGGTCCATGAAAAATGTAATGTAATGGTTGATGGGAGTAGTATACATGTTTTTAATCTCTAGGGGGAGCTATTGAGCTATTGGGAATTAGTTTATTGCTTTGCAATATAAATTTTTTTGTTTATTTTTTCTAAGTGTTGCCATCAATGCCAAAGGGGGATATTTTTGGCATTTGATGAAGGTGATCTAATTTTTGATCATTTGATTGTATTGTGGTGTTGTCATTGCTGGAAACATGATGTATTGGAGGTATGAGATGAGTTTTACCGATGGTGTTGAAGGATCTTATTAGAGAAAAAACTAAGTGTCTAGTCAACCAGGAAGAGGACAATATGTGAGATTTAGATGACTAGATTTGGAGTTAGATATAAAGTTAAGGTGTGCGATAATGAATTTAGAATCTACATAGGCATATCTAGATATATCCGCATCCACATCAATTAGATTGTAGAATTGAGAAAGTTATTGAAGATTGAAGTTTCACTGATAGGAAGAACATGAGTAAGGTAGGGTGAGTTTGATTAGATCAGCTAACCGGTCAATTTGATGTTTGTAAATGATTTTTAACAAATTCGATAGTGTTGTATTGAATTTATTGAGTTGATGTTTTTTGGCGTGATTGGATTTGATTTTTATGTCGATGGGTATAAATTTTTTTAGGGAAAAAGGCAAAATTGGTCAAGTTGTTATAAAATAAAGATGAACTCGAGTTTTAGGGCAACAATGTGATGATGTGATAGGTGGTTGTGATTGTGCAAAGATAAAGAAAGGAGAGTTTATGTTTAAGATGGAACTATGATAAAAATTGAAGTGGATATGTTAGACATGAAGTGTCATAATCGGGTCATTTAATCTTGGGTCTATCTCAAGGAAATCCCTAATAGGTTTGAAGGTGAAATCCTTTAACAAGGTCATTCCTAATAGGGTGAGAAGGATATTTAAAAGATTTGAAGTACAAATCCTTTAACCAAGTAACTCTCAAAAGGAGTTTGTAATCTATTAACATGGTAGTTCTTAACATGAATTATATTATCTTCTAACCGGGCTAAAGATACTCTTAACTGGGTATACCATTAGCAGGGTGTTTGTAATTTCTCCTAATAGGGCAGATTTCTTTGGTGCACTAGTGAAATTTGTGGGTATCATCTCACACGTGGTTTTCTCCCTCTAATAAGGGTTTCCATGGGAAAATATTATGTCTTGAGATTACTTTGTGTGAATGGTTTATTTGCTTAGCTTCTATGTAATATTCTCTTTTGTGTATTTTTTGTGGAAGCAACATAAGAACTGTTTCAGGTTTGTGGGTGCACTGATTCACCCTCCCTCTTAGTGCCTTTAAAGACTAACATATATGACATGTAAAATTGACAAGATTGATAAAATAAATGATAAATGAATAACATATAATATTAGATCTGATATATAAAATTAAGTGCAAGGGAAGAAACAGTAAGAATGAACTCACCTTGAAGAAAGAAGAGGCAAATGGACCTTCAAATATGATTTGACTGTCGTAGAGGTGTCAAAATCTGGTAAAACTCTAGATCTAGGATTTTTATGCTTGTAACTACCTTTTGTGAAAATATTAGCCTCTAAGGATGAGGGAGACCTGGATGACCTAGTCCCAGATGATGTTCCAAAATTTTGACCTAGTCCTTTTAACTCCAAATCCGATGAAAGTTTTTAGGGTGTTTGTGACTTATATTCTCGAATCCAAATCTGAAACTTCATTACCTATTCCTACACATACAGAATAAGGGGAAAATTTTGTGGAAATTTATTTTCCTTGTTCAAATCCATATATAGGAATCAAACTTGAAATTAATTAGAGATTTCATAAAGGAAAGTTAATGTAAACAAGATAAATGTCAGTTTTCACGTTGTATGTAAAAACCTCATGGATGGATATTGAGATCCTTAAAACCCATAAAGATGCTTGTATGTGTATACTTGATATGTAGAATCAAGGATGTCTTCACAAATGCATAGATCTACACTTGCCAATCCTAGATCTTGAATGAATGTATGCTTGATAACTTCAATGGAGAAGGAGAGAGAAGAAGAAATGATGTATGGATATTCTTGCTTTCTTGTGAATTCCTCTACTTGTCCATAATGAGAGAGAAACTTGCATCAATGAGAGAAGATTTATTTTCTTGAATGTATCTTGAAGAAATGGAGACTTGGAGATCTTGAATTGGATTCTTGCCTTCAAATATTGAATCCAAATCCTCAATAAGATTGATTGCATTTGATTTTAAAAATCACCAATAGATTTAAATTATGTATCATGTATGTATGTGGATATAGGCTGTAAAAATGAGATGCCTTGATTTCCTTTTATACTCATATCAGGATTCAATATTGCATAGGTCGACCACAATTGAAGGTCTAGGAGAAAAATCCCCGCATTGGGCCCAAAGCTAAATCAAGCACAATGCTCTAGGACAAGGCTGACCTGGATGAGCTTGTCCAGACATTTATTTTCTCAAAGCTTTCCTGGGTCTAGGGGAGTGTGATAAATTTTGGAAGAAGAGAATGATAGACGTGAAAATCAAGTGTAAAGACATTCGAATGTCGAAATCCCTAAAATCGGGTCTAATAGGTCCTAAAAGACATCCAATTATGGGTGCTAAATTTTTAGGATGATAAATTTATCCCACACTATAGAAAGGGTATGAAAAAAAATCATGCTCACAATAAATGAGATCAAATGCAAAGGATGATCTCAACAAGGTCAAGGAGACAAAGAAACATCAAGCCCCCAAGTGACTTAAGTCCTCATCACATCCAAAACCAAGATAAGAGAGACATCACTCAAAAGAGAGAGAGGGATAGTGAGAGGGATGTGATTACTATCCCAATAAGAGTTCATCTTATTATGAACCACACAAAAGAAAGTGTCACAAAGCATGGAATTGAATAGTCTAGCAAAGTGTGTTATGCTAGTCAACCCATCAACAAGGATCAGACCTTAAGGAAAGAATTTTATCCATTAAGGGATCCAACAAAAAAATGATCAAGCCTAAGGAAAGAATTGTATCCTTAGGGATTAAAGGAAAAAGTGACCAGGCCTAAGGAAAGCATTATATCCTTAGGGATCAAAGAAAAAAAACAATTAGTCCCAAGGAAAGCATTGTATCCTTAGGGATAAAAGAAAAAATGACCAGGCCCAAGGAAAGAATTGTATCCTTAGGGATACATAAAAGAGATAGTGTCTGTGTGTGAAAAATGTGAAACACATAGCAGTGTGTATGCCCCCACATTAAAATAATTGCAAATGACTCAATGGGAGAAATGGCTTTAACAAAGTGTACAAGCATTCAAAAGAAACATTTCCATTGTGAAATTCCCTCAAGAAGGAGAAAATACAAGGAAATGAACACATGAAAAAAGAGATCATAGAAGGGATCTACCAACTCTAGGGTCATTAGGTCATATGATAACTCATGTATATTAGAATTATATCAAAATGACCTATCATAATCCCCCAAAGGTAGTATAACTACAAGCACACTGTAAGAAAAGAACATAAGAGTTATGTAGAAGAGTATTTTTGGGCCGACATCACAAATAGAAAAAATGATAGGTAGCTACCACTGTACATCATCCCAATCAGACAACACAAATGAACATTTATGAGTAGTGGCACATGCATGACATAACATGTAGCAACATATAAAAGAAGAGAGATACAAATAGAATAATCTTTATGACATTGTGATTCCTTTATCACCTTGCGCTAATGGAGCAACAAGGGTCATTTAAATAAATCTAAAAAAACATATAGCACGCAACACATCATGAGGGAAGTACATCATGATAAATGGGGAAACACACAAAATCCATTATATAAGAGGAGCTAGTCAAGCATATCGGCTACCCCCCATCTTGGTCTATAATGTTTAGGTAAGGTGGGAAACTCACAAGAGGAGAAACATAAAGAATGGAAGATGAACCAATATCCAGTTCCAAAAAAGTACCATGTTATATAGACATGTCACTTTTTTATCACTAGGAGTGATAGATAGCAGTTGTGAAAGTATAACTGGTAAATCATGACCAATATCAATAGTCTCAAACATGTCATCAGAATCAATAGCATGAATATCATTCTTAGCATCAAGAACATAATCAAGAGTATCTTCTTCATCCAAATTAATTGTAAAAGAGACTAAGGTAAAAATAAAATTGCCATGTTTATTCATTTTGATCTTGTTTAAGTTCACTTCCTCTATTGTCTCAAGCATGCGTTGGTCAAAGGGAAGTGAAGCATGAGGAGGTGTATGAGGATAATAAATGTTTTGAGAAGCATGTTGACATGATCTAGAATGATGCTTATGAAGATGGTCACAAGCATGATAGTTACGTTTGGTTTTTCTAGATATTTGGTTTGGGTCAGGATCAATCAACAATGGGTCCTATTCTCTGTTAGGGGGAAGAACGGAAGGAACCACACTAGGTTGAGAGATGATTGGAGGAGATTGTTTATAGGAAATAGGAGTTGGAATAGAAGCACATATAGGAGGTGTAGGAAGAAGTCCATGTCCAGGGAAAAGAGATGGACCATCCCTACGTTTTCTAAGTTCAAAAATATTTTGGACCTTGTAGGCTTGGCATGATCAAAAGAGATTGTCAGGATAGGTTTGAGTTGGTCGAGGCATAAAAGGCTAAAAGAAATCAAGGTCAATTGAGTCTTGAGGCACTAAAGGTTGATAAAGACTATGGCTAACAGTCATGATTTATTCATTATGAGGAAATTTAATAAATTTATGAATAGGAGAAGCCATAAATTTCATGGAGGTAAGACAAGGAAGGCCAAGTTTAACTAGAAATTGATCAGAAGTTGGGATGAAAGTGAAGGTAAGGTCTACAGTTTTACCAAAAATTTTGACAAGAAATGAAATGGAACCATGGGAAGGATAAAGGAAACCATTAAAAATTTAGATCATAAAATTTGATCTATCATAGAAATCATGTTTCAATCATATGCTATAATGATGTTCTTTAGTTATCACATTCACCATGCACATGGGATCAATAAGGACACCATGGGAAGGAAGGTTAGCAACCCTTGTGACAATGTAGAGGGGACCATAAGGTGATTTAATTGTCTCAGTAGGTTCAAAGGTAATTCAAGGCTCAGATAGAGTTTTAGGTTTGAATTTCTCAACTTGGTTGGCCAGATGATGAGCTTCATTAATGTTGGTGTCATAGTCAATGTATTTAGAAGAAGAAGAAGGTTGGGTAATGGTATTGGTTGAATGCGATAGAAAATGATTGGTGTAGATTTGCGTATTTGGGTTGATAGGTGGTACAAATTTGTTTCCATTATCATTTTAATCTTTAATAGATAAAGCTTTAGAATTAATAAGGTCTTGGATAAAAATTTTCAAACGGTAGCAATTTTCAGTATCATGACTGGGCTGATGATGGTATTGGTAGAAAGCTTTGGCATCAAAGGATTTGGGAAAAGGTTTGGATGTGTCAATTGGTTTGATAGGAGGAATTTTTAACACATTAACATTAATTACCTTCAAAATCACATTATGAAAAGATTTAGAAAGCTTAGTGTAATTACGAGAAGGTTTAAAAATAGATGACAAAGGAGCTACACCTTTGGATGCTGCTGCCACTTTTTCATCAACAGTGTTGGATGAGTTGTTGATTTTGATGAAGTTTTTTGGTTTCTTTTTTTTTTTGAAATTGTTGGATGTGACATCAATATTATCAATGGAAAAAATAGCCATTGGAGTGGTTCTCTCAAATTGATTCACTTGAAGTTGATAATGATGAAGCACTGGAAACAATTGAGGAAAAGAAGAGAATTTAGAAAGAAGTATCTTATCTCTAATGTCTTTTTGTAAATTAGAAATAAAAATACGTTGTACATCAATATCAGGAATATGAGCATGAAAATGCTTAAATATACCAATGAAATGACATGTTTTTTCTTTAACACCTTGTTTACAATGCATGAAATCAATCAAATAAATTTGAGGACCAATATTATTTTGAAATTGTTGAATGAAAGCATTAGCAATCTTGTAAAATGAATCAATGGAATAAGGAGGAAAAAAACAATACCATTTCAAGGCCTTATCTTGGAAGGTTCTAGTAAACAACTTTTCCAAGAACCTATGGTCATGAGAGAAATCACCATACAAGGTTTGAAAAGTTGTCACATGAGTCAAAGGATCACCCTTGCCATTATAAGTCTTGAGGTGATGAATCTCCATATTTTGTGTGATAAAAACATAAATAATATCCAAAGAAAAAGGACTAGAAATGCTACAAGTAGTAATATTAAACTTGGATTGAGTCATGGAGGCAATTTGTTTATGTAAAGAAGACATAGTTTGAGACAAACTATTAATGGTAGGATCAATAGAAAGGATGGTAAGATGGGAAACATGAGAAATGTTAGGAGCACTATTGGAAATTGAAGGAATGGTTGAGTATGAAAAAGGGACACTATGGTAGGTAGGAATGGATGATGGAAATGAAACACATGAAACACTTGAAGGAATAGAAGGAAGAATAGGACAATGAAGACTCACATGTGAAGGATTGGAATTTTGAATTAAAGTTGTTATGATAGGTGGAGAATAAGCGGATACACTAGGCATGAAAGTAGAAATAAGCAAGGAGATCTCAACATTTGTAGTAGGTGGAATGAAGCCTAAATCTTGAGCACAATCCTTAATAGGATTGATATTGGTATAAATGACATGTGAAATGGTATGCAAGAGATTAAAACCATATTCATCATTATGAATAAGTTTCCCCAATCCTTCTATAACAGAAAGAGCCTCATGATTAGAGTTTTATTGACCTAACCATTGTTAAAAAATTTCTAATTCATGGGAAAGTTTTTGGATTTGGACAAGAGGAACTCTTAAAGATTCATCTTCATCATGAGAAGAATGATAAGAGTTTTTCTTTGTGACAGTATTGATATCATGAATATGAATTTTGGTCTCATCAAGAGTCCTAGGAAATAAGGAGGGATCAAGATCAAATGAAACAATAAGTCTACAACTTTTTCTAATCAGAATGCTATAGGTTGGACTCAAAGTGATAAAAATCATGTACAAGGGAATTAAAGGAAAGATAAATGCAATTCAATTATGAGATTTGAAGGAAATATGTAGTAAAATTAAAACATGTAATGTAAAGCATTCACAAAGAGACTTGATTATGAAAATGAAAAACATGCAATATGAAGCTAGAGATCTAGATGCATAAAATATAATAGATATGTGAGAGAAATAGTAACTAAAACAATCCATACAACATAGATCTAGATGTCGTAAATGCATAAAAAGAGGATCTAACCTCAAATCAAAAGAGGAAATGCCATAAGGTGGGTTCACCAAAATGTACAATAAAAAATATGGTGGTGAGCAATCTAAGGAATGTAGAGTACTCACCAAATTTTATTATGCATTAAGAAAAGTGTTCTCCCCAAAGGCTCACCCTCAAAAAAATCAGATTATCATAACCCAAAAAGGATGAAGGGATGCTAATACATGATCTAAGTGAGAGTGGGGAATTGAGGTTTCTTTCCTTTAATAAATAGAGGTAATGATGATATGTATGTAAACTTGATAAGATTTATAAAAGAAATGATAAATGAATAGCATACAATATCATATTTTATGTATAAAAGTAAGTGCAATGGAAGAAATAGTAAGAATGTACTCACCTTGAAGAAAGAAGAGGCAAATGAACCTTTAGATCTGATTTTAACTGTTGTAGAGGTGTCAGAATTTGATAAAACTCCAGATATGGGATTCTGATGCCTGTAAATTCCTTCTGTGAAAATATCAACCTGTGACGATGATGTCAACCTGGACGACCTAGTCCCAGATGATGTTCCATAATTTTGACCTAGTCCTTTTAACTCCAAATCTAATGAAAATTTTAGGGTATCTATGATTGTGATTGATATTCCCAAATTTGGATACAATGATTCGTTACCTATTCCTACACAAAGAGAAAAAAGGTAAAAGGTTGTGGAAAGGGATTTTCCTTTGTCAAAACCCTATATAGGAATCAACCTTGAAATGAAATAAATATTGCATTAAGGAAAGTAAATATAAACAAGATAAATGTCAATATTCACCTTGTATGTAAAACCCTCATGGATGGATATTGAGATTCGTAAAACCTGCTGGCAAGTGATGTTTTTGATGTGACATGAGACACTTGAAGGTTTTCATTTATGGAAACAATGCTCGAGTTAAGTACAATTTTGAAGATACAATTTTGAAATTGACTAAGTATAGAAACATAAGTACAAAGTATAACAATATTATTTTGGATAGCGAAGAACATATATGATGTTTGATGACTTGCAAGCTTAGAGGAAGATACTATGGGATATGTATGACCTTTAGTTAAGGTCGATTGTGTTTTTGTGATGATCACAGAGAGTTAGAGTGATTTCAAGACATGCAAAGACAGTAGAACAGTGAAACAGAGCAGGTCAACAGTCACGATGATTGAGGGAGCATGAGATAGAATCCAAACATGCTAAGTTGGATTGTCATTGTGAATTACCTATACTTTGGTAGTACAAGAATGCCGACATTATATTTACTTTTTTTATAAGTATTTATTCTATTTTGTATTATAATTGAGAAGCCGACTAAATGATGTAATACATATATATATGAACATTTTGTAAAGTGAAGTTTTGTATGTGAAATATTTAGAAATGACTGATGGTAGATGTGAGATCAGAGATTGAAAAATATTATTGAGAGCTACAACTGGAACTATCTAAGCATTGGAGATGCTTGTTTTTGTTCATTACTTAGAACACTTTGTAATAGAATTATTGGTTGAAAGAGTTGTGAGCTCAGTGTACCCCTAACAGGGTGTTGTATACCTTTAATAGGGTTGATATTCCTTTAACAAGGAAATGTACTATGTAATATTTATCTCCTAACAAGGCTAGGTCTCCTAACAGGGACATTATACTTTAGTGCATGTTTGTGGGTACCATCCCCACCAGGGTTTTACCTTGGCCAGGGTTTCCTCGACAAAAGATAATGGTGTAATGAGTTATGTTTTATTTTCTTATGTTCTTTTAATTTTAGCAATCTTATGGTTTATTTGGAATTGGTTTAAGTTTAATTTAAAGTGATGTGATACTGATTCACCCCCCTCTCAGTATTACTTAATCCTAACAATTGGTATCAGAGCTGTTGGCCCTTGAAAAGAAAGTTATTAAATACTGAGTGTAGGTCTATAAAATTGTCTTCAGAATGACAGGAAGAATGAATGGATTAAAATATAGAGACAAAGGAATATATAAGCTGATAAAACATAGATAAGAGTTAGAAATCAGATATATGAATGAGCCAAACATGAATAACCCTACAATCCAATACACAACATAGATGTCAAAAAGGAAAAGATATATCACAACAAGGTAAAAGATATATAAAGAAGTTAATAAATCTGAATCAAACAGAGATAAAGATATAAATTAGATGCTAATAATGATATTGAAATTAGATTAACTCTGATATATAATAGAGATATGTAAAAGGTTGAGCTGCACAAAGCCACATAGATTAGAGAAAAAAATATATTTTTAAACCTGCAGAGATAAATAAAAACAGAGATATATAGAGATATGATATAAAAGATGAATGTAAATCCCGCAACAAGAATGTTAGAAATAGATTTTAATATAGATTTAAAGTTGAAATATAGAATAGGCTAACTGTAAATCCCTTGCGGTTTTCCCGACAGAGGGTATGTTAGATTTAAAAGAAACTTGAAATGAGATCAATAGAGCTTAGATCTAGCGGCAAGCCATCCAAAACTAAGAGGTTAGATTGCAAAAAATGTTAGATTTAAAGAAAATAATGAAGGAAAAACCTGCAAAACAATGGTTAGATAACAAAAAAAGTTCTTTCTCCTTCACAACTGAAATATTGTTCAACTTCCCCTACATGCAACACTCAACAAACAAGGATTAAACCTGCTCTGATACCATGTTAGAATTATAAAGTAAAAAAACTGAAAAAGGTAAGGAAGGAATCCAAGAGAGTATGCAATGAAAGATATTTACCAAACACTAAGAGAAAGAGAGAGATATTCCTTCAAGAGATCAAACACAAGCTCACCAAAATGCTCTGAGAACCAAGACAAGAACACAAGGATTTGGAAGGGGAAAAATAAGAAAAACCCCTTGTGAAGAATATGGATATGGCACAAGGCCTAAAGAATGAGAGCAATAAGCCGAATACAATATTGAGAGCAAGATGAGAATGTGAGAAGTGAGAAAGAAGAGAAGATTGTTAAAGCAAGTGTTTGAGAGGCATCTCTTAAGTAGAGATGAGTGGATGAGTTTGCATGTAACTCCCATCTTCTATGAATGCCACATTCATATTGTGTGTGTGACAAATGTGAGACTCCTCTTAAGGAGGAATATCTATTTTCCTTATTAAAGGAAATACAAAATAGTGACATGTCCTCCTACTTGGACTAGAGGACAAATACAAATAAGGATACCTTGGTTTATCCTTTAATTACATATTTTCAACCAAGGAAATATTAATTCTAATAGATACTAATATTCTGATGGAATAAATGAAGACTGAACTTGACCATTACAAGAACACGTATCTAGAATTGGAGAAATATAATCAGATCATTAAAGGTGAACTTGTTGAGACAAAGAAACATATTGAGAGACTTCACATGAGTAGTGACTTGATCAATGAACAATGAGATAGATAGAAACCTAAAGGAGATATGATTGGTTTTGGCTTCAATGAAGCTGAATGTTCTAAGAATCAAGAAGAAAAACCTGATGCAAAGACTAATGGAGAAAATCCTACTCCTGAAGAACCTAAAGAACAAATCAGAACTTTCAGAGGTATATGTTTTGGATGTAACAAGTTTGGATACATGAAGAGAGATTTTAGAGGTAATTTCCCTTTCAAACCTTTTTCTAGGTATTTTTTTAATTTTCATGCATATGGGCACAAAAAAGTAGAATGTAGGAAACCTGATCAATCTAGATATAGACAAGATAACATTAGAGGAGAATCAATAGTTAAAACCACATGTTAAAAATGTAATAACCTTGGGCACATTGCAAGGTATTGTAAGTTGCAAGTAAATCAAAACAAATCACCTCCTATATGCTACAGATGTAACAATCTAGGGCATATAGTGAAGTTTTACAGGTACAATAGAGAAGACAATAGAAGAGTACCACCTCCTATGGATACAAATAATAATGATAGTGATATTGGTAAGAGTATTGCAGATTAAAAAAGTGTATTTGATAACTATTTCAAGAAAGTAGAAGATAATAGCAGTGGTAAGGTATGGAAAGTCAAAGAGTCAAATGAGATATTGGTTCAAGGAGGCAGTAGATGCTACTAAATCTTTGCCTAATGCTAACACTACTAGATCAATCTAAATGGCCAAACATGGCCTTATGGGGAGCATTGGATGAAGACACTAGATTATATCCAGCACCTGATCATGAGGAGTAAACTCATGTGAGCTTGGTTAAATTTTATGAAGAAATAATAGGAAGAGACAAAAAAGCTGGTACCTCAGAGAAACACAAGGTCCACTAAACTAGACTCACCTCCTAAGAAGTAGAGGACAGAAGAACAAGAGAAGAAAGTTGAAAATGAGACCACAAATGTAAGACAACTATGGAAGTCGGATATACAGATGCTAGAGAAAAGAGCTATTGAGAAGGGGAAGCTTGTTTCATTGAATAAATACTATGACAACTATGAGGCATCTGACAAACTAGTGATTGAGGAAAGAGTGATTAACCATTTACTTGTTTTCAAGAAAAAATTATTAGAGATAGAGGGCAATATACCTAAAGAATTGTATGGTAAACTAGAGATTAGAAAATAGCTTGCACATGTAGAAGATGAGGCGATTAGGAATCAATCTATTGTGGATATGTTTCTAGTAGTTTTTGTATAGGAGAGAGAAAGAGAGAATATTTAATGAACTCAAACCTTTGTTGAGAACTAAAGCAAGATTAGTAAAAATATGGGCAGAAAATATGATGAAGTCATAGAGGAGACTCAAAAGGCATTAGATTAGATACTTATGAGAAATATTCCTTAGAAAAATTCACCTCCTAAGCCTACTATGCCTACACCTATAGGAATTGGAGAGAGTTATAAGCTAGTTGAGGCAAATCTTGAGAAGAGAAAAGGAGTACTGACATACAACCAGATTTGTTTGTTTCTGGTGTGCCTGTGACCCTTGACACTTCACTTGATGAAAAAGATCCATTTGAAGGAAATATTGATAATACAGTGGCAGATGAAGAGGAAAAACAACATGAGGAAGAGAAGAAAGTAGAATCAAAACACATAGAAGAGATAATTACAACAAAAGGAGAAGAGGCAAGAGTTGAAGTAAAACCTGAAATTGACACATCCACTATTCTATTGTTGGAAGGTAAGGACAAGTCTGTAAACACAAATGTTGATAGTATAGATGAGGATGAATTGACAAGACTATCCTTCATCACATTCACAAAGGAAAAAGAAAGATTTGAGCAGAAAGGAGACAAAAAGGCTAAGGTAATTACTAGAGTAGTTGATATTGTGAATAAACTACTTCCAATCCCCATTGTTTTTCAAAGTAAAGATGAAGCAGAGAATATGAAAAATGGCACTAGATGATTTTGACGGTCACTATGAATTCTTAGTGAATATCACTGAAGAGAAGGCATAGAAAAGTTATCTAGAGAAGAAGTTGAAGGAAGTATGCCAGTCTATTTCACGGGACTTGGGCACTCTGAGATCAGCTAAATCAAAGGCCAAAAGTTGTGTCACACATGGAAGGATGTTATACAGCTATTGTATGAACCCTATTAGACATATTCAGAATATTGAAGACATTATTGCAAAGGACAGGGCTACTCTGAATAGCGTGATGGATAGTTGTGAGACCTCCTCACAATCTGTAATGGAGATGGACAAAGAGGTATCAAATATTTTTGATAAGTTGAATGTCTTGGATATAGTGAAAGGGAGAGTAATGAAAATAATTAGTTTATTGAAGAGTCTAATCACTCCTAAGCTATCAATTCTTGAATTTCATCTATCTGATATGGAGAAGATTGTAGATTCATTGAGAAATTCTATGCCCATGGAGTTAAAAGCAGCTGAGACTTCATCCTATGCATTGAATGGACTAATATATGTTAGTTAGTTATTGGTATCCAGAGAATGCAGAAGTGAAGATCTTGGAAGACTCCTTTCAAGATGTTCTAAAACTGGTGAGCAAGAACTAATTCTACATTTTTGTAAATTTTTGGATACACTTTTTCCATTGTTGTCAAAGGGGGAGAAGAGAAGAAAAATGAGAAAAGAAGAAAAGAAGAGAAAAAGAGAACAATTTGTATTCGAACACTTAGTCATTTTTCGCTAAGTGTTGCCATCAATGCCAAAGGGAGAGATTGTTGGAAAGTGATTTTTTTGATGTGACATGAGACACTTGAAGGTTTTTACTTATGGAAACACATTTGATACAATGATTGAGTTAAGTACAGTTTTGAAGACACAGTTATGAAATTGACTAAGTATAGAAATAAAAGTACAGAGTACAACAATATTGTTTTGGAAAAAAAATATGATATATGATATTCGATGAATTGCGAGCTTAGGAAGACACTTTGGGATATGTATGACCTTCAACTAAGGTCAATTGGGTTTTGGTGATAATCACAGAGAGTTAGAGTGATTTGAAGACATGCAAAGATAGTAGAACAGTGAAACAAAGCTATTGAACAGTCACGATGATTGAGGGAGCATGAGATAGAATCCAAACGTGCTAAGTTGGATTATATTTTTGAATTACCTATACTTTGGTAGTACAAGAGTGTTGGCATTCTATTTAATTTTTGTATAATTATTTATTCTAAATTGTATTGTAATTGAGAAGCTGACTAAATGATGTAATATTGTTGCCCCATTTTTGTTCTGCATATCTTTAGAGAAAAATGGATGTTTGGTGTGTAGTAGTGGTCTTGAACACATCGTGCAATTCATGAGTCTAAGTCTAGTTTTTACCTTTAGGCTAGGGAAACCTTTATCAAATTTTCCTGAATTGCCTTCTCCTTTGTAAGCCATGGGGTTGTTATCTGGAAACACTACATTTTGGGTAGGTTAAGCTCCCAAATCTGATAAAGGTCACGATTCAGAGGTTTCTAACATTGATCTTATGTGATTCTAAAATATTTATCTTTGATACTTCATCTTTTCTTATCGGTGGAAAATTGGTTTCGGGCCTCTCCCTGGCAGATAATCATCTACAGAGTGCCTTTTCCGCGGTCAACAATTCTTGAAGTCTCAACAGTCAATGGAAGTAGAAGATAGATGATTGAGGCTAGAAAGACTATGGAATTTAGAATGAATCCCTACAGGCCAACAAGGTGATCAAATAATGACAAATCAGAGATAAAAGGTTATTGGCGAAAAAATAGAAAGTGGCTTCTCCGCTAACTCAATAGACGAGTTTTAACCCGTAAGATGCATTTTCTGCCATATTGCCATATGCAAGATTTGTAAAGAAAAATCAACCTATGAGGGGATATAAGGTATAAAGAAAGTAGATGAAATCGTAACATGCCATTTTAGTATTTTAATAAGTCATAATTTCTCCATGGCAGATTTCCAAATAAGGAGTGCTCCAACAGTGTTTCTCTGCCCAAAGGAGAAGTGGAAAAGTAATTATCCGCTGCCTCCAAAAAGTTACCATTATGGTTATCTAAAGTGAAAAGATGTTTCTTAATGGCTCGTAGAGGTAAAGTAATTAATTCAAATGAAGCCATTTTTCTTCATAACAAAATTTTTCATAAATGCTTAAGTCTTTTCATTCGTGTGGCATGGGAAGTCAGCCGTTAACGGTAAGAAGTTAGAAGTTATAAAATCACTGAAGTATTTCAAATGGGAATTACCATCTATTTGATGAATTGTCTGAATTGAAACCTCTAGTAATAATTATTCCTTGCTTTCATTTTTCCTTCGATAGATTCCTAAGTTCTGATTCAATTCTATCAAAGCATGGCAGAAAAAATTATAGGGTTCGATGGGATGAATGACATTACTTCTAACTGGCACAAAATCACGGATACCTCTTTGATATTATTCAATATGCAGAGCTTTCACAATAGGCTGAATGCTGAGAGGATACATCCCATTAATGAAAAGCTAAAGGAGAGCGGGTTTGTTGAAGCTGCCAACTTCCCTATTACAATTCAAGCTCCAGAGCTTGTTAGAGAATGCATAGCTCATTATAATCCAGACACTAAGAATATTCTCTTGCCCGATGACATGGTGCTGCTATTTATTAATCGTGACTCTGTCTAGAACTCCCTTTGTATCTCAGAGAAAGCCAAATACTCAAAGATGACATACAGTCAAACATTTACTGAGTATGGAGCGAAGAAGGCTGTGTGGAAGAAGAAGATAATGAAGACATGGTTCCAAGAGTCAAGGAACGCCAAGGTAAAGTTTCCCAAAACACTATACAGCACAAACATGAAGCCATAAATCATGGATATCATGGTATTTCTCCATAGGATTAGAGGTGAGAGTGAGGCACTTAATTTCATTGAGCACTATTTCTTCCTAGTTTAGGTGATTTGCTCTCAACATAATTTCATTGATTGGGCTCATATGGTAAGTGAAAACCTCTCAAATTCCCTAAATAGAGATAAGCATTAGAATGAGTTCTATATGTCCTCAGTTTTTCTATATATCTTATCCACAACTCAACTTTGGCCAGGCCTTCCTAGGATAGAAGAGTTCCTGAAAGATGTTAAGAGTTATGAGTTCTTCCCCTGTTTTCAATTGCATAACAGTTATAATAAATATCTCAAAGTTAATGATTCATTTACAATGAAACTGTGCAGGGAGTTACAAGGTTTCCCATAAAGAAGATTTTGTCTAGAAGCCATAGAATTCATCAGTCAATTTGGAGCTTATTTTATCTAGTTTGCAAATTTCTCATACATTCATCTTGCAGGATTCGATAATTTCCCTTTGAAGCTGCCCAGATATCCCAACGACATGATCATGCTGGTTGAAGTGATGAGACAAGAAGTCCAGGTGACTCTGATTTGTGTGGGTGCTCAGAAGAAAGGCTATGATTTCCCGATGAGTATTGGAGTCTACAACTGTGCACCCTGGTCTGATGTGAAGAATGTTTTGAAAGCATTCTCAAAGAAGTTTAAATTGGAAATATATGATGTTCTGAGGCCACAATATGATCTTGTGAACTATACCCATGATTACTTACAAATGGGTCACTCTATTCATCACATTGATGACATAGAAGATTATTGGGCCAACTATAAAGAGGATCTAGAAAGCAGGGATCGGTTCTATGCAAGATTAACTATTGAACAAATTAAAAGGTTCAAAGTTAAGATTGCAGTTGAAGGCATAGAAGATGACAGCCAACACATGTATGATGATACATACAAAGAGAATATTAAGCCCCTTCCTATAAGCTCTGAACCCATTCTAGGTCAATCTATTGATTATTTGGAGACCTTGATGGGTGGGATTTACAGAAGGAAAAAGAAATGGGTTGAATGGATGGCAGACAAGAGGAAGAGGTTGGAAAGGAGGCCTCCGCCTCGACAAACACTAGAAAAAGAGACTGGGAGTACTCCTGCATCATCTTCAGCAACTATCTCGACCATAGTCAAGGATTTAGTTCAACTAGTGGTTGGAGGTGATGAGCCTCCTAAAAAGATAATTCCATTGGACAAGACATGCGGAGATGGTTCAGCCCCTATCATTAGTTCCACAGAAGAAGCGGTTTCTACAAAACCAGTCAAGTCTATGACTGAGCATGTTAAGAGTATAGAAATAGAGAAACCAGCCAAAGTCAGAATTGTGGGGACACAAGGTGATACCTCAATCCAAGATAATCCAAGGTGAGGGTCTCCTGTTTTAGTGGAAGTGGGTGAAGACAGCTCTATCATTGCAGCCACAAAATTAGATGAGGAGGCTAGAAAGCAGCAGAAGGTATCTCAAGTTATTATATTAGCTTCCTCCTCTCCTACCTTAGTGAATCCATTTGCTTCTAGGCCTAAAGATACTCCTCCGGTCATCAAGAAGTTGTTCAAAGAAAGTGAAGAAAGAAAAGACTCTATCTACATTAGGTCGAGACCCAGAAATAGGGCACTTCACCATGGAGGTAGCGAAGCCCACAAAAGAAGGCAGGATTGAGGATTTGACCACCTCTGATTTTGAGCTACAGTCATTTGATATGGGACTGGCTCGCCATGATACTAAGGTGGATTGGTGGAAATCCACTAACATTGTAATTAAAGAAGAGCTTGAGGAAATCAAGACTGCTAAAGTCCAACTTAAAGCAGAGGTCACTGAACTAACTAACTTTATCAGACAGTTAGTTACTCCAGTTGCCAGCATTTGGAGTGCCCAAACCACTTTCGACCCCAATGCTGCAGAGAATCAAGCTATCATAGCCAAGTTGCAGGAAGGCAGACATTTTGGGTAGATTGGTAAAAGATGGATTGAGAGGCTCAAATCTGAAGGGCTGGTAGTTATTGAGCAGCTGGGTGACACTCTATTAAAGTTGAAGAAAGAGAGAAACTACATTAACAAGAATTTACAGACTCTCACATTGGAGAGAGTAAAGTGTCAGGAATGCATAGTCATGCTACATGTAGCAGTCAAAATGAAGAAAAAGGATGCAATAAAAGCCAAAATCGTAGAAAGGAGACGAGCCTCTAATCAAATGGCTTCAAAAACTGGAGTTTAAAACTGAGATGACCATTCAAGCCGAAGCAGGGCTGCAACAGATAGATGTTAAAATCAAAGAGGAACAAAACAAAGATTTTAAAATCCTCCAGGGTCTTCACACAGAGTCACAAACAAGCGGTCGATGAAAATAAATAATCAGAGTGACCAACATGCATAAATCCTTCTCCGAATATGTGGATAAGATGACAGAATAGTCTTCTTCTCACTTGGATAAGGTGCCATAACTCCAACAGTTGAGTGGGTGCATCTATAAAGCTAAGGAAGAGTTGAAAGATCAGGTAGATGTGATTAAGATCCTGACCAAAGATCATTATAGGTGGCTCATCAGATATACCAATGTCCATATCAATAGACATGAAGAGCTAATTCTGGTCATCACAGTTTTCACTAGCTATAGGGAAAAAATAGATAAGGGGAAGAAAATGGAAACATTAATATTCCCTCTTATACTAATTTTGATAGAGTTTGTAACGGATAAACATTCATTTATCATTTCTGGTTAGGGAAGTTGAACTATTTCGGTTACCTCTTTTTGTAATAGTCAAACTCTAAAAATCTATATGTACTATTTTGAAAATCAATAGAAAGGTTGGCTAAATTTTGGTGTGAAGAACTTTGTGTTTGCTAAGTAAAATTCATTTATGCCTGTATGCCAATACTTTAACTGTTCCATTGAATTTATCTTTCTATCAATTTGAACATTTCTTTAAATTGGTTTTACAGTTCAATATTGAACTAAAGTTCTGTATTATGATTTGATACAGTTAATTGAGGGAAAATCTGGTTGTCATCAATAGATCCAGAGAAATGTTCTTATGAAATAAATTGATTCATCATCATTGAGTTATCATTGATCTTTTAGTTTAGTGCTTGCATCTTCATTATCAATTCTTGCATTACCGATTTTAGGATCTTATATGATTTATAAAGTCTTGAAATTTGGCTAGATAGAATGTCGGATCTACTTGCCTGAGCTAGTTCCTGTCTAGGCCTAGTTTGGATTGCCTCTTCTATTCTTAGGTTAAGAACAAACCCCTTTAGATTAGGAAAGAACAAAATTAATTGAAGATTAATCACTTAAGGGAGATGTACCTTCAAATTCATAGGGAAATTAGTTATTCAGTTACATTTCAAAACTGTTGTATTCGATTGTTTCTTTAAGATTTGGGTATTTTAGAGTTAAAGTGAAAAAGAAAAATCTGTTTACCAACAGATTTTTGGTGACTCTACTAGGGAGATGAATAGTTTCTAGAATAGAAGAAATATCATGAGGGATGATTGTACTGCCTCATGATAATTTGATTCCTGTGTTGCAACCAAACCTCAGATTCCAAGACGATCAACAGGATATCATTTCCTCATTGAATAATTTTGTCTGGAGACACAGAAGAAATACTGAACATTATAGAAATGCTAGTCAAGTGCTCGAACAAGAAGAAGTGAGAGAAGAAGCACCTGAGCGAGCCATTTAAAGAAGGAATTTGCAAAGAGCACAATGCCTTGAAGAACATGAGGCTAGATTACGAAATTAGTGGAAACCCTGGAGCCTAAAAGATTTCTTATAAAACTATAAGGAAAGAAGGTGGTAGAGACCCAATCTTTGAGAGAATTGTAGAGATTGATTTTTCCCAGCTTGAAGTACCTTGTCAGAGGGACATAAATACTAAAATAAAAAGTAGGCCTCCTTCACCTTCCAAACAATCATCCCTTTTGTCTACCACCTGTCAAGTGCTAACCTTGCATGAAGTAGTTGCTCCTCCTATTGTAAACCTAACACCTTTTCTACCTCAGGTAGTTATGGTAGTTCCTTAGGCTGCCACAGTTGGTCCCCTATAGTTAGCAACATATAACCCACTACCCTCAGGGTCAAGGAAGAATTTTCCCAAATTCTCTGGAGATGGGACAGTATCTACAGATGAACACATTGTTTCTTTCTTTGCAGCCATTAATATATTAGTAGTATGAGAAGAAGATGTTGCTGTTAGATTATTTGTTGAGACCCTTGTGGAGCGTGCAACAGATTGGTTTTATCATTTTCTAGTATCTTCTATTACGGATTGGGCTTCCATGAGAACGACTTTCGAAAGGAGGTTTA
Source organism: Thuja plicata (assembly GCA_018584345.1). Classification (NCBI taxonomy): domain Eukaryota; kingdom Viridiplantae; phylum Streptophyta; class Pinopsida; order Cupressales; family Cupressaceae; genus Thuja; species Thuja plicata. The sequence goes on along the minus strand of MU224482.1, from coordinate 2,398,891 downwards.
AAACTGTTGAAGATGAGCATGCTCTGTTAACACAATTAACTTCAATAAAAAAGAGCCTTCAATAAGCATGAGAGATTTTGTTGCTAAATTTAACAAGCTAGTTAAACGTATCCTAGTAGCCAATTAGCCTACTGCAGGTAATTTGAAAACTTTTTTTATAAGTTCTATGCCTCCTGATATCAGTTATGATTTGAGAAGGACAAACCCAGCCAATTTGGATCTTTCCCAGAGGACTGCGGTAGAATTAGAGGATCACATGATCTCGGTAGGAAAATGGAAATGAGAGATACAAACTCATACTAGTACTAGCAACACCACATCATCAGATGAGATGATCTAGAAATTGTCTAATGAGTTCATTGCTTCCAAAAGACAACTTCCCAGATTTAACAATCCTTACCATTGGAATTTTCAAGATCAACCTGGGAGAAACAGTGATACAAGGAATACTGATGGGAAAAACATTATAATTGACTGCTCCTCCACAAAGGCTGGCCATAGAAGCCCCTCCTAAAAGGGGAAACATGTGTGCTTTTCACTTGACAATAGATCATGATGGAGAAAGCTGCCCCGATGTAGCTTGTGCTTGGCAGATGCATCAAACAGATGAATGGAATGCTCGAGTATCTGGTGCCGAATTAGATTCGTGCTCACATGATGACTCTGAAAACTTATTTTTTGAGTACGTATCATATTCAAAATGAGATACGGCATGTTATGCTACTATAGATGGGACATATTATGCAGTATTAACCCAGAATCAGAAAGATAAAGTCCCTGTTTCCACACCTCCATCAAAAGGTAGTGAGGCGTTTACTTCTTACTCTAAATATGCCAACCAAGGAGTGAAAAATTTGCAACCCGGTAAGGAAAAAAATTCTTTTGATATTATTCAATTATGCAAATATTCCAAAATTCAGATTTCTCCCATAGACTATCTCAAGTCTAATTCTATAGAATTGCAAAAATTAGTGGACTTTTGTAAAGGAGAGGCCCAAGATTTAAATCAAAATTTTAGATCTTCAGTAGAAGAAGAGTCTATTTTGGCGGGTCTATTTGAACAAGGAGAGTCATTGGTTTTGGCTACTTCCCCTAGGCAAAAGCCTAACCCTTTCTATGCGTCATTGTTTATCAATGGTTGCAAGTTGAGTAATTGCATAATAGATTTTGGTACCTCAGACAATGTGATGCCATCAACTGTAGCTAAGGCCTTAGGTCTAACCCTCACCAAAGCCCATGGTAGATGCTATTCTATGGATGCTAAAGAGGTCCCTTTGATTGGGAAAATGAAAGATTCCCAAGTTGCTCTAGAAGCACACCCTGAGAAGAGAATTTTATTAACTATATTGGTTGCTGATATACCTGCTAGTTACGGTTTGTTGTTAAGAATGAATTTTTGCAGAGATCTAGGAGGAGAAATAAAGCTAGATTGGTCTCAAGCTTTGATCCCAATAGGTAATAAAAAGATAAAATTGGTCCCTAAAGAGAAAGAAAAGTTCACAGTGCTAAAATCTGATGACCCTAAAGCCCAAATTATGTACCAAGAAATAGAGTTTGATAACTACATGTTATTCATAGATAATCATGAAGAAGAAGCCGAACCTAGAGAAAAGAAAGATCAGCCTTCGACTGAAGAAACTTCACCACAAATTTGGACTCTGGAGTTCGATGGTAGCTGTGCATCGTTAGGATCTAGTGCAGGCATAGTCTTGATATCACCAGATGGATAATGTAAGCCCATGGATTACAAATTGGAGTTTGGAACACCAATAACATAGTGGAGTATGAGGCCCTACTTCTAGGAATTATTGCTACAAAAGAGAGAGGTGTAAAAATCCTAAGGGCTCGAGGTGATGCTGAGTTAATTGTGTGCCAAGTTAAAAATCAATACTCTGCGAAGAATCATAGATTAAAAAACTATAGGAACAGGGTATGGGATGAAATTGAAGCCTTAGATGCATTCTTTATTGAATATGTGCCAAGAGAGTTGAATGCTAAGGTAGAATCCTTAGTAGTATCAGCCTCATTGATCCTTCCTCATCCAGATTTCAAGGATAAGAAATATCAAATAGAAGTGGTGTATAGACCATATGTACCTGACAATGTAGAAGATTGGAAAGTGTTCAAAGATGATCAAAATATCCTTCTCTTTATAGAGAGAGGTGGTGAGTTTCATAAAGATGCTCCTGGTAGTCATAAAGAAGATTGTCGGAACAATCAGAAGAGATAAGTCAGGTATCATTCAATTGCAAGGTAATATTATCCCTCCTCATTTGGTTACACTCAAAAATCTCTTCAATAGGCATGATACCTTTGTTAAAAAGAAGAGGATCGAGAGGGGTCCTACCACTAGTGAATATGAAGGAATAAACATTGGAAGTGAGAAAGAACCAAAGATGATCAAAATTGGGAAACGCTATACCGAGGAAGAAAGGGAAGAAGCTAGAAAACTCTTCCTAGAATACCAGAACATCTTCGCATTGATTTATGAAGATTTAAAAAGCTTCATGGATGGAAAATTCAAACATTAAATTCCTCTAAAGCCCAACACTGTTCCATTCTGACAAAAATAAAGGAATTATAATCCCAAGGTTGCGGATGCAATTTTCAGGGAAGTTGATAAAATGTTGAAGGCTAAGATTATATATCCTATCCATCATCCAACCTGGGTAGCAAATATAGTGCCCATGAGAAATAAAAATGGAGAAATAAGGATATGCATGGACTTTAGAAAACTTAATCAATCTTCCTTGAAAGATAATTATGCTCTTCCTAACATGGACCACCTGTTGCAGACCGTGGCTAGAGCTGAAATGATGTCCATGTTGGATGAATTCTCAGGGTACAACCAGATAGAGGTGGAGAAAGTAGATGAACACAAGACAACCTTCACTACTCCATGGGGTACTTTCACTTACCATAGAATGCTATTTGGGTTAATCAATGCCAGGGCTACCTTTCAGAGGTATGGATCTTTCCTTTAGTGATATGAAAAATAAAATAATTGGTATGTATCTGGATGATCTTATAGTGTTTTCTACAAAAAGGATAGATCACATAAAGGATTCGAGGAAAGTGTTGCAGAGGTGTAGAGAAGATGGGATTTCTTTAAATCCCAAGAAGTCAGTCTTCTGTGTGACTGAAGGGAAATTACTGGGACACATCATTTCTCAAGAAGGTATAAGAATTGATCCAGAAAGGGTTAGAGAAATCCAGCAATTGAGCTTACCTGTGAATAAAACCGGAGTAAAATCATTCTTTGGTTAGGTAAATTTTCTCAGAAGGTTTGTCTTAGATTTTTCAAAAATTACCAAATGCATAGTGGATATGATGAAAGGGAATGTGAATTTTAAATGGAATGACACTGGCAAAAAAGCTTTCAAAAATATTAAGAACGCCATAGCCAATGCTCACGTATTGTGTCACCCAAATTACAAGGAAGATTTCATAGTTTATTGTTACTCCTCTGAGCATACTTTGTCAGCTATCCTCATGCAAGAAGATGAGGAAGGGGTTCAAGCCCTTATCACATTTATGAGCACACCTCTGAAAGATCATGAGTTGAAATACTCCCAGACTGAGAAACATTCTTTTGCAGTAGTAAAGGCTTTAAAAAAATTTAGATTCTATATCTTACACTCTCACTCCATTGTATATGTGCCTGACATTGCGCTAAAATTTTTATTAACTCAACAAGATATGGGATATAATAACAGAGGAGCATGGGTGGCTAAGATACAGGAATACAACATAGAAATTAAACCCACCAAGTTGGTGAGATGAAACACACTGTGTAAAGCAATAGCGGAAAATCAAGTGGATGCAGATCTTGAGGCAACACAATTGGTTTCGGCAGTAAGTATGAAAGACCCTTGGTTCAAAAATATTGTATATTTCTTAATGTATGGTGAGTTCCCCAAAGGGTTGACCCCAAAGTAAAGGAGATATTTAAAATTGAAGGCCTCTAAATATGTTATTTGGGAAGATAGGTTGTATAAAAGATCGATAGATGGGACCTTCCTCCGGTGTGTAGACAAAAAACAAGAAAAATTGTTGAAGGTGTTTCGTGATGAAGCTTGCATGAGACACTTCTCTTCATCATTGAATGTGTTCAAGATATTGAGGCAGTGCTATTATTGGCCAGGAATGTTCAAAGATGCGTACCATTGGGTAGCAAGATGTGAGAAGTGCAAAATGTTTACTAGAAAGCCATAGTTAGCATCTCTTCCTCTTAGACAAGTGGTCATTGAAGGTCCTTTCCAGAAGTGGGGCCTTGATTTTATTAGTCCTATAAATCCCACATCTAGTGCGGGACATACCTATGTAATCACTCCAATAGACTACTTCACGAAATGGGTGGAGGCGAAAGCAACTAAGAGAACTACATCTGAAGTAGTATGTGAGTTTATTAAAGAAAACATCCTGGTAAGGTTTGGGGTACCTATCAAGCTGGAAATGGATAATGCCACATATTTCTCTTCTTGGGAAATTAATGAATTTTGTTTTAAGTATGGCATTATGGCTAGTCACTCATCCTACTATTTCCCACAAGGAAATGGTCAGGCAAAATCCAGCAACAAGAACTTGGTAAACATCATGAGGAAAATTATGGCAGATAATCAAAGAACCTAGCATAATAAAATCCATGAATCACTATGGGCGGATAGGGTGACCCCCAAAAGAGCTATTGGTGTTTCCCCCTTTGATATGGTCTATGGAATTGAGGCATGTCTTCCATTGCCATTGGAATTGGCAACTTATAAATTAAGGACAACAATAGAAGATGACATATATAAAGATGGTTTAGAAAAGAGGATCCTGTATTTAAACAAGCTTGAAGAGGAAAGAGAGAAGATGGTAGATCAATTCACACAATATCAAATGTGGGTGAAGAATTTGTTTGAAAAAAGGAGCAGGCCTTAGAAATTTATGGAAGGAGATATGGTACTGCTATGGGACAAATGCAAGGTACCAAAAGGTATGCATGGAAATTTCAAGACACTGTGGAAAGGGAATTTCAAGATCCATCAGGTGTTTGAGAAGAATTCTTTTAAATTGTCTTATCTAGATGGTGAAGCACTCCCCTTGACATACAATGGTCAGGACTTGAAGTTGTACCAGATCTGACTTTGAAACAGGTAACCCCTGTATTATATTATAGCTACATTTAGTTCCTGTTTTTGTTTTCCTTAGTTAGGTTTTCTTTCCCTGTTTTCTTTCTGTGTTTTACTTTGTATGCACCCTAAAATGGTCTCCTAGACTTTGGGCCCCATTTATTATTTTATCATTTTATCAAATTCCTGAATCAATGCTTTGGAACATTTTCAATTCAAATCAATTCCCTTGATCAAATTGTAATTAATTCAATTATTCAATTATTTCAATATTTCCTATGGTTTGATCATTTTTATTTAATTAAAAGATTCAATCTCTCTTTTAATTAAATAAAATTTATCTTATTTAATTAAAAGATTTAATCTCCCTTTTAATTAAATTCCTCTTATTTAATTAAATTCAATTTCCCCCATTTAATCAAATAAAATTATTCTAATTTATTTAATTAAAAGAAAACCCCTCTTTTAATTAAATAAATAAAAGTCCCCACTTAAAGCACTTTAATTGATGAAAAATACAATAAATTAAATGAAAATTAAATAAAAATCCATTTTTCTTCACATCCTCCTAAGTGGTGGGATTTTTGCCTCTTAATCATAGCCTTTGATTTTTGCCTCTTAATCTCAATCGTTCACTTTCCTTTAAAAGGAGACCTCTCCTTCTCATTTTGATAATCTAGAATTTTTAAGTATTGTTATGCTGCAGGTTTGGAGAGCAATTGTGGAGGAGCATTTGAGCACTCAAGCTTGGATATTGCAACTTCCCTCTTCTTGTCTTCTTCTTTCTTGCATTCATGGCTACTCATATAGATTAGAATCATGTTTATTTTCATAGATTAGGTTTGCATTTGTATTTCCTTTCATAGATTTAGCCATGCATTGTTATCATTTAGATTAATTTCATTTCAAGCATTGTTATCATATAGAGTAGATCTAATTTTCATGCATTTGAATCTCTCATTTTATGGTGTACTTGCATAGGCACTAACTAGGTCAATCTGAGGGCCTCTATTTCATATTTTTACACTCCATGACTAGAGAGCTATGGATCGATATTTGAGGCCTCATTCTTGAGCAACCTTGGATTGAATGATTCATAAAAGTGTGTCAACATTTATGCAGTGTTAATATAATTTCAGCAGGGGCTCATGTTCCCCTCAATAGAGAAGCATAAGATTTTGATGCTACCTTAGCAAAATGCAAAGACAAGTTTAAGACAATAGACCTTGGTATGGGAAGGTATCAACTCAACTCCCTCACCGCATTGCCAGTTTCACCTCGGTCTTATGGTAAAACTTCAAATGAGATGAAACCTTCCTCTTCAGCTATGACATTATTTGATAAATTTGTAGAGTCATCAGTGCCTATTCAAAATGAGAAAGAGGAAACATTTGTTAGAGACTGGATATATAGAGAAGAAAAGTATAAGCACAATGAGAATTTCTCTCCTTCTCCTAAAGCTTATGGGAGAGGGTATACTTTTGTCAAGAATATGGGCTATCCTGGGCATGGCCCTCTTAATCACAATTTGGATGCTAGGTCTGAACCTCTTGATCATGCTCAATTTGGATGCAAGTCTAAGAAACCAGTTGGTCTCGGATTTGAAAAATGCAAAAAACATACCAATCCTCTCTTTGAGAAGTTGGAGAGTAATGATGAACCAGAGTATGAACCTAATTTGACAAATCAACAAGATATGTGTGAAGATTGGGTCCCTTCCACTACTCTCCTTTGGGGAGATTCAGATATTCCAGTTACTCATGCATCAGTTGCAACTTTAGAACAAGAATCAGATATTGAAGATCCTTTGAGAGAGCGTCAAAGAAAGAATCTTGCTCATTTAATGGAAAGAGAAAATATTACTTTTGATGAAGCTGGATCTTCAACATCTTGATGTCCCAAGCCTTCATGGTGTAAGAATCCTAGTCACAGTTCAGATACCAGTTCTAATGAGTATGAATGGGACTCTTTTTTAGAGCCCTCAACAGTTGATAGAGATGTTGATGTTGTTCACATTTATAGTTCTCAATTTGAGTTAGCCAATGAGTCACATGTAAGATTAGAGGTTTTAAGCCCCACATGTTGCCTTAGTGGATGATTCTTCGCTTGTTAGGATGAATCTTGATTTGGGTAGCTTAGAGGGATACTTGACAGACTCTAACTCTACAGTCACCAGTGATAAAATCATCCATATTTATAGCCTTGAACAAGTTGTTGACTTGCCTCTTATTCATCCCGACCTTATTGATTGGTCCCAATGATATAAAAAACCTGAGCTTTTGACATTCCAAAATGATTATGAGATAGCTTATTACCTAAATGCCATTAAACCCGTAGTCTCTTCCACCAATGAACCGGCTACCAGTATGACAGAGCCAGACATCAAGTACCTTAGTCACAAGATAAAGAGAAAAGAAAATAAAAAGAATAGGTGTTCTGATGGTGAAAACCATTGTGTGGTGGTGTTAGAACCAAAAAAAGTAAAAAGAAATGATGTATCCAAGGGTGAAAACCTTTCTGAGGTGCCTAAGGATGAGGTACTTGATCATCTTCCTAGCTATTTTCAGGACAGATCTTCAGTGCTTATTGAGCCAACACAAGTAGTTAATTTGGGTACAAATGAGGCTCCGCAAATAGTACACTTGGCTAAGTCCTTGTCACCAACAAAAAAAGAAGCTTATACTAAGTTATTACACAGAAAGAAGATCAATTTTGCATGGACTTATTCAGATATGCCAGGATTGGACATCAATCTTATTATGCATCACTTATCCATAGCTCCAAATGTCAAACTAGTTAAACAAAAATTGAGGAAAATGCATCCTCATATAGCTCTTCTTTTCAAAGCCAAATTAGAGAAGCTCCTTGGAGAAAAATTCATAAGAGCTATTTCTTATGCTGAATGGATATCAAATATTGTACCAGTTTCCAAACATGACAAATCCATTCAAGTTTGCACAGATTTTAGAGATCTTAATAGAGCATTCCCAAAGGATGATTTTCCACTCCCCAATATAAATATGATAGTGGATATGACCGCAGGTTATGAAATTTATTCTTTGATGGATGGTTTTTCTGGGTACAATCAAATTAAGATAGCTCCTGGAGATCAAGAAAAGACTGCATTCACTTGTGCATGGGGAACCTATTGTTGGAACGTTATGCCTTTTGGATTAAAAAATGTAGGAGCTACCTATCAAAGAGCTATGACAACTATTTTTCATGATATGATG
>MU224482.1:2350109-2360229 GCA_018584345.1 Thuja plicata | reverse complement strand
CATAATTTGATTAATCCCTTTAGGCTTGAATTTAATTATGTGATTTCATGATTATTTGATCTTTTAATTTGATTTGAATTTTGTCCATTTGATTTGATCCATTTGATTTGCATTGAGATGAGATTTTAAGGCATTTGGCTGAGATTTATAATTTGGAATGTTTGAGATACACCTGGTCAATTTTAGGTGTCTACAGATACATACATAGAGAAGATTAAGACCCTTCCTATAATCTCTAAACCCATACTAGGTCAAGCTATTGATAACTTGGGAGACCTTGATGGGTGGGATTTACAGAAGGACAGAGAAATGGGTTGAATGGATGGTGGACAGGAGGAAGAGGTCGAAAAGGAGGCCTACATCTCGAAAAGCTCCAGCAAAAGAGACTAGGAGTACTCCTACATCATCTTCAGCAAGTATCCCGACCATAGTCAAGGAGTTAGTTCAACCAGTGGGGTGAGGTGATGATCCTCATGAAAAGATGATTCCATTGGACAAGACATGCAGAGATGGTTTAACCCCTATCATTGGTTCCACAGAAGAAGCAGTTTCTACAGAACTAGTCAAGTCTACAACTAAGCCTGTTAAGAGTACATAAATAGAGAAACTAGCCAAAGTTAGCACTATGGGCACACAAGGTGATACCATGATCCAAGATACTCCAAGGTGAGGGTATCCTATTGTAGTCGAAGTGGGTGAAGACAGTTCTAGCACTGTGGCCACAGAATTAGATGAGGAGGCTGGAAAGCAACAGAAGGTTTCTCAAGTTATTAAATTGGTTTCCTCCTCTCCTACCTCTGTGAATCCATTTGTTTCTAGGCCTAAAGCTACTCCTCCGGTCATCAGGAAGCTATTCATAGAAGAATTTGTCTTCGCCACCAAAGTCACTAGCGTGGAGTCCTAGATAGAGAACACTTTAGAGCGCAAGAGGAAGAGGATAGAAGGAGATCCCAGCAAGGATACTCTCTCACATGCCCTAAAATCTAGTGCCACTATGAGAAAGGTGAAGAAATAAAATACTCTGTCTAAATTAGGCCGAGACCCAGAAATAGGGCACTTCACCATGGAGGTAGCGAATCCCACAAAAGAAGGCAGGATTGAGGATTTGACCACCTCCAATTTTGAGATACAATCATTTGATATGGGAGTGGCTCGCCATGATACTAAGGTGGATTGGTGGAAATCCACTATCATTGTAATTGAAGAAGAGCTCGACGAACTCAAGACTGCTAAAGTTCAACTTAAAGTAGAGGTCATTGAACTAACTAACTTTATCAGACAGTTAGTTACTCCAGTTGCCAACATTCTGAGTGCCCAAACCACTTTCAACCCCAATGCTATAGAGAATCAAGCTATAATAGATAAGTTGCAGGAAGACATACATTTTGGGTAGATTGTTAAATGATGGATCGAGAGGCTCAAATCTGAAGGGCTGGTAGTTATTGAGTAGCTGGGTGACACTCTATTAAAGTTGGAGAAAGAGAGAAACTACATTGAAAAGAATTTGCAGACTCTCACATCGGAGAGAGTAAAGTGTTAGGAATGCATAGTCATGCTGCATGTAGAAGTTAAAATAAAGAAAAAGGAGGCAATAAAAGCCAAGATCTTGTAGAAAGGAGATGAGCCTATGATTGAATGGCTTCAAATCCTAGAGTTTAAGACTGAGATGATCATTCAAGCCAAAGAAGGGCTACAACAGACAGATGTTAAAATCAAAGAGGAACAAAACAAAGATTTTAAAATCCTCTAGGATCTTCACATGGAGTCACAAACAAGTGGTCAAGGAAAAGAAATTATCAGAGTGACCAACATGCAGAAATCCTTCTTTGACTATGTGGATAAGCTGGCAGAAGAGTCTTCTTCTCACTTGGATAAGGTGCCAGAAATCCAACAGTTGAGTGGGTGCATCTATAAAGCTATGAAAGAGTTGAAATATTGGGTAGATGCAATTAAGAACTTGACCAAATATCATTCCAGGTGGCTCATCAGATATACCAATGTCCATATCAATAGACATGAAGAGATAATTTTGGTCATGACAACTATCACCGCCTATAGGGGGAAAATAGATAAGGGCAAGAAAATGGAAACATAATTATTCCCTCTTGTACTAATTTTGTTAGATTTTGTAATGGATAAACATTTGTTTATCATTTCTGGTTAGGGAAGTTGAACCGTTTCGGTTACCTCTTTTGTAACGATCAAACTCTAAAAATATGTATGTACTATTTTAAAAATCAATAGAAAGATCGGCTAAATTTTGGTGTGAAGAACTTCATGTTTTCTGAGTCAAATTCATTTATGTCTGTATGCCAATACTTTAAATTTTCCATTGCATTTATCTTTCTGTCAATTTGAACATTTCTTTAAATTGGTTTTACAGTTCAAGATTGAAGTAAAGTTCTGTAATATGATTTGATATGGTTAATTGAGGGGAAATTTGGGTGTCATCCATAGATTTGGAGAAATTTTATTATGAAATAGATTGATTCATCATCATTGAGTTATCATTGATATTTTAGTTTAGTGCTTGAATCTTCATTATCAGTTCTTGCATTGGCGATTTTAGGATCTTATATGATTTATAAAGTCTTGAAATTTGGCTAGATAGAATATCGGATCCGCTTGGCTGAGCTAGTTCCTGTCTAGGCCTAGTTTGGATTTCTTCTTCTGTTCTTAGGTTAAGAACAAACCCCTTTAGAATAGGAAAGAACAAAATTCATTGAAGATTAATCACTTAAAAGAGTTGTACCTTCAAATTCAGAGGGAAATTAGTTATTCAGTTACATTTCCCAACTGTTGTATTCGATTGTTTCTTTAAGATTTGGGTATTTTAGAGTTAAAGTGAAAAAGAACAATTTGTTTACCAACAAATACATATATATATGAAGAAAATTTTGTAAAGCGAAGTTGTGTATGTGAAAGAGTTAGAGATGACTGATGGTTGATGCGAGATCAGAGATTGACAGATATTATTGAGAGCTATAACTAGAACTATCTAAGCATTGGAGATGCTTGTTTTTTTTCATTACTGAGAAAACTTTGTAACAAAATTATTGGTTGTAAGATAAGTGAGTTCTGTGTACCCCTAAAAGGGTGTTGTATACCTTTAACAGGGTTGATATTCCTTTAACACGGAAATGTACTATGTAATATTCAGCTCCTAATAGGGCTAGGTCTCCTAATAGGGACATTATACTTTAGTGCATACTTGTGGGTACCATCCCCAACTAGGGTTTCCCCTTGGCCAGGGTTTCCTCAACAATAAATAATGGTGTAATGAGTTGTGTGTTATTTTCTTATGTTCTTTTCATTTCAGCAACCTAATGGTTTATTTGGAATTGGTTTAAGTTTAATTTAAAGTGTTGTGATACTGATTCAACCCCCTCTTAGTATTACTTAATCCTAAAAAAACCCATGAAGATGCTTGTATGTGTATGGTTGAGATGTACAATCAAGGGCATCTTCACAAATGCATAGATCTACACTTGCCAATCCTAGATCTTGAAGGAATGTATGCTTGATAACTTCAATGGAGAAGGAGAAAGAAGAAGAATGAAAGTATGGATCTTCTTTCTTTCTTATGAATTCCTCTACTTGGTCATCATGGGAGAGAAACTTTCATCAATGAGAGAATATTTTATTTTCTTGAATGGATCTTGAAGAAATAGAGACTTGGAGATCTTGAATTGGACGGTTCCATTCAAATATTGAATCCAAGTCCTAAATAAGCTTGATTGCACTTTATTTTGAAAACCACAAATAGATTTCAATTGTGTATCATGTATTATGTGGATATAGGATGTAAAAATTAGAGTCCTTGATGTCCTTTTATACTCATTTCAAGATTCACTATTGCATAGACCAACCACAATTAAAGGTCTAGGAGAAAAAATCTCCGTATTGGGCCCAGAGCTAAATCAAACGCAATGCTCTAGGACAAGGACAAACTTGATGAAATTTTCCAATGCAAGGATGACTTGGATGACCTTTTCGGAGAATTGATTTTCTAAAATCATGACCATGTCTAGGGGAGTGTGATAAACTATAGAGAAAGAAAATGAGAGATGCAAAAATCAAGCATAAAGACATTCATATCTCAAAATCACCAAAATGGGGTCTAATAGGTCCTAAAAGACATCCAATTATGGGTGCTAACTTTTTAAGATGGTACACATTGTATCAAAATTCAACGGTCTTATTTCTCATGTTGTCCTTATAGACCCTATTTGTATGATAAATGTGATAACTACAGAAAATATTTACATTAGACAATTATAATGAGATTTCTATGAAAAATGTGATGTGATGAACCAAAATTTCAATGGTTTAACTTATCCTACCCAATTTTCTATTACCTTTCTTGTAGAAGTTGGTGGTAAAACTCTAGATGTAACCTTTTCTTTCATCCCAACTTCTGATCAATGTCAAGTTAGACTTGGTCTTCCTTGGCTTACCCCCATAAAATATGTAGTCTCTCTTGTCCATAAGTGTTTGAAGTTTCCCCATAAAGGATAAATTATCACTGTTAATCATAGTTTCTATCAGCCTTCAGTGCCTCGAGAGTCCTTTGACCTTGACTTATTTTTGCCTTCTATTCCTCAACCAATCCAACCTCGCAAAGATAATCTCTTTCGATCCTATAAAAAATACAAAATCCAAAAGATTTATGAACTTAGTAATCCTAAGGATGTTCCATCTCCTTTTATTTTACCCACAATTCTTCTAAAACCTTCCAAACCTCCTATATATTCTTTAATTCTACCTCCTATATCTTATAAACATTGTGCTAATGTTATATCTCAACCTATAATAGTTCCTTATGTTCTTCCTCCTAAAGAAGAAAATTACCTGATGTTGGTTTATCCTAAACCAAAAAAAATTTAAAGAGAAACCAAACTTGACCATTGTGCCCATAACTGCCATCAAAAATTTCATGTGAGAGCCCGTGAACGTGCTTCCCAAAACATTTATTCTCCTAAAATACCTACAGATGCTTTGATTATGTTTGATTAGCCTATGTATGGCCCTTGGGAGGAATTTAATTTTAAAAAAGTTGAAATTGAAAAATGTGATAATTCTATTTGTATCTTGGGTTCTATTTCAATTAATTTGGATGAAGAAGATACTCCAAATGGTGATGCTTTCAATGTTCCTAATGAAATTTATGATGATATTCATGCTAGTGATCCCGATGATATGTATGAGCTTATTGATGTTAATCATGATTTACCAACTAGATGTGATTTTTTTTTAATCTCTTATTCCTAGTGAAAAACAAAGTGATCCATCTTCACATCATGGTCCTTGTTTGGAACTGGTCATTGTTCCATCTTCCATGATTTATGTTTCTCTTCTTGCATGTTTCCCACCTTCTCTAAACAATACAAACCATGATGGGGGGGGGGGGGAGACGATATGATTGACTAGCTCCTCTTNTGATGGGGGGGGGGGGTAGACGATATGATTGACTAGCTCCTCTTGTACCATGGATTATTTGTATTTTCTTGTTGTAATGTGATTCCCCCTTGATGCGCTTCTTGCTATATGCTTTGTTTATATTTCTTTAGGTGACCCTTGTTTCTCCATTGGCACAAGGTGAAAAAAGAATCAATCTATTGTGACATTCCTCTATTTGTATCTCACTTCTACTATATGTTATTACATGCTATACCATGATTGTTCCATTTTTTGTAAATGTTCCTTTGTGTCATCAATTGGGGATGATGCAAAATGGTAGTTACCTATTCTTTTTGGTATTCGTGATGCAGACCCAAAAGACTCTTCTTTGTGACTCTTACATGCCATTGTTCTAGTTCTACCACCTCTAGGGGATGATGAAAATATTATTTTGATCATGATGACCACTGTTTTATTAGATCTCTTCGTCTACTTTTATCACATGTTTCATTTCATTTGGTTTGTACTTTGTTGGGGGTATTTCATAGTGGAATTTTTTTGTGGGAACATGTATACTCTGTTAAAGATACTACTCCCATTAATAAATTTTCAATTTCTTTAATGTGTGGGCATACCCTCTTCTCCTTGTTTCACATTTCACACACACACATAATTATTCAATGAAATATCTCTTATAGATGGCCAAGGAGACAATGCTTTCCTTTGGTTCATCATTTTATTTTCATGCTCCAATGCATTATTCATTGGATCCCTTAATGGAGAAAATGCTTTCCTTAAGGAGTGATCATCCTTTTCTAGATCTCTTAATGGAAATAATTCTCTCCTTAAGGAATGTCATTCCTTTCCTTGATCCTATAGGAAATAGGCAACAAGTAATTGAGAGGGGGGGGGGATTAGTAGAGGGAGGAGGGGAATCAGTTGCTCCTAAAACACTCAAAAATTGAAACCCTTAAACCTTTAAAAATTGAAACCCTTTATCACCTTAACCTTTATTATTGATTCACAAAATGTAAAGAATGTAAAAAAAACTTGGAAGACATCAACACCATGTAAAATAAAGATTTTTATTGGGGAAACCCAAACTAGGGTGAAAACCACAGTGGGGTTGAAACCCACAATAATACTAGTACCTTGTTAGAAGTATAGAATTATTATAGTATGGAGAATACACACACATTCATGCACACTTCTTAGAGATAACTACTCAATTTGTCTTGGGATACAACCCTAAAGAAGTCTCACTGACTTACAATCATAATTCAAACACTTATCTGAGAATTCATAAACTGTATGATAGCATATACCTATGCCTTGGTCAGTTCCATTTTAGTACAATCAGATCCCTTCTTGTAATTCTCTCTGTGACACTTAGATGAGAAATCCATCACTCATTAGATATGTATAATTTCTTCACTAGAAACCTCTTCCTTCTACAATCTTTCAAACACTGGCACACACAAGATTACTTAAATCAAACCCTAATTCATCATATTTTTTAAGAACTAGGTCAACAATACCTAATCTTCAAACATTCAACTCTTAGCGCAAAAATTAACCATCATGATCATTGCACACTTTAAAAAAATTTCTTAGATCCTTCACAAACACCTCAAGATCATAATCTTAACCCTAAAACATTTTACCGATCTCTCATAAACCATTTTATCTTCTTGAGATGTTGGCTAAGAACATAAAACAATCTTCAAATCCATTGAACTTGGTCACCTTGATAAATGTAAGCTACAAAATCATCAGGAAGATAATCCTAGATTATCTTAAGGTATCATGAAGCTCAAACAAACAATAAAATCCATCACACTCATAAGATCTATCAACATTTCATGCTAAACCTTTGCAAGATCAACACTATTACCCGCAACTGAAATACTTGTAAATACCTTGTAGACCATCAGAATCACAAACCTTTGAATGATAGACACATTTCTATGTCCTTTATAAATTCCCAATTGTGCAACCAAAGATCTCACCTTGAGTATGTGCGAAAAATCATTCTTTGTAACTCTGTTACATTAGCAAATAATAAAATAACCAGTCTTCATCGATGACATCATAAATTGATCAAATCATCATGTCAATAAATAAAACATGACATGAACCATTTAGAAAAACTCTACATCATACCATGAGGTGCACAAGTCCTCATCTTAAGTAACATTTCTTTTCCATTCTTCTGATCATCCTACGTTACTAGAAAAATTGTACAAAAATAGTCCAAACTATATAATAAACATGTTGACATGAATGAAACCACATCCAACTTCCCAATAATCTCCCCCTTTGGAATAGATGGAAACATGTGATGGGAAAAAAACAATACAATCAGAAACCAATAGTACTACTAACAATATTCCTAATATCTTTTGGAGTCTCTCTAACTCTACTCTACTACCTTATTTTTGTTCTGTCACTACTCCCCCTGTGAACATTTTTGCCCTAGTTCCAATCTAATTACATGCTCTTCTTTGAATCAGTTTCTCCCCCTTGGATGTACACTACTCTTCTTGGCTAAAACTCTTTCTTATGTGAAAGTATATAAACTTTCTCTTTACATCTTCTCTTCTCTCTTTCTTCACATCTGTACTTATCTTTTACACTTTCTCTCACACCTGGTTATTTTTCACATCTCTCTCTCTCTCTCTCTCTCTCTCTCTCTCTCTCTCTCTCTCTCTCCCCCCCCCCTTTGACATCAATGAAAAAGGTGTATTACCTTCTTTGTACTACAAAACACATCCAACTAATGATCAAACACATCTTCCTTACCATGCTTATGTTGGAGATTGATGGGATATCATGCATATATGTGATGAAATTGATGTTTTTTCATTGATGTCAACATAGTCCTACTGTTGGCGATAGTGGTTGATGCAGTTAAGGATAGTGGGAACTCATAGATTCTGACCAATCCTTGCAGAAAGAATCACACAATAGAAGCCAAAAGAAAACAAGAGAAAAATGAATGCAAGCTCATCCTCCTTATTATCATATGATTAGTTACAAGAACAAGTGCAAGTAGTGATACATGATGACATGTAACTAATTAAATGGTTGACTATATTAAGTTGAAGATGATGCAAGACATTAAATCAGTTAATGGTTTGTATTGTCATTGATGTGAACTTGATATCATCTGTATGGTCATATACATAATGCCAAAGACTTTAGAGAATCAATGGAATAGAGGTTATGCTTTCAGTAATACATAAAAGTCAAGTACTCATTAAGTGACAGACAACACCGGTGGAGTGCACACCATCGGTAAAGACAGAGATTAAAGTCACAGTGATGCCCGATGAGAAAAAGATAGTATTTCCCGATGAAGCAGAATCAAAGGATGCCTGACGAGCTAAAATTAGTGTTGCCCAATGAGAAAGATCCAATGATGCCTGACAGACGGAGATCTCGAAGCTAACTGAAGTGACACCAAAGGAACTAACAATTGTCACCGGTGACAAACTGTAGAGTTGACTGACAGAACAGAGAGATCAGAAAATGAAAAAATATCTAGCTGGTAGAGCTAAAAGATAGACTTAACTTGATTTTTTTTATTCATTCACAGTTAAGTAAGTGATTTAAAGATGATTTACATAGTTGGCAAGAAGATAACTATGAGATAAATTAGGAGTTAAAGCTATAAATCAATTTGGCTGGATTATTTTTCACGCCAAGAATCAAGAACCAAGAATTAAAGAATATCATGTCTATTTAAGAGAAAAGCATAATTCATTCTTCGTGGTGGTCCATAATCAATTAGATACATGGGGGAGTGAACTGATAGAAGATGCTGAAGAAGAAGCTGATGAAGGATTAACTTCATGCAGTCCTGATCAATCAAGCTGAGGGAGAGCTAAATAATTCTGCAGACACTGACGGACAGAGAAGCACGGCATCACTGAGAAAAAAAATTTAAGTACAAAGGAATTGTATTGATACATTGATCAGAAAGATATTGTAAGTAAATAGATCTGAAAATCTGCAATTCAGTTGCATTAGAAATAGGTCATTTTGTTTCAGTTTAACCATTGAAGCATTAAGTCTCTTAACAGAGCAGGACTTAACAGTATTTTGTAATTGAGGTATATCCTAACAGATTACTAGAAGGTTGACTCATGATAGTAGCATCGGTCTTACCTAAAGCCTATTGACAGTCTAAGAAGGAGGCTGATTCAAGGATGGTAGTAAGATTTGCATAAAGCCTATTGACAGTCATGAGACTGATTCAAGGATGGTAGCGTAGATGCCAGATACTTAGTGACAACCTATGTATCGAAAATTCTCTAACAAGGTTGCACTTAACAGTGTGTTTGTAACCTTTAATAGTGTTGGCTCCTAACAGGGCTCACTTTAGAAGAGTGAAATTTTGGGGTACCGGTCCCAGTGGTTTTTCCCTTAACAGGGTTTCCACATTAAAATCCTTGTGTTATGTGTGTATGGTTCATTACTTGATTGTTTTACATTTTGCATATGCATTTATGGATTGACTGGTATACTCTACATATTTACTGAGTATCAGTAAATACAGTTTACTGCTTATCAGTTATCAAGGAGAAACATGACAGACAAGGTAAACCGACAGACAGTTATTTGTTTCAAATATTTCAAAGGCATACATCTTGTAGGGACTTAATAATTTGAGAAGTATTGATTGGTGGATTAAAGTTTAAATTGGATGAATTTTTGA